>CM055062.1:38076214-38114571 GCA_029204045.2 Tillandsia leiboldiana | reverse complement strand
CCCACCTGAAGCGCTTTCCGCAGGCAAAGCCGAAGTCGGTGAAGAGGGTGGCCACTTGCTAACAAAATCTGCTGAACCCGCATCCTCGGTACATGTCGCACAAGCCTCGGCTCAAAACAGCATCACCCCAACATGCAACACCACAACAAACAACATCGCAACACAACTCACTAAGCATACCCCAAAATGTACACCAACAGCATTGCTGTTTTTCCCAAACAGCACAAAGAAGGCATTTCTCACCTCCAAGCAGTGCTCCAAAAATTCCAAAAAAATCATGGTTGCGATCCTCGCGACGAGTAGCCGCAAAACGAGTATTCATACGCCCCGTTCCGACACCTGTAGGGCAAGATACAAATTAAACAATGCGGGGCGCCGGTAATCCACAACACTGCAAAACTGCGGGATACAACCCCAAAGAAGCTTAAATCTCACCTTTTAAGAGTCCTCAGAAAAATCTATCAAAAATATGAGCATGTTCCTCTCGAAGAGTAGATGTCAATCGAGTCCTTAAACGCCTCATTCCAATGCTCGTAGGTGAAGATAGAAAATCGACAAGCTGCCGCTGTCCAAAATCTCACAACAGAAAAGGGGTCACCAAAACACCTCGGGAACTGTGCCAAAAACTCGAAACAAGGAGAAGTGATCAACACGGAAAACAAAGCCTTACCTCACATGAACGCGCTGCCACTAAAATCGGCTCAAAATTCCATCGGGGTGATCCGGTGTGTCTCGTGGACTGAAGAGCGATGGTAATAGCCAAAAATCCAAGGTGCGTCGATGTGCTCCGCATCGCAGATAACGCCGATGCCGCAGTCACCAAAAATCCCGAAAATCCATCAAAGAGTCGAGAGGAAAATAGTGAAGTGGTATGCACAAGGGGGAGCTCCCAGAAATGCCAAAACTCTCGCATAGGCCCAGCCCAAAGCCTATTTATAGGCTGAAATCCCAGGGAGAAAAACAGTTTTTGGCCCTTCATTTCGGGCGCCCGGAAATTTCCGGGCGCCAACAGTGCGCCCGCAGCCACTCACGCCTCAGCGCCCGAATCCTCCACAGCTTGCCACGTCACCCCCGAACAGGGGACAGCCGCTCCAGCCACTCGCCATTCGCCGCGTGGCCCGCGCAGAAGCTGACGCCTGGCACGCCCACGCGCGGGAAACGCGGTCAACGCCGCCTGCCAGCCCCACGTGCGCGCTGCGCCCACCGCCTGCGCCCCCTGCCAGGCACGCAACCCGAGGCGGTCCTGGACTCCTTCGTAGACCGTGACAAATGCACCAACGTATCACATGCTGCCACGTGTCCAATGCAAACCAGTAAGAAGCCTCCACGTGGCACTCCAAACCCTGCAACACCGCGGAAGCCCGCGCGCTGCCCGCGCACGCGCGCTGCCCGCGCCTGCTCCGCCGCCTGCCCGCGCCCGCGCTGCCGTGCTCCGCCGCTGCCCGCCGCCCCTCGGCGCCGAAACAGTACCCAATGCCTCGAAATTTGTGCGCGGCGTCCGGGCTCCGAATAATACAAGTGAATAGTCCATTTTTATCGTTTTTGCGCGCTGAATCAAAATCCGCTGTCTGTTTTGCCAAATTCCATTTCTAAAATTTGCCGAAGGCATCCGAAAAGGTGTTCTTTTGTCCAAACTTCACGCTGAGTCCAATTTTGATATCCGTTTCGCGCAAAGCCACTTCTAAACATCCGACAGGGTCATCCGACTACTCTCGTGATCCATTTAACACACTGAGTCCATCACTTGTGTCCAATTTGCGCATAAACACCGCCAACACGCCACATAGGCCTCCAGAAGCTGCAGATGTAACAGTAATCCTTACTTGGGAATTTCGGGTCCTCACAGAGTCCACCGTGCGTCGCGCCCGGCGCAGTCCACGCGCTGTCGCGTGTGCGTTGACCCCCCAATCGGTGCGTGCCACGTGGCAGTGCGCTCCGTTGGCTGCTCCCGGTGCACGCCAAGTGGGCCATGGACCGGCACACCCGAAAAATCGGCCCGTTTGACCCGTTTAGCCCGAAAATAGCCGATTTTCAACATTTTCGCGCGCTGAGTCCGTTTTTGGCATCCGTTTGACGCACAATGGGCTCGATACACCAATAATAGGTGTTTTCTCACCGCCGACCACCCAGACAGGTCGTACGGAAAAACCGGGACACCACACTGCCGATCCTGCTCTCGGGCAAGATGAAGAGTAGTGCCCGGTCTGACCGCATCGAAAACACCGACCCTGCCTCTGGTCGCACTGCTGGGGTGCATGGGGTTCGCCGCAGATGACACATCCGTCAGGACGCCTCTGATGCTGTGGCTGCTGCTGCTGTCTCGGCGATCGAAAACCTCTTGATCTCCGTCCCTTCTGAAGCCCACGACTCTGGAGCTGAAATCGTGGTGGCCTCGGAGGTCTTGATCTACTAGGTTGTCCCAAATCAGACGGTGCGGGACGCTTCCCTCCGGAGCTTGTCCTTGGCGCTCCGTCCCTCTCATTCATAACCACCGCTCCTCGATCAATCCATCGAGCATGCTCAATCGCCGCATCCAGAGTCGGCGATCGCTGGGAGTGAACAAACAGATAAATGTCCCGATGCAATCCTCTCTCAAAAAGATCAACTCGCTGGGCCTCATCCCGTGCTACATGGGGTACACTATTCAGTAACTTTGTAAAATTGCGAATATACTCTTGAAGTGGCCGATTCCCTTGTTACAGGAGTCTCAGCTCTCCTTCCAGTTTTTGCTTTGCACTGTCGGGAAAGAAGGCCCCAAGCAGTAAAGCACGAAACTCGCTCCAGGTCATCAATTGAACTCCAGGAGGTCTAGCTGGACGTACGCGACGCCACCATGTCTCAACATCCTTCTCCAGAAAGTGCATAGCCAAATGCACTTGATGCTTCTCCTCGATGAACAAGTTCTCAAACAGCTTTTCCATCGCAGCAATACAGTTTTCTGCCTCCCAAGGCTCCAGACTCTGTCCCGAAAACTATGGGGGATGGAACTGACTGAAGTAGGTCAAACGATCAGTAAGCGCTCGCTGCTCCTGCACTGACAATGGCGCAATCAGGGTCGAAGTTGATGATGCCGCGACAGGGGGTACAACTGGCGGTGCTGCCGGAGATGCTCTCTGCTCCAGCACGCGCATCACGCGTTCCATATTCTCTTCCTGGCGCCTGGTCGTCTCCTCCTGGCGTCTCATCGCCTCTAACATCTGGACTACCTGGGCTCGCAACTCCCGAACCTCACCATGCTCTGTCTGCTCTGCCTCTCGCTGCTCGAGCTCCTCATCTAATGTAGGATGTGCTCTCGTCGCTGCACGACGTCTCGGAGGCATCGTAGTCCGCTGCACAATACCAAACATCTGGACACCAAAAATCTCTCGACCCGATCAAACGAAAGTCAAAAATATGTTACCCATTCTAAAATATTATGTTGTCTGCAGCCAACATAACCACTTTAGAGAATAATCATGCCAAATCTCTCACGCCAATCCTCCGAGGGAGTCACGACCCAATCAGGACTCTCGCTAAAGTCACGTCTCTCACGAGAGTCATCCTACTGTTCAACCACAAGCCTAGGGTTTCTAAGTCCTCAATGACCTACAACCTAGGCTCTGATACCACTCTAATCTGTCACGCTCCGGAGTCGGAACTGCGACCCGGGCTCGCCAACAGATCCGCCATCTGTACGGAAATCTCCGCACAGACGAAGCGTCCAACCTGCAAATCAGATCTATAGCTAAACATGTATCAGAGCTATAAAAATGAAATAAGTAGCTACAGAATCCCAACACTGAACAGTTGAAGTAACACATCCAAAATAATGGTCATCTCCCAGACTAAAATATAATACATGATACATCAAACCTCTCAGACTGTTCAATACACAAATAAATCTCTCAGACAGGGTACATCTATCTCTGACTCTCAAAATAAAACTGGTAAGGAGCTACTCGGCCACGCCCTTACCTCGATCTGCTGTCTCTGCTCGAACAAGTGCCGGAACAACTACCTCAGGAAAACCTGTCACCACAGCAGATGTGAGAACTACTGCAGAAGGTAGTTCCCAGTGGGTACCGTCAACAAGATCCACAGTATGCCCACTAAGTCTACTGGAGGTAAGACAATAGGTATACAAATAGATAATATGAAAGCTGAAATGGAACTACAGCTAATATGCCTCAAGTATCATGCTCAAAGGAAAAACTCAACTAAGAACATGCAATGCATCCACTCGCTCACGAGGTGCTCACATCAACCCAAATCTCAATGACTGCCAAATCTGGTCCAGTCAAGCCTGCGCCCCCTAGTGTATCAACTAGGGCCCCTAGTGTATCAACTAGGGTGTCCAATCGGACTATCATAATATCACTCAAAGCAGCCTCATCAGGCACATCAACATCATCATCGCATCCGGAGCGGCTCTTGAGAGGCGCGACCCCACCTAGGAATAAACGTGTCTCATCTGGCTCAATAAGCGGCATCTGCAGGCTATAATCTACGATCGAACATATCGGAAACTCGAATGCCAACTAACCCATAAACAGGACGGAGAACCCTCCACAACTCAATCTGATAGTGCACACAACCCCCAAGACACTAGGAAACCCATCCACTGAGTCAATAAAAATCCCCTCGGCCCCCAGGAGCGAGAGTACAAACATCCTGAACCTATCCAACCCCTCTGGGTGATCACAATGTTTAAAACTATTTTTGAAGCCACTTTTTATATTAAAACGGGTTCAATGATTTAAAAATAGTTCAGATGCAGTTCGAAAGTCAACCAATCATGCAATCTAGTGTCAAACAGTCTCAAGATCATACTAATGATAAATGGGGTTCAGGTATGTCATTCAAAGATAATCTAGACATCTATCAGATTTTAACAGCTATATAAATAGCTAAACTAGGCATGCTAACATGCTTTCAACAGAATTAGAAGGCATTCCATAAAGTTTGGAAGAATTCCAACCCACCTAGATGTGCGTGTTAGTCCTGAATCCAAAAGAGCTGAAATTTAACGGGTGCGATCCTCAAGTTCTCACGATTCCAACGCACCAAAAATCGACCAAAAATTCCACCCGGTCACTGAGATATAAGCCGAACATCGTGGTAAGCTCAAATCACTCAAAACAGTAATTTTATCGCACATCTGTCCACAAAACAGGAAATTACCTCCTGCGAGATGCCCTCCAAAAATTCCAATAAAAATATGACGGCAATCCTTGCAAAGTGTAGATAGAAATCGAGTCCT
The DNA here is from genome assembly GCA_029204045.2 of Tillandsia leiboldiana. NCBI lineage: Eukaryota > Viridiplantae > Streptophyta > Magnoliopsida > Poales > Bromeliaceae > Tillandsia > Tillandsia leiboldiana. Next base: position 38,109,332 of record CM055062.1, on the reverse strand, counting down.
TAAACACCAAATTCCTCCTCTCGTAGGCTGAGAAATTGCAAGATTACTCCTCCGCTGTCCAGAACATGCAACAGCAAAATGAGGGTCTAAAGATGCTGCACGCACTCCTATAAAAACTCAAAACAGAGCAAAGTGATTGATACCAAAATCGAAGATTTACCTGTCGTGGAAACGTCGCCGCAAAAATCGGCGAAAAATTCCACGAACTCAGCTCGGGGGAGTCCACGGACGAAGAGTCGACGAAAATGATCGATATCGAAACAGCGTCGAAGCTCGCAAGATCGGGGAGGAAATATATCAAACGGCCTCCAAAATTTCTCAAAAACCCCAAAAAGTGTAGAAGACTCGAAGTAGAAACTCACTATTGAAAACGACACTCAAAACGGATCTCAGAAAGTCTAGAAATGAAGCTCTCAATGGCCTATTTATAGCCAAAAGTCCCCTTAAAGGGCTCTCGGATTCGGATCCGGAATTCGGGCGCCTGAATTTTTTTTTACTGTGCGCGCCCGAAATCGACGTGGCGCGCATCCAGCCGTCCACGCCGCGCCCGAAACCACCAGATCATGCCACGTGTCCCCCGCCGCCCCGTGCTCCGCGCGCCCCGCGCACGTGGGCGGCATGCGCCTGCCAATGGAACAGTGCCACACGTGGTTCACGCGGCGCACGCGCCCGGCCCACGGGCCGGGTCTTCCGGAATCTGTCGGCCAATCACACGACGCCACGTGTCACAGCCGCCGCAGCCTCATTTGACGCCATCCAACCAATAGGGTGCTGCCACGTAGCATCACCAATCCTCGGTGCTCCCGGTGCACGCGCCTGTCCGTGGACCCGCCGCCTGCGCGCCGCGCCTGCCCGCGGCCGCGATCCGCCGCTGCTCCGCCATGCTCCGTAGCCTGCCGGTCGCCGCCGGCCGCTGGAACAGTGATTCCGATGGTGAATAGTAACTTTACTGTTCCGTAGTCCGAAAAATACAAGTAAATAGCCCATTTTCATCATTTTCGCACGCTGAGTCCAAATCCGATGTCCGTTTCGCCAAATTCTATTTCTAAATTTTGCTGGAAGCCCTCGCAAAAGTAAACTTGATCTGATTTTCGCGTCGGTTCCAATTCTGGAATCTGATTTATGCACAACCAACTCTATCACACAACTTAGGCCTCCAGAAGCCACTGCTCGCCCTGCAAAACCATCCCAGAGATCCGGATCTTCACAGATCTAGCTCATGACTCCCTCGCCTCGAACAACGACCGAATGATCAGTTACTCCCGCAGAAGACTCTGCAAAATAAAGGGAAGAAACAAAAAATGGGGGAGAACCCCCAACGGTTGTGAGAACTACCAGTAAACCAGTAGTCCTCAGTGGGTAAAATCTTCAATATCCGACGTACCCACTAAGTCTACCAGAGGCAGGAGGAAAGTAAAGTGGTAAAGCTGAAAACAGAATCGCCTATAAAGAGGAACTACCACTATTATGCCCCTAATGCTATGATGAATGATAGCAACTGTAAATGTATGCATCAATATAAAAGAAATAACTGCCGAGATATAACCCAATCAACCCGAGCTAAAACTCGGACACTGCCTGCAAAAACTGTCTCAAGTATCTGCTAATATATCGGCACTCACTGACCGGAACTCACTGTCCGGTACTCACTGGCCGATGTGTCAATCGCCTACTCCGGAGTGGCACTCGAGGGGCGCGACCCACACGAGTAAAGTAACCATATCACGAGTATCTCAATTGTGATGACCTGGATCTCCGCATAGCTGTTGCAGTGCGTTGGGTGGCTTTTGGAGGCCTTTACTGTGTATTGGAGGTGTTCGTACACAAGTTGGACTCAGGTGTTAGACTCAGGGATTATACTGATCACGTGGGTGATCGGAGGACCCCGTCGGATATTAAAATTGGGCTCAGCGCGAAGTTTGGACAAAAGAACACCTTTCCGGATGCCTTCGACAATTTTTAGAGTTAGAATTTGGCAAATCGGACAGCGGATTTGGACTCAGCGCGCGAAAACGATGAAATTGGGCTACTTACTTGTTTTTTTGCGCCATGGGTTACTGTTCACGCCGGAACAGTAACTCCGGCGGCCGGCGGGCAGCGGCGGCGGCGGCGGGCAGCGGCGGAGCAAGGCGGCGCAGCGTCGCGGGCAGCGCAGAGGCGCGCGGGCAGGCGCGCGAGCAGGTGCGCGGTCTACGGGGCCGACGTGCACCGAAGGCTGGACACGTGGCAGCTGCCGGTAGGCTGGTGCAGTGGACCGGGTCCACGGAGCAGGAGTGGGTGGCCTCGGGGCGCGTGCGTGCAGAGGGCGCAGGCGGGCGCACGTGGGCTACGTTGACGCGGTTTCCCGCCTTCGGGCGTGCCACGCGTCGGCGCCGCGTTGGGCCACGCGTCGCGCGGTGGATGGCCCGCGCGGCTGTCCGCTGTTGCGGGGTAGACGTGGAGGCCCGTGGGAGATTCGGGCCCGCACAGTGTTGGGCCGGGCCCAACACTGTAGCGGCCCGAAAAGTCCGGGCGCCCGGAAGTGGGGACATATGCGTCATTTTCTGATTTGTTTCTTCCAGCCTATATAAAGGCCGAGAACATCAGCTGAGAACTCTTTTCCTGCTCCTCCTCTCACAGTGCAGCCTTCACAAGAATTCCTCCTCTCCTAGAGCTGGTTCCATCTGCAAATTCCTACATTTTTCCGCGGCACGCATCCCGAGGTTTCCATTTTTACGGCACGGCGCGACGCTCATTCATTTGTGGTCTCCTTCGTCGCGGTTTGGGTGCGAGGACTCCCCCGGCTTACTCCGACCACCGATTTCGTCGATTTTTGCGTCGTTGGCTTCATGACAGGTAGGGCTACGATCTTTGTGATTTGAGTTTCCCCTCGTTTCGAGTTTATCATGGAGTTTCCCGAGCTTCCCTTTGACCCTTTTTCTTTCACGGAGTTTTGGACAGCACTGTGGTATTTCGGCGATATCTTTGCGCACAGGCGTTGGATTGAGGCATGCCAAGAGGCGTTTTTCATCTACACAGCGCAAGGAACACCCTCGAATTTTCTGGGATTTTTCTAAATATTTCCCGAAGGTGAAAAACCCCTGTTTACTGAACCTTGTGCTACAGATTTTGAGACTGGGTTATTTTGGGGTGGTTCCCTTGTCGAATTTGTATCTCAGTGTAGGAAACTCGGATTTGAACGTGCAAGTACTCGTTTCGACCGGCTCGTCGCGAGGATCGCGACGGTATTTTTTGGGAATTTTCTGTGCAGAACTCGCAGGTGAAAATGGCACAACTTTGGGACAGAATTTTGGGACAGCGTGTTCTTGAGTTTAATTGTATGTTTTGGGGTAATTGTTGTGCAGTGATCGCGGCGGTTTGGCTTGTTTGGGCGAGAGAACTATTTGGACCTGGAATTAGCGATCGAGGTGGGTGGTTGCTATATCCCTCTTTTCTGACTTACCCACTAGGAGTATTAGAGTGATCATCTTTGGAGCATTATGATTGATAATTGCTGTTCTCATGAGCATATCATGTTGGAAATGTTATTAGAGCATCACTATGTGGGACACATAATTGAATACTTAATTGGGACTTATGCATGCTTGTGTGGAATCATGGATTGCTATGTTAGCACTTAACCTTGCATGTGGAATTGTTTATTATATTTGGTCAAGATGATTTATCCTGTTAGTGGTATTACTTGAGGATAGGTGACATGCATAGGTAGATGATTTATGTGAGATTAATTTGGTGGACATAGCATGTTGGAACATGATTATTGGGATATTTTAATAGTAATAATTAACATGCCATGTTAGCACATAGATTTTATGAAAGTGGGTTAAATGGATAAATTGTTGGGACATTATGACATATCTATGTGCGGATACCACTTTGGTGATTTATCATGGATCAGGGATTATAGACATGTGTGGTTGAATAATGATTTTAGCATGTTGATGGTTATATCCATGCGGAGCTATTAATTGATACACATGTGGAACCACTATTTGTCACACTTTCTTTTATCGCTCTTGAGGACATATGCATGTTTTTATGGTCATCTAGATAGGCCACTTTTTATTGCTGCACTATCATTTTGGGACTTGACTTAGGAGAAACGACTTAGGAGAAACCATGTATGTTTCCTTTTCTCCTTCTTATTTAGACCTTTGAGTCTGGTTGCTCGGGTTCGAGTAGGGGTTTGGGATAGTGTAGCGGGGACCTTAGGGTCGGTGACAGGTTGTGTTTGATTATGGGTTGTGGGGTATTGCGGCTACCGCGGATAGTAGGCGGTTGACCGGATACGGATTATTTTACCCGATTTTGGATTGGGGGATTATAGAGGCTACCGGGGATAGTAGGCGGTTGACCGGATGTCGGATGTGGGACATGATTGTGATTGTGGGTTATTCCGGCGACCGCGAATATTGGGCGGTTGACCGGAGGTCGGTTGTGAGACCTGGTCGTGGATTGTGAGGTATTACGGCGATCGCGGATTTTGGGCGATCGACCGGATGTTCATTTGTGCATCAGATTGGGGATCAGTGTTTCTTTTAGTGGAGGGGTGTGTTCCACTGGGGCTTTATAGTTGTGATACTTATCACACCGGCGCGGTTATTGCCCGGTGATACTTTCCTCGTGTGGATCGCTCCCCTCGAGTTCCCCTCCGGAGGCCGGGGCCAGACAGTTATCGATAGTTTTGCTATCACATCGGCACGGCTTATTTGCCCGATGATGACGGCGGCAGCAAGAGTTTTGCTATCACATCGGCGCGGCTACTTGCCCGATGATGAGGGTGGTACAGATTGGGTTCATCTGGGACGGTTGGTTACTGTTGTATATAGTTATTCCAGTCTAGGACTGCATTTTAGAGGCATAGTAGTGGTAGTTTCCTTTCTTCAGCAGTCATTATTGCTTACCACACTTCTTTCCTTTATGCCTCTGGTAGACCTAGTGGGTGTGTCAGAGTTTGAGGTTTTACCCACTAGGGGAGGCTACTGGTTTACTAGTAGTTCTCACCCCCATTCTTCTTTCCTCTTTTTCTTCTCTCTTGTTTTGCAGTGTCTTCTGCGGGTGCTGCTGGGCTTTCAGCGGCGGGTCGAGGAGAGAGGACGGCTGAGTAGATAGATCTCGAGGCAGGATGAGCGACTTAGCTGGACTGTTGGTGTACCTATGTTTCCTCAGACGGTTGTACCTTTACTTTTGGGACTGGCTTTTGCCAGCAGGTTGTATTTATTTTGGTGAGCTTGGAGAGACTGATGTATCATTTATACAGATGTATTGTATTTATTTCCAGCTTCAGTCTGAGATGTATTAGTTTTTAGTTCAGCTCTGTTTTTATTGCTCTTTTATTATTATCTCTTATATCTGAGCAGGTTGTTGGCGCTTCGTGTACGCGGGAAATACCGTGTGCACGGCGGATCTGTAGACGGGCCCGGGTTCTGGTTTACACCCGGGGCGTGACATCAATAGCAGGACTGGATCACGACTATGCTCAAGGTGGAACAAATCCATCCACAAATGAAACCCCGATCCCCCAATCTGATGCAAAAGTAAACATCCGGTCAACCGCCCAATGTCCGCGGTCGCTGCAATACCCCACAAGTCCACAATCTGTACAACATTTCCCAGACTCAAAGATCTCGACTACACTATCCCAAACCCCTGCTTGAACCCGAGCAACATGAATCATATATCTGAATAAAAAGGAGAAAAAAGAGCGAACATGGTTTCTCCTAAGTCAAGTCCCAATATGATAGTGTAGCGATAAAAGATGGCCTATCTAGATGTCCATACAAGCATGCATTTGTCCTCAGGAAAGATAAAAAAAAGTGTATCAAATAGTAGCTCCACATAGGTATAACCAACATGCCAAAATCACTAACCAACTACACATGTCCATAATCCATGATCAATAATAAATCATCAGAGTGGTACCCGCACATAGGATATATCATCTTGTCCCGTCAAATAATCAATTTTCATGAAAGACTAAGTGTTAACATGGCATGCTAATGTATCACCACTATAGTATATCAATCCCACATAAATAGGCTGAGAATTAATCAGATTACTTTAATCATGTATGATGTCCAATAAGGTGGCAAACCGATAATCAATAAATCAGGGATCCCTATAATAGCCCTAGTGAGTAAATTGTAGCAAGAGGTAAACAACAACCACCCACCTGGAACGCGCAAATCCATTCTCCCAAAGGCTCCTCTCGGATCAACGTTGGTGACCAAAACAGCGAGGGGCTGTCCACACAGTAGAGCAAAAAATTAGCGATGCATCGGGATGGTACAACTATCAAACCAAGCACAGTTTCTGACTGGGGCAAATAGGAAAAATGCTCACCTCGATCATAGCAAAAAGATCCAACATCCTCTTTCCCCACGAAACACCAAAATCTGCGAGAAAACTGAAACTAGAGTCGAACACGACATAATGGAGATCCCGAATCTTAGCGTTTTCTGTTTTGCAAACCAGTCCGCAAAAACTGAGATTTTCTCCTGCGAAAAGTCCTCCAAAAATTCCAAAAAAATCATGGCTGCGATCCTCATGAAGTGTAGATGCAAATCGACATGAAGTGTAGATGCAAATCGAGTACTTATACTTCCCATTCCGACACCCGTAGGCCGAGATATGGCAGGATCTTCCCTCCGCTGTCCAAAAACTGCCGCAGAAAAAAGTGGGTCTAAAGATGCTCCTCAAAACCCAAGAAAAACTCAGAATGGAGGGAAACGGTAAATACGAAAAACGTAGGCCTACCTGTCGTGAAAACGATGCCACAAGAATTGTTCAAAAATTCCTTTGGGGTAGCACAGGGGAGCTCATAGAGTGAACTGCGACAGAAATGGCAACCGAAAGAGGAACGTCGAAGTGCGCCGACTCGCCGAAAACTTTAATGCTGTGGCCTCCAAAAATTCTCACAATCCTTGGAAGAGTAGAGAGAAGGGTGAAGATGATCCCTGCCAACACCCCCACGAAGCTAAACACCCAAAGGAACCAAAATGAGGGGGAGAAAGAGCCTATTTATAGGCAAATTTCCAAAAAAAACCCAACACACGGTTTTGGGCCCATGTTTCGGGCGCCCGAAACACTCGGGCGCCGAAAACGCGCCCAAGGGCCCCCACGCGAGCACTGCCCGGATCTCCCAGGGCGCGCCGCGTGTCCCGAACACGGGACAGTGGGCGCCCGGCCACTCGGGTGCGGCCGCGTGTCCCGACAGGGTCAGCGGGACGGGTGGCGCCCGCCAATCGCAGAGCGCCATGTGGCGCCCGCGTACGGGTGCCCACCTGCCCGCGCCTGCCCGCGCACGACCCTCTCACCTGCCCACCTGCCGAGCGGTTCCGTGGACTGTGCCGCATGAGCCGGCCACTCCGAGGCCGCCACGTGGCGCGCCGGTCCACTGCACCACCGCTCGGCTCCCGTGGACCGCGCCGCGTGCGCCGGCCAATCCAAGGCTGCCACGTGGCGCACCGCCGGTATACAGCCCCACCGCACCAAAATGCACTGTAAACTTCCGGGTGCCCTTTTTGGGCATTCGGACTCAGAAAAATACAAGCAAATAGTCTTTTTTCAACCTTTTTCCGCGTTGAATCCAAATCTGGCCTCCGATTAGCCTGAAACCACTTCCAAATTTCGGCGAGAGCAGCCGAAAGACATGCTTGATCCAGAATCCTCACTTAGTTCGTCTAACACATCCATTTGACGCGTTGCGGGCCCAACATACCAATAATAGGTGTTTCTCACTGCGGATCACGGAGAAAAGCTACACGGGCATCTGGGCCACTACACAAAGAATGAAGGATTTTGAGAATCGTGAATGTATTGGTGAAAGAAATGTGAATGTTGCGGCTCTCAGGGAATGCTCTAAAGCGTTTGGAATTTTATTTGATAAAACCCAACTTGCCCAAGTCTGCAAATTTTCTAAATCTACGGGATATTGTCTCCATCTCATCAGGACTTTCTACATGTGTGCTACGCAGCTTCAAGATAATGAGGACGGACCAAGAGAATTTCATACAACGGTCTGAAATACCAAACTGACAATCACTCCTCAACTGATTGGAGAAGTATTGGGTACGCCGTCTCAGCCTAACGGAACTCATTACATGAAAAGTCAGATAATGACGTCAATCATTTGGAGGACAGTTGTCGATGGAATTTGCATGCCGGATACTCGGTCGATGGGAAACTCCGTACTTTCGAAAAAACTTCGACCGGAGTACAGGTTTTTGAATTTTATTGTTTGCTATAATATTTTACCAAACATGCAAATAAAAGTGTTACGATGGAATAGAATGTTATTTCTGTATCTCCTTGGACATCCCGCAGCTGCTCAAGGGTTGAGCATAAACATCCCCTACCTTATCTGGTCAAGGATGGCGAGATACGTGGAACATGCTCATCCTACCGAGAGACTTCCATTCCCGTTGATTATCATGCGAATCTTAAGAAAGTTTGATGTGGATATCCGATCATCAACTTACATGCATAGTCTAGGAACAATCAATGACTCTACAATTGTGAAGTCTCTCACAAGTCAACCGGATGAAACACCAACACCACATCGCGGCAAGCAACCATCTACCTCAAAAATAGCAGCAACAGCACAACCAGCAGCACCATAAATTTTTGACACATCAGAGGATGAAGCCTCTGTTACATCCATTTATTGGGAACAACAACATTTGTCATCTGAACGGGAGCGCATTTCAGTAGAACAAGCACGTATATCTATCGATCTACAGCGCATTACGTCAGTCCAGGAAGACTTGAAGAAAAAATATAAGACGCCAACGAAATTGGTTAAGAAGATATTTACGAAGCTCGGATGCAGTAACTCTGACGACAACGATGACGGTTCAGATTGATTTTTTTGTTGACTTCATTTTTTTCAACTTCTGACAATTTTTTCTTTTGCAGATTTTTCTTTATGTTTACATGCACTTTTTGCAAATTTTTTCCTCTTTTCATTTTGGCTTGTTTGTGTGACAAAAAGGGGGAGAGAAAACTGAACTGATGGCTTGAAACTTGAAGAGACCTGACTAACTATAACTATTCTACTAACTATTTGGGGTTGTATATTCTAACTTTTAACAAGTTGGTAGAAAGAACAAGTGTCAGGTACGAATATCAGAATTTTTTGATTTTTTTTTAATCTGAACTATGACATTTGAAATTCTATTGATATATGATGATATGTGAACCTTGATTGTCTATTTTTATACATTTATGATAATTAATGTCATAAGTTAAATGAATAATCTCTCTGATTATTTATTGAATTGAATTCTTGAGGTACTTATATTTTTCTTCTATCAAGAATTTTCTTTTGCAGAGAGAACAAGATTTGAAGACTCCTTGTGTGTGTTTAAATCTAGAGTTTGTATTAGGAGTTAAATCTTGTATTCATTTTTTTTTTTTTGTTCGTTCATGCGTATTTTTTTTGTATGGCGATAGCAACAAAAATTATTTTTCTTTATTCTTTTGTGGATTGTATGTTTTGTCACGAAACCGCCAAAGGAGGAGATTGTTAAGCATTTTGTTTTGGCATATTTCGTGAGGTTGAAGATTGAAGATGAAGGCTGTCACGCCCCGAGACTGCCAATTTGTACAGTTCGGGCACGCCAACAAACCCGCCAATCGGGTATGACCACTCACTACCCGAAAGGAACAGTAACATCCAAAATAATACATCAAGTGTATGCGGAAGCTCAATATCAGAGTACTAAAATCACTACTAATTTAAAACTTTCATTCAATAAAAAAATAGTTTAAGCGGAAATGAAACCATACAAGAGTGAACCATAATACAACTTTATTACATTTTACATCTCTCAACTTGCAATTAAATAATATTACAAATTTTTACATCATTTCCTCACAATACATAGTTCACTCAAAATGTAAAAATATAACATCTGTTAGACCCTCTAGGTCTCTATGCTGCTGGGCCCTTGCCCCTGTCGTCTGTCCCACTGAATGCACCAGAACCTGGAAAAAATGGTCACCCGCGGGTGTGAGAACTACTTAAAGTTCCCAGTGGGTTCAACCACCGAGAAAGAATGTCCTACACCGCTTGCTCCAAAGGAAGCAATAATAGTAGAATGCTAGGAACTATAAATCTTGATTTAACTTACTGATAAGCATATAAAAGGTCGCTACACTACCTGTGTATACCCATCGACCTAAAATTACAATATCCAGCCATACCAGGCTACTATCCATAAACTCGGCCACTATGCCGCTGTACAAAGGGGTTAAACTAACCCGGCCACTTTGGCCACTCAATCTTCTCTTTATTCTTTACATTCTGGTGCTTTAGTTAAAGTTAACCCTCTGAAATTCTTGTCCAACGGGCCCCAGCCCGGTAGTCATGCTACCACAAGACAAGATTTTTAAGGTTGCCGATAACACCCGCAAGTGTTACCCCGTCCTACGGGAGAAACGTGCCAGACGGGTCACTGCCCGGGAGAGGGACACTGCCCATAACTCCAACATGGGCTACATTTCACCCCCGAAGATACGCCCATTTTATCTTTTTCTTTTCTTTTCTTTTCTTTTACTTTTACATTAGCACTTAGCCTCTTTGCTCTTAAGCACTTGCTTTTCTTTCTTATTCGAGCTTATAGCTCACATTGCCACTGGCAATCTGTTCCTCTTTCTTTTGAGCCTTTTAGCTTTTTACTTTTACTTTTACACTTGTCTTTATTTAATCGGCCCTCTGAAGGAGTACCACATCCGATTCCCCTTAGAAGGGTCTCACATTCAGAGGTACTATTTGCATTCTCTTTTGCTTTTTAGCCACTTTTAGCTTTCTTCTTAAACTTTATCTCTTTCATTAATTTATCTCTTGTCCTAGGTCTCGCCTCAAGGATAACTAGAGAGTCTCTTGGACCCTTAAACATTTCCTTTTCATTCATTTAACTCAAATTGAAATTAAAGTGGTTGTCTATTTGCCCAGACACCTTATGACCCACTCTAGGGTTACATTTGTTTGACTCTTTAACCTTGTGATCACATATACTTTATTATTTGAATAACTCTTTAACTTGTGGCCTCACACTCTTTTCCTTATTCCACGCTGAGCCTCGAGTTACATTAACTCTAATTCATTACTTGAGAGTAAGACTCCACTAGTTCATTTTAGGTTTCCTTTACCTAAGTTCCATATCGAGCTTAACCTAGAGTTCATTGACTCTATATTAAATACTCTATTCTCGACCTTAGGTTATCCCCTACGACAGTGTCACTCGTTCATCTAGGTTTAATTCCTAGGACATCATGCCACTCGTTAAACCCTTAATCTAGGTTTTCTCCCAGTTTTACTACCATACATGCTCTTTTCCCTTATGCTTTTACATGATTCTTAGGGTTACAGTACCCTAACATGATCACAATCATAAAATAGTATTTATTACCTATTTTAGGTAAATCAAAAATAGCACTTTCTTCTAAATTCATTTACACATACAAATTTATCATCTATTTCTTTTTGACTAATTCATCAAAAGCACTTTTCATCTGTATTCATCTACACATGCTAATTTATCCCCTATTTTGGATAAATCATAAAGTATCACTTTTTCATCTGTGTTCATCTACACATGCAAATTTATTCACTATTTTGAATAATTCATCAACAAGCACTTTTCATATGTGTTCATCTACACATGCACCTTTATCATCTATTTTTGACAATTAGAAAATTACCCACTATTTTCTATGTCCATTTACACATGCTAATCTATCCCCTATATTGAATAAATCATCAAAAGACACTTTCACTATGCTCATTTAAACATGCTCACCTGTCCCTTATTTTGATAAATCAAAATGGCATCTTCCTCTAAGTCCATTTTAACATGCAAATATATCACCAAGTTTTTCCTCATACATAATCATATTATCTCACATTAAAATATTACTCTACACTAGCATGCTCACTATAATGCTTCAAAAGTCAAAAGCAGAGAAAATGGAGAGAGGTCACCTAATTTCGGTAGAATCTCCCACCTTGTGATGTACCCAATTGCTTGTAGACACTTGCAATTGGTCTCGCGGGATTTTTCTTGTCTCCTTGAGCTGGCACGCAAAACGGTGCACGCCTTCCAAATCTACACGCAAAATGGTGCATATCATCAAAGACTGCACGCAAAACGATGCACGTTATCAAAATCTACACGTAAAACGATGCACGCACCTCGAGTTTGCACGCAAAATGATGCACATCTCTCTTCAAGGTTGCGCGCCAAACGGTGCAAGTTCTTCCGGTTTGCACGCAAAACGGTGCATATTCTCTTCAAGGTTGCGCGTGAAACGATGCACGATCTTCAAGCTTGCACGCCAAACGGTGCACATTCCTTGGGTTTGCACGCAAAACGGTGCACCCCGAAATGCCCGGCGATATCTCACGCAGCAAAACGGCACAGTAAATCACGGTTCCTAACATGCACAAGGGCATGGGGTCAAATCCAAAATCTAAAAAGGGAAATCTTAACACTGTGCCAAAAACACCGCAAAAATGACGAGCGAAGCCTACCTCGATATCGTCGCGCCGTCCAACGCGTGCACACACGTCCATCCGGCTCCATAGAACACCCTGCGCGCGGACCATGGGGTCCTCGGCGTGCTCGCAGCACCTCAAAAACCCCCCACGAAATTGCCCACTCCCCCCCCCCCTTGGACGCTCGGTTTTGGAGAAGAAAGGAGAAAAAGAGAAGAAATGGCGCATTTCGGCCCTTTATAGTCGAAATCCCCACATTCGGGCGCACCTTTCGGGCGCCCGAAAGTGGGTTTCGGGCTGCTACAGTGCCCCTACACCCGCGGTCCACCCGCGCATGCGCTAGCACCCGCCAGCGTGGGCTAATGGGCGGCTGCCACGCGGCACCTCGCGCCTCCCGCGCATCAACGCGGCAGTAGCGACGCGTCGCATCACGCGTCGCGTCGCACTGACCGCCCAATAGGGGCCCGACACGTGGCCTGCCTCGCTGACACCGCGCCAGAGGCCGCGCGTCTTCCCGACGCGCGCCTGCCGCCTCGGCTGCTGGGGCCAATGGGGCGAAGCCACGTGGCGCCCCCCACCTGCCCCCGCGCCTCGCGCCGCGAGCCCCTGTGCACCTCGCACCGCGCATCACCTCAGGGTGCGCGCTGAATGCCTCGGGATTCGTGCCCTCTACCTCGGGATCCGTGCCAACTGCCTCGGGATTCGTGCCAACTTGGGATTCGGGCGCTGTTACAGTGGAATTCGGCCAGCCGTATGGCCACTACAGTACATTTCGGGCGCGCTACAGTACATTTCGGGCGCCCGAATGTATGGCCAGATTTCCGGATTTCGCCCGTTCTCGCCCGTTTTCGTCCCGTTTTCGCTCAAACTTGACAGGGAGCCTCAACTTAACTTAATTTATCACGGGATATCCAACATCTTCCGTTTGGGCTATTTACGGGTCACCAAAGTCTCGCTGTATTTACAATCGCTGACGGACCCCTTTCAAACTGTCCGGGTATCCGATCGCTGCGAAACTTTTATTGTGGCCTTAGAATATAAAAACGGACCTCCCCAAATTTTCTCAGAATTTCCTGACACTGAATTTTTTCCTAAAAAATCTGGGCCCACTTTTCCATATAAAATTCTAAACTTATCATTTTTATTCCGATTTGGGCTCAATTCACTTCCCAATTATTCTTTACTTCACTGAGTTCAATAAAAATAGTACTTCATACCATTTTTATTTATATTTGCCTATATACCAAAATCTGGTACACTACAAAGACTTGTCAATCATATACATCAATCTAAAAAAGAATGAATTCAAATGTTCAGGTACGTTCAACTAAATAATCTTTGATGATTTGAATACGTTCTTATAGCTTAGAAACACTTTGGAATATTTTCTATGGCTTAAAAATAAAAAACAGGACAATCTGGGTGTTCAGGATCCGGATCAGGTGCATCCAGTCCGGACCCCAAACATGGTTTTGTTCATGAGAAATTCCAGTTCGGATCATCATCTATCCAGTCCGGACCCCGAATATGGAATTTCTTATTTCGCATGAACAGTCCGGATTAGACTTATTCCAGTCCAGACCGCCGTACTGAAAAATCTGTTTAAGGTAGTTTTTGATTCTTATCTATTTCCAAATCTGTTTCTAGCCTATAAATAGACCCAAAAGTTCATCTTTTAGGGTATCCAAAAAGAATCAAAGGTAAGAAAAACATATCCACACATAGAGAAGAAAAGGAAAACACCTCTTTATTTTAGGTTTTCTTTCTCTATTGATCGGTTTGATTCTAGAATTTTCAAAATCTATATCTTTTGAAAGAATCAAATCGATGAATACTTAGAGAGTGCTTCCTTGTCTGTCTATGATGATCTAAGTATTCAAAATATCATCACCACCAAAATCAACGATTTTTGAAAGGACAATCGGCGCGTGGATTCGCGTGGCCTTGTGGATTCAAGGTGAATGACTTCGTGGATTCGAAGTTAGGAGTGTTCGTGGATACCGTGGATTCGGTTGAAGACTTCGTGGATTCGAAGTTGGGCTTCGTGGATTCGAAGTCGTGACGCCTTCGTGGATTCGAGGTGCGTTGTGGAGCGAGCGGCGAATATCTACTCGAAGCGTACACTAAACGTTGAGTCGTGCATGTGCATTATATCACCTTGTACGTGTTTAATCTTAGTGGATTTAACCGTGTGATGAGTCCCGTGGTTTTTTACTCCTGTGATGCAGTTTTCCACGTAAAATCTCTGCGTGTTGTTTATTTTTCCGCATTGGTTATTTTTACGCAAAGATTTTGGTGATTTTATTGCTTACACCTATTCACCCCCCTCTAGGTGGTTTTTTTCCTATTTAGATCCGTTATCTCATAACCCACATTAGTGTTGTGAGTTGGACATTGTCGATCTGATTGATCGTGGATTTGGACTATAAAATGCATGAGCCATATTGAGCTCAACAGAGATGCGTGGATACTTTTCTCCGTGGGGTCACTCCCCTCGAGTGCTGCTCCGAAACTGGACCTGTTACTTTGCTATCGCGACTTGTGTCACGCCCCGGGGTCGAAACTGCGACCCGGGCTCGCCAACAGATCCGCCACCTATGCCAAACCCCGCATAGGCGAAGCGTCCTACCAGCAAGAAAAGTACTGCAGCTAAACAGATATCAGAGCTATACTATAAAAGTGCGATAAAATTAAAACCATCCATCTGTACAACTGGAATAATGATATAAAATCCATCTCCCATAAGTGATAATCATACAATATCCTCAAATACAATAAAGCAGAACTCAGCAGGGAGGTAACCTGAAATAATACATCAGTGTACAGGCTCTCAATACAAGTAATAACCTCACTACAATAATCTCTCAAAAGCAGAAATAAAACTGATCTACTGACTGTACTCAGGATCTCCAATGTAGGGGTACCGCTACTCTCCACAGACGGGTAGGGATCTAGCACGCGACTCCCTCGCCTCGCACAGCAACCGCAGAATCAGCAACACCCGCTAAGACTCTGCAAAATAAAGGACAGAAAGAAAGGGGAGGGGGAAAACCCCCAATGGGTGTGAGAACTACACCAAAAAGAGAGTTCTCAGTGGGTACCACCGCCAGACCCGATGATCTGCCCACTAAGTCTACTAGAGGCATAAGATAACAATGCAGTAAAGACTGAACAAGAAAGGTGGAGGTACTCAACAGCTACCATGCCTCTATCTAAATGCTCAAAAGGAAAAAACCAATGGAAGGTATGCAACCACTCGCACACGAGGTGCACAATCGACCCAATCGAGCTGGCTGCCACATCGGGTCCAGTCAAGCCTGCACCTCCCTAGTATATCAACATAGGGTGTCCAGTCGGACTAACTCGCTAACGAATAGTGGTTCATGCAGGCTATTGTCGAAATCCACGCTCTCTCTCAGAACGGATAGACTCAAGATCCTCAACCTCTCGCACAACGGTCGAAAACTCACAACGACCACGGGACCACCGTTAGCCCCAAACGGTTCCCAACAACACTAGCACTGGTCTAACACAGCTACTAGACTCCACTCAGCCCCCTGACACGAGAGCAACAATAAAGTACCTGCCTGAAACAAACCCAATCAGATGGACCAGTAAGAACTGGTACTGCCTGCTGTGCCTGCCAAATCGGGTATGCTGGCCAACGCATAACACCGATAGGGAAAAGGAGTCTCAAGGACTCAAAGCCTGTCTATCGCACACTCCGGAGTGGCACTCGAGGGGAGCGACCCACACGAGTAAAGTATCTCAGTAACAAGTATCATAAGTATCATAAATCAGCAGGACTGGATCACGACTCTGATCAAAGTGGGAAAACCCATCCACAAAAGAAAACCCCGGTCCTCAAACGGATGCAATAATACTCAATAAGTGGGAAACTCCGTCCACTAGAGAAAACTGATACCCAATCTGACGCATAAGTAAATATCCGGTCAACCGCCCAGTATCCGCGGTTGCCGCAATGCCCCACAATCCATAAACCCATAACCGACCTCCGGTCAACCGCCCAATGTCCGCGGTTGCCGCAATACCCATGCTCAAATCCAACCTGTCCTAGACTCGAAGTCTCGACTACACTATCCCAAACCCTTGCTCGAACCCGAGCAACCTGAATCTAGAAAGAAAGGAGAAAGAACAAACATGGTTTCTCCTAAGTCAGATTCCAACATGATAGTGTAGCAGTAAAAGATGGCCTATCTAGATGTTCATACAAGCATGCATTTGTCCTCAAGAAAATGAAAGGGAGTAAATCACCAAATAGCTCCACAAGGGTATAAACAACATGCCAAAATCCCCAATGAACTATACCTGTCCATAATCCATGATCTAGGCCATTCCTCAAGCTTCCATCTCGATGCCAGATATTACATAATTAAACATGCATACTAACAATCACATAGGGTAAATTTCCTTAGGTAAGCTTTTACTAATCATTATCATGGATAACCAAATATTGCAAGTCCTCAATAATGTTTAACATGAAAATTAATCTTGTAATTTCCTTATACCATCATCCTTACTAGCTTACCTCTCAATAACACACCATACACCCTAAACATGCATGCATTCTAACATATAGAGTTAGAGAACCGTCCACCGGTTCTGGAGATGAAGCAACCCACCTGAAACGCTTTCCGCAGGCAAAGCCGAAGTCGGTGAAGTGCGTAATCACACGCTATCCAAAATCTGCCAAAACTGCACCCTCGGTATTCAGTCGCACAAGCCTCTGTTCCAACCAATAACATCACCAACAATCAATAACCAACACCACAACACTCCCCAAAAACAGCACATGCTGTTTTTACAAACCAGCAGAGAAGAGGGGGATTTTTACCTGCATACAGTCCTCCAAAAATCCCAAAAAAATCACGGTTGCGATCCTCACGACGAGTAGCCCCAAAACGAGTATTTATACACCTCATTCCGACACCTGTAGGCCAAGAAACAATTAGAACAACATTGGAAGCCACTTCCTCAAGAACACAATCCTGCTGGAAAAATAGTAGCAAAGGAGCTTAATTCTCACCTTTGAAACGACCTCAGAAAAATCCAGTAAAAATACGAGTGTGTTCCTCTCGAAGAGTAGATATCAATCGAGTTCTTAAACGTCTCATTCCAATGTTCGTAGGTCAAGATAGAAAATCGACAAGCCTCTACTGTCCAAAATCTCACAACAAAAAAATAGGTCGCAAAACACCTCGGGAACCATGCCAAAAACCCAAAATGAGCCAAAGTGATCAGCATGGAAAACGAAGCCATACCTCTCGTGAATGCGTTACCACAAAAATCGGCTCAAAATACCATCGGGGTGATCCAGGGTGCCTCACGGACCGAAAAGTGATGGTGGAAGCCAAAATCTAAGAAACGTCGCAGTGCGCCGCGTCGCAGAAAGCGCAGATGTCGAGGCCTCCAAAAAAATCTGGGAATCCATCATGAGATGCACCACAAAATGAAGAACAAATTTTCTTGAGGCCACACATGGAGATGAGCTTGGGAAGAAGGCCAAAATGCGCTGCAAAGAAGTCCTATTTATAGCCAAACAAAACAATTCAGATAATGCCATTCATATCCCCACATTCGGGCGCCCGAATGATTTCGGGCGCGCTGTGCGCGCCCTCTTCGCTGCGCCCGAATCCACCATAATCCGCCACGTCGCCCTGAACAGCAAACAGCGGAATGGCCCAACCGCACAGCGCCACGCGGCCCGCTCGAGCGCTGATGCGTGGCGCGCCCACGCACGGGTCCCCGGCGTCAACGCCTCGGGAACCGTGCCCACCTGCTGCCCGCCTGCCCCACGCGTACGACCACCTACCCGCCTACCCTGCTCCGCGCGTGGACCGAGTGCACGTGGACCGGCCAACCACAAGCTGCCACCTGTCCCGCTCCGGTCTACCGTACACCCCGCGCGCCCCGTGGACCGCGCCCCGCAAACCGGCCCAATCCTAAGCTGTCACCCGTCCAGCCCACGGTGCACGCCCGCCCCGTGGACCGGGCGGCCTGCGCCTCTGCCTGCCGCGCTGCCCGCGGCCGCTCCGCCGCTGCACGCCGCCGCCGGCGCTGCCCGCCGGCCGGAACAGTGCCCCACATGCCTCAAAATTTGCATTTTGGCATCCGGGCTCCGAAAAATACAAGTAAATAGTCCATTTTGATCGTTTTCGCGCGCTGAATCCAAATCCGATGTCCGTTTTGCCAAATTCCATTTCCAAAATTTGTCGAAAGCATCCGAAAAGGTGTTTTTAATCCAAATTTCGTGCTGAGTCTAATTTTGATATCCGTTTTGCGCGAAACCACTTCTAAACATTCAACGGGGTCCTCCGATTAACCACGTGATCCATTTTAAGCCCTGAGTCCATCACTTATGTCCAATTGGTGCACAAACACCGCCGACACGCCACATAGGCCTCCAAAAGCTGCTGGTCACACAGTAAAAGCCCTGCAGAGATCCGGGTCACCACAACTTGTCGACGCAGTCTTTGCTAGATGCCCTACGTAATTCCAGTCCTCCATGGAAGTAATGGTAGTAGGTGGGCGCAGGTTTGACTGGACCCTTTGTGGCAGTCAGTGTGATTGGGTTGATTTAGTATACTGAGATAGAGTCGATGCATCATTTTCATCTGTATCACCCATTGAGCATTGTAGATAGAGACATGATAGCTGTAGATTTATTTCCAATTTATCCTTTCAGTATTACAATATTTCTGTTATTTATACCTCTAGTAGAGTTAGTGGGCAGATCGTTGGTCTTGGAGACGGTACCCACTAAGAACTACTATTGGATATAGTTCTCACACCCTCTGTCGGTGACAGTTTTGCAGAGATTTTTCACTCATTCCTGCTCTAGCTGGTTGACGGACCGAGGGCAAGGAGTCATGAGATAGATCCCTACCAGTGTAGTTCATTTTGGTGAGATAGATGTACTATTCCGTATTGTGAGATTTCATTGTACACTGATATATTATTGTTTTAGTTTACCACCCTTTTTTAATTTATAGATGTTATATAGGAGGATTTTTATTTGTACTATTCCAATAGATCAGTGTAGTGGCCCTGGTTCCCATGCAATGTTCTTCCGATGAATCCACTGTTAGAACACCTAGTGTTGGTGTATCTGGCCCATGGTGCATCAATGGGATGCCACAGATGGACCCTGTGAGATATTATTAGCTGTGTTGGCCTTCGGCTAGGTTTGCCGAAATTTCTGAAAAGAATTAGGCCAAACAGATGTCGAAAATGGATTCAGCGCGGAAAAACGCTTGAAAACGGCTATTTGCTTGTTTGATTCTGAGTCCGGATGCCCAAAAAGGACTCCCGGAAGTTTTTATTGATTTCTGGTGCATGGGAGAGGCCGTAGACCGCCGGCATGCCACATGGCGGCCTGTCATTGGCCGGTTTATGGCGCGCGGTCCACAGAGTAGCGCGGCTGGGTGCACAGACCCGGCGCAGGGACACGTAGCACCGCCTGATTGGCGGGCTCAGGGCGTGCGGTCTATCGGGTGAGCGCGGCGGTGCATGGACCAAGGCGGGGGACACGTGGCAGCCTCCGGTTGGTCGGTGCACGCGGCGTGGTCCACGGAATTCCAAAGCAGGATGCGTGGACCGGGTGTAGGGGACACGTGTCACCCTCTGATTTGCGGGCGCACCGGGCGCGGTGCATGGGGGCCTGGGCTAGCGCCTCGGGGCGCGTGCGCACGAGGGGGCCACGCCGCGCGACCGGCGCGGGCGCCGACCGGTCGGCGAGTCAACCGGCTGGACACGTGGCACCCGCTCATTGGGGGGCGCCAACCGCCTTTCTGTGCGGGGGGTGGCCACGTGGCAGCCTGTGAGTGGCCCGCACAGCTGTTTGCTGTTCGACGGGCCACGTGGCATCACCGAGAGGATTCGAGCGTGAACAGTGTTGGGCCGGGCCCAACACTGTAGCAGCCCGAATGTTCCGGGCGCCCGGAAGTTGGGCCGAAAAGCCCAATGCTTGACTTTTTTTGGCTTTTCCGGGTGAGGCCTATAAATAGGCCCCTTGGGCCTCATTTTTGAGACTTTTCCCGAGTGTTTTGGCCTGGGTGCTCTTCACCAAAGATCTTCCTCTTCCTCTTGTGCATCTTTTGGTGGAAGCTCAGAATTTTTGGAGGCCGCGGCATTGATGATTTCGGCTGCGTAGCGCAGTGCGACGAATTACTGTTGGAGGCCCGTTTCCGTCGTACTTCAGTCTGGGAGGTCTACAGAGCTACCCCGACGGTATTTTTGGACGATTTTCACGGCGTTGGATTCACGAGAGGTAGGCCTTTGTTTTTCGTGTGGACTACTTTCTTCTGATCCGAGCTCTTCTTGGGGTTCCTGGTACATTTTTAACCCCCATTGCTACAGGATTCTTCCTTGACAGCAGTACCTTGCCAGATTTTATTCTTCGCGCTCGAGCGTCGGATCGAGGCGAGCCTATACTCATTTTTCATCTACTCGTCGCGAGGAGTATCACCATATTTTTCTTGGATTTTTCCGAGACCTTTCCGGAGGTATACTATTCCCTTTTTATTAATGCAAGAGTTTACAGTTGTGTGGTTGTGATTGTTTGCGCACCTGTACTGTGGAATTTGTAACTCGGCCTACGGGGCTCGGAATTGGACGTGCAGGTACCCGGTTCGAAGGTCTAAACGAGACGATCGCTGTGATATTTTTATTGGATTTTTCTGGGCACTTTCAGCAGGTGAAAATTTTGATTTAAGAGGACTGTTCCCAGCAGATTTGTGATACATGGATTTTATGGAATTAAGTGTAACTTTAGACTGTATTTTTGTACCCAGGAAGTATTGATCAGTGTTCCTGTACTGTTGGCTTGGTGGATGTACTGAGATATCTGTTTTCTGGGCTTTCTTTGCTGTACGACTCCGGACAGTTAGCACCTTCAGGTGGGTGACTTTGCTTCCAAGATCTATGGACTGCGTGCTAATTCTTTGTATGTAGGATCATGCATGTTAGTAATTGGACAATAAAGCATGTGGAAACTGAATGTTATTTCTCTTGGTATCAGTTGCGGAATCTTGTGATCTTATTGTGTTTCCTACATGTAAAGTACCGAATTTTCGGCACATAAATAAATGTAAATAAAGGTGGTATGAAATACTAGTGTTATGAAAGTTGGGGAAGTAAGGAACATTTGGACGCGAGTTGGGCCCAAATCGGGTTAAAATGGAGAGATCTAAAAATTTATTTGAGAAAGGGGCCCAGATTTTTAGTGGAAAATTCACAGTGTCGGAAAATTTCGAGAAAATTACAGGAGCCCCGTAAATATGTTTTAAGACCACAGAAAAAGTTTCGTGTTGATCGGATGCCGGATAGTGAGAATGGGCTCCGCCAACAGTGTCGGAAAATTCTGAGAAAATTTGGGGAGCTTCGTAATTATGTTTTAAGGCCACAGTAAAAATTTCGTGTTGATCGGATACCCGGATTGTGATAACGGGGTCCGCCAATGATTCTGGACACAACGGGGCTTTTGGTGGCCCAGAAATGACCCAAAGTGAAAATATAAATTTTTCTGTGGTAAATTAAGCTAAAACGAAGCCGTCTGTCAAGTTTGGACGGAAACGGACGAAAAATGGACAGAAACCGGAACAAAAACGAATTTCTGAGGCGACGGCGGCGTGGGAATCAAGGTGCAGCTGGCATGGTGGCAGGCGGGTCAAAGGGGGAGGCGGCCACATGGCGGGCCCTCTTTGGGCCTGTACGGGCGTGGGAACGCGCGCCCCTGCGCGCCTGTGTGGACCGCCACCCGGCACTTCCTCATTGGACGCCCCGTACACCCGGTCCATGGACCACCCTCCCTTTCTCCTTCTTCTCTTCTTCTTCCTTCCTCCCCCGCACCGCCATTCTTCCTCTCCTTCTTCCTTTTCTTCTCCACCCGAGCACGAGAGAGAGAGAGAGAGAGAGAGAGAGAGAGAGAGAGAGAGAGGAAGGTGGGGGATTTCGTGGAGCGCGCAAGATGCTCCAAGCAGTCTGGGGATCGCGTGTATTCGCGTGGGGCGGCGCGACGCTGTCAAGGTAGGCTCCGTTCGTCGTTTTTACGGTATTTTTGGCACAGTTTTGAGACGTTATTTTGGACATTAGATTTAACCCCGTGCCGTTTTGCGTGTTAGGGACCGAGTTCTACTGTACCGTTGCTGCACGGACTGTCGCGGACAGTTTTGGCGCGCCTCGTTTTGCGTGCCAGTTGTGGAAGAAATGCACCATTTTGCGTGCGAATTCAGGAATATGCACAGTTTTGGACGCAAACCCGAAAAACATACACCGTTTTGCGTGCAACGTTGAAAAAGGAAAGTGCACCGTTTTGCATGCCAACCCGAGGTACGTGTTCTGTTTTGCGCGCAATTTATGCTGTCGCGCATCGTTTTGCGTGCAGTCTCTAATAATATACATCATTTTTCGTGCAGGGCTAAAAAAATGTGCACCATTTTACGTGCAACCCTACAGTTAAGCGTGCACCGTTTTGCGTGCAGATTTGAGGTACGTGCTCCGTTTTGCGTGCCGATTGAATTAGCGTGCATCGTTTTGGTGTGCAGTCTCTAATATGACGCATCGTTTTGCGTGCAGGACTAGAGGAAAGTGCACCATTTTGTGTGCCAATACGAGGTACGTGCTCCGTTTTGCGTGAAGGTTGGACCAATACGCACCGTTTTACGTGTAGATGCTAATATTTTGCATTATTTTTCGTGTAGGGCTAGGAAAAATATGCATCGTTTTGCGTGCAACCCTAAAGTCAGACGTGCACCGTTTTGCGTAAAGATTCGAGGTACGTGCACCGTTTCGCGTGCAGGTTGATTTAACGCGCACCGTTTTGCGTGCAGACTGAAATGATGCGCACCGTTTTGCGTGCGGGTTTTTAGTGATGTGCACCGTTTTGCGCGCAGGTTTGGTGGCCGTGCACCGTTTTGCGTGCGGACTCGAGGGATGCGCACCGTTATACGTGCAAGCTCGAGGAAATAAGAAGAATCGCGCGGAGACCAATTGCAAGTGTCTACAAGCAATTGGGTACACCACAAGGTGGGGAATTCTGCCGAAATTGGGTGACCTCTCCCCTTGCTCCCTTGCTTTTCGATTCGAAGCATGATAGTAGCCTGTTAGAGGCGTTAGGTAATTATGATTATGATTGCCTGTGTAGATGGTTTCAAATGGAAAAGTGCAACTGTTGGTTGCCAGAGTTAGAGGAACAGATGTGCATGTGTAAATGAACACAGAGGAAAAAGTGCAACTGTTGGTTGCCAAAGATATATGATGAATATGCATGCGTAGAAGTAATTACTACTTGATGAATGAAATGAAAATAACTGCATGCATGAAAAAGGATTAGCTATTATGATTGTGAGCATGTTAGGGTATAACCCTAGGAATCATGTGACATAAGGAAACAGGACATGTTGGTAGTAAGACTAGGAGAAAATCTAGATTAAGGTTTAACGAGTGGCATGATGACCTAGGAGATATACCTAGATCGACGAGTGGCATTATTTTAGGAAAAATAACCTAAGGTTGACAATAGAGTGTTAAACATAGAGTCAGAGAACTCTAGGTTAAACAAGATATGGAACTTAGGTAAAGGAACCTACGATGAACTAGTAGGGTTAAACTCTAGTGATGAAATAGAGTTAGTGCAACCCTAGGTTAAACATGGAACAGGAAAAATAGAGTTAGTAAAACTCTAGGATTCAGTAAGGAATCAGGAAATATGGGGATTTGATCCCCAAGTTAAAGAATTAAATATTGTAACCCCAGAAAGTCATAGGACGTCTGGGTAAAGGGATTAATTAGTTTAACTTCAATCTGAGTTAAATAAAGGAAATGGAAAATGACCAAATGTGGAGACATGAAAGAAAGAGAAAATGGAAATAGGGTTAATAAACTCTTGAGTTAGATAAGATTGAAAGTAACTGGTGTCCTAGTTACATAGTGCAGTGATATAGTGCAGCCTTAAGGGTAATTGAAGCTTAGGGTTGTGAATTGAGAACCAGTAAGAAAAGTGTAAAGTGGTCAGAAAACTTAAGATATTGCCGAGTGGCAAAATAAGTGGAATGTAAACGAATAAGTTGTTCAAACTTAAATTGGTGTTATAGACACCCAAATTATCCTAGAGTAAAGAACTTAGGATAAAAAAAATAAAGCTCGAGAGAGAGCTAAAAGTGATTAATGATCAAGACAAGCAAAGTGCTTGAAATAAAAGAGAAAAGTAAAAGAGAAGCATTAAGGCATAAATGCTAACGGGAGGGTTGAACATATGTTACTCCCGGGTGGATGAGTGCCAAGGTGCCTTAAACTCATCTGAACATAAAGTGTAAAGAGAATGGTTAAAGAAAAAGAATGATTAATGAAAGGTAAAAAAGATAAGATAAAATGTATTGGGCTGAGCACTACGGGAGGCGATGCTACAACCTGTTCTTGTTTGATTGGGGTTGTAGGCATTCGTCTCTTGGAACCCTCGGACCCTGTGAAAGAAAAGCCTAAATGGCCCTTGGGAGGGTTGAGCATATGTCACTGGCAAGTGAATTAAAGAATTAAAGCTAAGTTGCCAACGGGAGGGTTGAGCATATGTCACTCCCGGGGGAAGTGTGTGAGCAAGACTCTGTAGATTTTTATAGGATCCACAAGGATCTAAATAGGTACTATCAAACAACTAGAGGGGGGGTGAATAGGTGTAATACTTATAAAACCAAATCTCAGTGCAAAGTAAAAAACCAATGCGGAAATAAAAATAGCACACCGAGATATACGTGGAAACTCCAATCCAGGAGAAAAACCACGGGACCAACACGCAATAACAATCCACTAAGAATAGAAGAATAACAAGGTGATTACCGACTCCACGGACTCAAACCCCTCCTTCAGCTTCTTCGGACCTTGCGCTCACCGAATGGATGTCCACGCAATAACAATCCACTAAGAAAAGAAGAATAACAAGGTGATTACCGTCTCCACGGATTTAACCCCTCCTTCAACTTCTTCGGACCTTGCGCTCCACCGATTGCACGTCCACTGCACACGTTCGAATCCACGAACGCCACTCGAATCCACGAGCACACGTTTCGAATCCACGAAACGCCTTTAGCACACCGAATCCACGATACCACGTCGAATCCACGACGCAAACTCAGCCGGTAAGAATATTGGCTTCGATGGTGATCCTTTGCTTAGATTATCAATGAAGATCCATGGGAAAAATCTCTAAGCAAAGATTAGATCAATTCGACAAAAGATATGTTCTTGAAAGAACCTTCGAATTGACCTAAAAGAGGCTATAAAGAAGAACGATAAAAACCTAGCCTCTAGGGTTGCTCTCAAGTGTTTTATCAATTGATCGGCCGTGCTCCCCACGTTTTTGAGAAACCCTAAATGTCTATTTATAGTTTAGAAACCTTTGGAAAGAGATAAGAATCAAAAACTTACCTTATCTGGAAATTTTCAGGACGGCGATCCGGATCGGATTTACTGTGATCCGGATCGTCGTAACGAGTCAGGCTATTCCAGAAAAACAGGGTTCGGGATCCGGATTGAAATGCCCGATCCGGATCGTTCATGTATTCCAGCAAAAACCCATGTTCGGGATCCGGATCGAAATGACCTTTGATCCGGATCGGATTTGCCAATGAACAAGCACCCTTCGGGATCCGGATTGGACTGTCTGATCCGGATCCTGAACATGTCCTATGTCCAGTTTTTGATTTTTATGCAATTAAAAATTCATCCAAGTGTTTCTACACTATAAGAAAGTATTCGGATCACCAAAATTATTTAGTTAACCATACCTGATCCTTTTGAATACTTTCTTCTTGAGATTGATGTAACTGATCCACAATTCTTCAACTTCAATCTTCAAGACTCAAGACACTGCGTGTCAACTTGAGCTCTTGTTGAATCTTCTCTAAGTCTTTGATTGCTGATTGACAATGTGATCCCTTTAAGACTCCGACTCAACTCACTGACTTGACTCACGAAATATGCCAACACCAAAATGCCGTAACAATCTCCCCCTTTGGCAATTTCGTGACAAAACCCAAAAATACATAAAAGCGCTCAAGTCACTCATCTTAAACCAAAAAATCGAAACTCAATGTCATCACCAAAACATTGACTTTCTTTGCGTGAAAGATCCAATAAACAAAAATACATTTGAACCAGTCTTAGAACAAACTCTATGACTTAGGACTTGGAGTCTTAAAGTGATGTAGATCCTGCAAAAACAAAACTCCAAACAAATCAAAAGTCAGTCGTTAGAAATTAAATGTAAATCCTACATTTGATTCGTCCTTTTGGTTCTTTTATTTTTCGGCTCCTTTCAGTCCTTTCTTTATCTCCCCCTATCATGAGCATCTCTAACATGTTCTCCATGTTCTCCATGTTCTCCCTATCATGAGCATCTCTAACATGTTCTCCATGTTCTCCATGTTCTCCCTATCATGAGCATCTCTAACATGTTCTCCATGTTCTAACATGTTCTCCATGTTCTCCATGTTCTCCCCCTGTCTTGAGCATTTATGTTCTCCCCCTTTGTGATACGATCATTAATTTCTGTTCTCCCCCTTTTTGTCACAAATTGTCAAACAGTGAACATACTAGACAAAAGAAAATCACTAACAGCATTAGTTCATAGAGAAAGAGAGATAAAAGCTCAGTTCCGGTATATAACAAAAATGCAGATTGCGTACCTGTACCAGAAAGCAAAAATCAAATAATTTCTTGAAACAAATACAGATTTTGGAATCTTTTCAAATACCGATTTGTATTCCATCAAGAAATCAATTTAAGTGCTTTAAACAATGAATTCACACAGATGCCATTCAATCCAATTAATTTCACGAAATTAAAAAGATTTACTCCAAAATCATGAAAAACAAAGATAAGGCATTATAAACAGTTTTTCATGTTATCCATAAAAACCAGAAAAAGTATGTAAGCACTTTAGCGCATCAACTTTAAACAAAAGTCATCGTTTCATGCAACAAGAAATAGATTATACCAAATCTATCAAAAATACTCAAAAATGAAACGAAAATTTATGGAAATTAAAACCCTTAAAGTTGAACAACTTCAATCACATCTAACATGATCTTATGCGTAATGCCTTTATCAAATCATCAATTTTGTAAAAAAAATGAAATACCAAGATCAATAGATGTCTAACATCCCAGATAAATTAGATAATGTATCTAGTCAATTTATTGAAGAGAGTGGCTCTTTGAGCATCTTTCATTAAAAATCCCACCTTATACCAACCTTGAAATTTTGACAGAGTCAAGTATCTCAACATGCATTTTATTTAATCAAACTTGAAAAACCTTGCTTGGTATACATGTGGTAGCTGCACATAGTACTCGGACGACCGAGGTGGTAGCTCTTTCCTCCATGTGGTGATAGTTTTCACACTCCTCATTGAGATGTAACTCTTTCCACATCTTTTGAGCATAATACTTTTTCTTTGACTCCCCCTCAATTGGCTATCAATTATTTAAGATATAAAGTATTCAGCCAAATATTGATCTCGATTTCATACTCGACTAAACAGTCAAATAAGATAAAACTATACCAAGAGATCATCGAGAGAGAAATTGACTTTGATCACTTAAAAGATGACTTAATTAACATAAATGATCATTGCAACATCGAAATATTATGATGTCAAAAGCATAATAGATTTCTAAATGCGTGAAAAGATGCAATTAAAGTCAATATGACCAATGCTCCAAGATTATGATTATGGAGTAAAGTTGATAATCCATATAAAATTAATTTGGAGTGAATGAACGTGAAACCCTTTTATTCAATGTACTTGTTCGTTAAAAACCTTTTGTTCAAGAACAAAACATAAAACCAAGAGCATTGAAAAAACATGTAATGCAAAGATTAAGAAAAATATGAGGAGAAAACCAATCAAAGCATTACATACAGTCATAAGCTATTTAGAACTTAAGACAAGGAAAGATATCACCTTTCCGAATCCAAAATCGCTGGATTTTGGGTTGTCTTGATTCGTTGTGGCCGGGGGTTGTCCGCTTTGACTGTTGATTCACCTTAGGTCTTTGCCTCGTAGTGATCCACTTGTATGATTGATGTTGTGGCTCGGACCTTTGGTGGGTTGAGTGAACTCCTTTGACTTGATGCGTCTTTTGATTCCGTTGAGTTCGCTCCGTAGATGAAGTTGCCGAAGAATTCTTCTTTCTCTTTTTCGGGCAATCCTTCACCAAATGTCCTTCAAGTCCACAAAGGTGACACGTTCTTCCTTTCAATTTGAATGTGGAACTTGAAGCATGCACAGTTTGGTCCAAACCAACCTTGCTTGTTTGACCTAATCCGGACATACAATCTAGTTTCTTGGAACCGGTTGAAAGCCTTTGTATGTCGAATTTGAGTTCATGAACTTGCTTGGTCAAAACTTGGTTGGTGACATGAATCTCCTCAAACTGTTTTTCTAGAAAACCAATTTTGTCCATATATGATTTAGCATTTGTCTCCGATTGGTTTAGCTTTTCTTGGAGGATTTTATTGTTATTCAATAAACGCCCTTGTTCCTCCTCGAGATCATGAAGTTTTATCTTTAAAGCATGATTCTCGTCTTGATTCTCAAGTCGTTGCTTCCTCAACTTCTTGATATGCTTGGCCATCTTCTTAGATTCCGCAAGAAGTTGTTGATATTGTGATGACCCGGATCCTTGCAGGGCATCTACAGTGTCACCAGGAGCTTCTGGAGGCCTATGGGGCATCTCGGCGGGGTTCGTGCGCCAATTTGGACACAAGTGCTGAACTCGGGGCTTCTAATGGATCACGTGGGTAACCGGGAGACCCCGTCGGATGTTTAGTGGTGTTTCCGCGCAATTTGGATATCAAGTTTGGACTCGGCGCGAAAATTCGGATCAAAAATACCTTTCCGGGAGACTCCGGCAAATTATAGGAGTGGAATTTGGCAAAATGGACAACCGTTTTGGAATCAGCGCGCGGAAAACGGTCAAGATGGGCTATTTACTTGCTGTTTTTGAGTTGGCGGTAACTGTTCACGCCGGAACAGTGTCTCCGGCGATCGCCGGCGGCGGGCAGTTTCGGCGGGCGGCGGCGCAGCCTCGGGCAGGCGTTTAGCGGCCGCGGGCAGGCGGCTGAGGGCGCGGGCAAGGAGAGCGGTCCACCGCGGAGGTCGTGCGCCGGGGGCGGGCCACGTGGCGCTTTTCGGTTGGCCGGTGCAGCAGACGCGGTCCACGGAATTTGGTCCCGGGTGCACGGTAGACCGGGTGGACACGTGGCATGAGGTGATTGGTTCGGTGTTGTGCTCCCGGTCCACGCAACCGGTGGAGTTGGTGACCGGGGCAGGTGGCCGTACGGCGGGGCAGGTGGCCGTACGGCGGGGCAGGTGGCCGTACGGCCGGGGCAGTCGCGACATGCGCCGTGCACGGTGCGACGTGCGCGGTGCACGGTGCGACGTGCGCGGTGCACGGAGTACCGGGGCCACGTGGCGCGACGCCACTGGCTGGCGCAGGTGCGCCGGGTGCAGCGGGGCCCAGGAATCCTGTGTAGTGGCTACGTGGCCGGCCCGCAGCGTTTCGGGCTTGAACAGTAATGGGCCGGGCCCATTACTGTAGCCGCCCGAAAAATTTCTGGCGCCCGAAACCTGGACATAACGGGTATTTTTGCAATTGTTTCTCCAGCACTATAAATACCTGCCCGAGCCTCCTTCTTTGGTTCTTTTCTCTCTAACCGAGCATCGTCTGCCCGAGCCAACTTAAGGAGAATTGTTCACCTCTTAACCCTTGATCTTCTTGCCAAGTTTCTAGGATTTTACGAGGCTCGAATCCCGAGGTTCCCCATTTTACGGAGCGGCACGACGTTGCATTCCTGGGTTCTTCTTCGGCGCAGCGACAGTGTTTTAGCTCCCCTGGGCTACCCTGAGATTTTTTTGCAGTGATTCTTGCGCCGGAAGACTCCTAAGAGGTAGGACTTCATCTTTCGTTTTGGTCGCGCTTTCCTGTTTCGAAGTGTTGGCACGGATCCCGAGGCAAACAGTGACCCCTTTTTCTGTATGGATTTCCTTGACAGTCCTGATGTATTTTGGCCATATCTTCGCGTACGAGCGTCTGACGGAAACGAGCTTATACAACTTTTTCATCTACGGATCGCACGGAACGCGCCTCGTATTTTTCTTGGATTTTCCGGGGGATTATTTCGAGGTGAAAATTACTGTTTTCTCAGTGAACAGTGCACAGTCTTTAGCACAGATTTTTTTGTGATACCCCTCTTCCCGAATTTATATCTTGACTTACCGAACTCAGATTTGGGCGTGCAAGGTACCGTTGCGAAGCTATCGACGCGAGGATCGCCGTGATATTTTTCTGGGAATTTTCGGGGCACTTCTACAGGTGAAAATTTAGCAGTTTTTGGGACAGATATTGTTTGTGATTATAAGAGCATTATTGGGAGCCTAAGTGTATTTAGTGGATTTTGTATTGTACCAGGAGTGTTACGGGTGTGCTGGAACTTGTTGGAGCAAGGGTTTGGAGTTTCTGGTATTTTCAGCTGTACGGATCCGGACAGTTCGCACTTCAGGTGGGTGGTTGTTGCATGCCTCTACATCTGGCTTACTCACTAAGTTTATTAGAAACCCCACTATTGAATATATTGATTGAATATCGTGCATGTTTGACGGTTATATTGTGAGCTTATCATTTGAGATTAATTATTGTGGATATGTCATAGTGAATCGCTTTGGGATAATGTTACTGAAGGGACATGATTGCGGGGGCATATTTATTAGTGATAATTAACATGCTAGATTAGCACCTAGATTTTAGAAAGTGGATTAAAGGAATTAATTGTTGGGACATAATGACTTATCCATGTGCGGGTTTCATTTTGGGATTTATTATGGATCAGGAATTATTTACATGTGTAGTTGACTGATGATTTAGCATGATGGGTATATTTATGTGGGTATTATTAATTGTTACACATGTAAAACTGTTATTTGACATTCTCTCTCTTTCACATTTCTTGAGGACTTTTGCATGCTTATTTGGACATCTAGATAGGCCACTATTTTATTGCTACACTATCATATTGGGATTTGACTTAGGATAAACCATGATTGCTTCTTTCTCCTTCTTATTTAGACTTTTGAGTCATGTTGCTCGGGTTCGAGCAGGGGTTTGGGATAGTGTAGCCGGGACCTGAGGGTCAGAGATAGGGTGTACTTGATGTTGGATTGTGGGTTATTTGCGGGCAACGCGGACAGTGGGCGGTTGACCGGACCTTGATTATTTATCCAATTGCGGGTTGTGGGTTTATTGCGGTGACCGCGGACTTTGGGCGGTTGATCGGATGTTTACTATTGCATCAGATTGGGTATCAGTTTTCTCTAGTGGATGGTGTTTCCCACTTATTGAGTGCTATTGCTTCAGATCGGGGTTTCATTAGTGGATGGAGTTTCCCACTTTGATCATAGTCTTGATCCAGTCCTGCTATATTGAGATACTTGACAGAGATACTTGTGATATTGGTTACAGAGATGCTTGATACAGAGATACTTTACTCGTGTGGGTCTCTCCCCTCGAGTGCCACTCCGGAGTAGGCTTTACACCGTGCCGCGCGCCGGGCACCATGGTTAGTTCTGAGTTCTTGAGTTCGACAGCAAAGCAGGCAGTACCAGTTTTTACTGGTGACACTAGATTGGTTATTTAGCCAGATATTGTTTCCTGATGCATTCATACCGTCATTTCCTTCGGTATTGCATTTAAAGGCATACTTGTTGTGGTTTCCCTTTATTCAGCAGTTCCGTTCATAGCTTTACCACTTACCTCTTCTCTTGCCTCTGGTAGACTTAGTGGGTACGCCGGAGCTTGAGGCTTTACCCACAGGGGGAGGCTACTGGTTTACTAGTGGTTCTCACCCCCATTGTTGTTTTCCCTTTCTTTCCCCCCTGTTTTGCAGAGTCCTCTTTGGGAGTTGCTGATCTTCGGTCGTTGTCCGAGGCGAGGGAGTCACGAGCTAGATCTTTACCACCCGATGAGTGTAGCTGTATTCCCTGGTTGGAGATTCCTGGTAGCTGATGGCTGGTTTTTACTGTTTTATATGATTAGAGAGATATTTTGTATTGGAGAGACTGATGTTGAGACTGATGTACTATAGTTTAGTTTATCTCCTTTTATAGTTGAGAGATGTTGTACTGAGGACATTGTATGATGATTTCTGTATTTGAGGAGATGGATATTGTACTGTATTTCATGTTGTATAGTGATGGGATTTTTTTTCAGCATTTTATTTCAGCTCTGATATTGTGTAGCTATAGTACTATCTTTGCAGGTTAGACGCTTCGCCTATGCGGGTTTTAGCATAGGTGGCGGATCTGTTGGCGAGCCCGGGTCGCAGTTTCGACCCCGGGGCGTGACAGATTAGACGGTATCAGAGCATAGGGATAGGTCAGTGGGGACTGTAGAAACCCTAGGCTTATGGTTGGACCTAGGATGACTTCGTGAGAGTCGTGATTTTAGCGGGAGTCCTGATTGAGTTTTATCACCTCTCCCGAGTGATGGGATGGGTGATTGGCATGTTTATTCTCCTACAGCAATTATGTTGGCTGCAGACACAAAT
>CM055062.1:37964267-38076114 GCA_029204045.2 Tillandsia leiboldiana | reverse complement strand
CTCTAACATGATCTTATGCTTAAATGCCTTTATCAAATCATCAATTTTGTACAAAAAATGAAATACCAAGATCAATAGATGTCTAACATCCCAGATAAATTAGATAAGTATCTAGTCAATTTATTGAAGAGAGTGGCTCTTTGAGCATCTTTCATTAAAAATCCCCTTAATACCAACCTTGAAATTTTGACAGAGTCAAGTATCTCAACATGCATTTTATTTAATCAAACTTGAAAAACCTTGCTTGGTATACATGTGGTAGCTGCACATAGTACTCGGACGACCGAGGTGGTAGCTCTTTCCTCCATGTGGTGATAGTTTTCACACTCCTCATTGAGATGTAACTCTTTCCACATCTTTTGAGCATAAACTTTTTCTTTGACTCCCCCTCAATTGGCTATCAATTATTTAAGATATAAAGTATTCAGCCAAATATTGACTCGATTTCATACTCGA
The DNA here is from genome assembly GCA_029204045.2 of Tillandsia leiboldiana. NCBI lineage: Eukaryota > Viridiplantae > Streptophyta > Magnoliopsida > Poales > Bromeliaceae > Tillandsia > Tillandsia leiboldiana. Next base: position 38,075,658 of record CM055062.1, on the reverse strand, counting down.
CTAAACAGTCAAATAAGATAAAAACTATACCAAGAGATCATCGAGAGAGAAATTGACTTTGATCACTTAAAAGATGACTTAATTAACATAAATGATCATTGCAACATCGAATATTATGATGTCAAAAGCATAATAGATTTCTAAATGCGTGAAAAAGATGCAATTAAAGTCATATGACCAATGCTCCAAGATTATGATTATGGAGTAAAGTTGATAATCCATATAAAATTAATTTGGAGTGAATGAACGTGAAACCCTTTTTATTCAATGTACTTGTTCGTTAAAAACCCTTTTGTTCAAGAACAAAACATAAAACCAAGAGCATTGAAAAAACATGTAATGCAAAGATTAAGAAAATATGAGGAGAAAACCAATCAAAGCATTACATACAGTCATAAGCTATTTAGAACTTAAGACAAGGAAAGATATCACCTTTCCGAATCCAAATCGCTGGATTTTGGGTTGTCTTGATTCGTTGTGGCCCGGGGTTGTCCGCTTTGACTGTTGATTCACCTTAGGTCTTTGCCTCGTAGTGATCCACTTGTATGATTGATGTTGTGGCTCGGACCTTTGGTGGTTGAGTGAACTCCTTTGACTTGATGCGTCTTTTGATTCCGTTGAGTTCGCTCCGTAGATGAAGTTGCCGAAGAATTCTTCTTTCTCTTTTTCGGGCAATCCTTCACCAAATGTCCTTCAAGTCCCAAAGGTGACACGTTCTTCCTTTCAATTTGAATGTGGAACTTGAACATGCACAGTTTGGTCCAAACCAACCTTGCTTGTTTGACCTAATCCGGACATACAATCTAGTTTCTTGGAACCGTTGAAAGCCTTTGTATGTCGAATTTTGAGTTCATGAACTTGCTTGGTCAAAACTTGGTTGGTGACATGATCTCCTCAAACTGTTTTTCTAGAAAACCAATTTTGTCCATATATGATTTAGCATTTGTCTCCGATTGGTTTAGCTTTTCTTGGAGGATTTTATTGTTATTCAATAAACGCCCTTGTTCCTCCTCGAGATCATGAAGTTTTATCTTTAAAGCATGATTCTCGTCTTGATTCTCAAGTCGTTGCTTCCTCCTTCTTGATATGCTTGGCCATCTTCTTAGATTCCGCAAGAAGTTGTTGATATTGTGATGACCCGGATCCTTGCAGGGCATCTACAGTGTCACCAGAGCTCTGGAGGCCTATGGGGCATCTCGGCGGGGTTCGTGCGCCAATTTGGACACAAGTGCTGAACTCGGGGCTTCTAATGGATCACGTGGGTAACCGGGAGACCCCGTCGGATGTTTAGTGGTGTTTCCGCGCAATTTGGATATCAAGTTTGGACTCGGCGCGAAATTCGGATCAAAAATACCTTTCCGGAGACTCCGGCAAATTATAGGAGTGGAATTTGGCAAAATGGACACCGTTTTGGAATCAGCGCGCGAAACGGTCAAGATGGGCTATTTACTTGCTGTTTTTGAGGGGCGGTAACTGTTCACGCCGGAACAGTGTCTCCCGGCGATCGCGGCGGCGGGCAGTTTCGGCGGGCGGCGGCGCAGCCTCGGCAGGCGTTAGGGCGCCGCGGCAGGCGGCTGGGGCGCGGGCAGGAAGCGGTCCACCGCGGAGGTCGTGCGCCGGGGCGGGCCACGTGGCGCTTTTCGGTTGGCCGGTGCAGCAGACGCGGTCCACGGAATTTGGTCCCGGGTGCACGTAGACCGGGGGGACACGTGGCATGAGGTGATTGGTTCGGTGTTGTGCTCCCGGTCCACGCAACCGTGGAGTTGGTGACCGGGGCAGGTCCGTACGGCGGGGCAGGTGGCCGTACGGCGGGGCAGGTGGCCGTACGGCCGGGGCAGTCGCGACATGCCCGTGCACGGTGCGACGTGCGCGGTGCACGGTGCGACGTGCGCGGTGCACGGAGTACCGGGCCACGTGGCGCGACGCCACTGGCTGGCGCAGGTGCGCCGGGTGCAGCGGGGCCCAGGAATCCTGTGTAGTGGGCTACGTGGCCGCCCGCAGCGTTTCGGGCTTGAACAGTAATGGGCCGGGCCCATTACTGTAGCCGCCCGAAAAATTTCTGGCGCCCGAAACCTGGACATAACGGGTATTTTTGCAATTGTTTCTCCAGCACTATAAATACCTGCCCGAGCCTCCTTCTTTGGTTCTTTTCTCTCTAACCGAGCATCGTCTGCCCGAGCCAACTTAAGGAGAATTGTTCACCTCTTAACCCTTGATCTTCTTGCCAAGTTCTAGGATTTTACGAGGCTCGAATCCCGAGGTTCCCCATTTACGGAGCGCACGACGTTGCATTCCTGGGTTCTTCTTCGGCGCAGCGACAGTGTTTTAGCTCCCTGGGCTACCCTGAGAGTTTTTTGCAGTGATTCTTGCGCCGGAAGACTCCTAAGAGGTAGGACTTCATCTTTCGTTTTGGTCGCGCTTTCCTGTTTCGAGTGTTGGCACGGTATCCCGAGGCAAACAGTGACCCCTTTTTCTGTATGGATTTTCCTTGACAGTCCTGAGTATTTTGGCCATATCTTCGCGTACGAGCGTCTGACGGAAACGAGCTTATACAACTTTTCATCTACGGATCGCACGGAACGCGCTCGTATTTTCTTGGATTTTCCGGGGGATATTTCGAGGTGAAAATTACTGTTTTCTCAGTGAACAGTGCACAGTCCTTTAGCACAGATTTTTTTTGTGATACCCCTCTTCCCGAATTTATATCTTGACTTACCGAACCTCAGATTTGGGCGTGCAAGGTACCGTTGCGAAGCTATCGACGCGAGGATCGCCGTGATATTTTCTGGGAATTTTCTGGGCACTTCTACAGGTGAAAATTTAGCAGTTTGGGACAGATATTGTTTGTGATTATAAGAGCATTAATTGGGAGCCTAAGTGTATTTAGTGGATTTTGTATTGTACCAGGAGTGTTACGGGTGTGCTGAACTTGTTGGAGCAAGGGTTTGGAGTTTCTGGTATTTCAGCTGTACGGATCCGGACAGTTCGCACTTCAGGTGGGTGGTTGTTGCATGCCTCTACATCTGGCTTACTCACTAAGTTTATTAGAAAACCCCACTATTGAATATAGTGATTGAATATCGTGCATGTGTGACGGTTATAATTGTGAGCTTATCATTTGAGATTAATTATGTGGATATGTCATAGGTGGAAATCGCTTTGGGATAATGTTACTGAAGGGACATGATTGCGGGGGCATATTTATTAGTGATAATTAACATGCTAGATTAGCACCTAGATTTTATGAAAGTGGATTAAAGGAATTAATTGTTGGGACATAATGACTTATCCATGTGCGGTTTCATTTTGGGATTTATTATGGATCAGGAATTATTTACATGTGTAGTTGACTGATGATTTTAGCATGATGGGTATATTTATGTGGGTATTATTAATTGTTACACATGTAAAACTGTTATTTGACATTCTCTCTCTTTCACATTTCTTGAGGACTTTTGCATGCTTATTTGGACATCTAGATAGGCCACTATTTATTGCTACACTATCATATTGGGATTTGACTTAGGATAAACCATGATTGCTTTCTTCTCCTTCTTATTTAGACTTTTGAGTCATGTTGCTCGGGTTCGAGCAGGGGTTGGGATAGTGTAGCCGGGACCTGAGGGTCAGAGATAGGGTGTACTTGATGTTGGATTGTGGGTTATTGCGGCAACCGCGGACAGTGGGCGGTTGACCGGACCTTGATTATTTATCCAATTGCGGGTTGTGGGTTATTGCGGTGACCGCGGACTTTGGGCGGTTGATCGGGATGTTTACTATTGCATCAGATTGGGTATCAGTTTTCTCTAGGGGATGGTGTTTCCCACTTATTGAGTGCTATTGCTTCAGATCGGGTTTCATTAGTGGATGGAGTTTCCCACTTTGATCATAGTCTTGATCCAGTCCTGCTATATTGAGATACTTGACAGAGATACTTGTGATATTGGTTACAGAGATGCTTGATACAGAGATACTTTACTCGTGTGGGTCGCTCCCCTCGAGTGCCACTCCGGAGTAGGCTTTACAACCGTGCCGCGCGCCGGGCACCATGGTTAGTTCTGAGTTCTTGAGTTCGACAGCAAAGCAGGCAGTACCAGTTTTTACTGGTGACACTAGATTGGGTCTATTTAGCCAGATATTGTTTCCTGATGCATTCATACCGTCATTTCCTTCGGTATTGCATTTAAAGGCATACTTGTTGTGGTTTCCCTTTATTCAGCAGTTCCGTTCATAGCTTTACCACTTACCTCTTCTCTTGCCTCTGGTAGACTTAGTGGGTACGCCGGAGCTTGAGGCTTTACCCACAGGGGGAGGCTACTGGTTTACTAGTGGTTCTCACCCCCATTGTTGTTTCCCTTTCTTTCCCCCCTGTTTTGCAGAGTCCTCTTTGGGAGTTGCTGATCTTCGGTCGTTGTCCGAGGCGAGGGAGTCACGAGCTAGATCTTTACCACCCGATGAGTGTAGCTGTATTCCCTGGTTGGAGATTCCTGGTAGCTGATGGCTGGTTTTTACTGTTTTATATGATTAGAGAGATATTTTGTATTTGGAGAGACTGATGTTGAGACTGATGTACTATAGTTTTAGTTTATCTCCTTTTATAGTTGAGAGATGTTGTACTGAGGACATTGTATGATGATTATCTGTATTTGAGGAGATGGATATTGTACTGTATTCATGTTGTATAGTGATGGGATTTTATTTTTCAGCATTTTATTTCAGCTCTGATATTTGTGTAGCTATAGTACTATCTTTGCAGGTTAGACGCTTCGCCTATGCGGGTTTTAGCATAGGTGGCGGATCTGTTGGCGAGCCCGGGTCGCAGTTTCGACCCCGGGGCGTGACAGATTAGACGGTATCAGAGCATAGGGATAGGTCAGTGGGGACTGTAGAAACCCTAGGCTTATGGTTGGACCCTAGGATGACTTCGTGAGAGTCGTGATTTTAGCGGGAGTCCTGATTGAGTTTTATACCTCTCCCGAGTGATGGGATGGGTGATTGGCATGTTATTCTCCTAAGCAATTATGTTGGCTGCAGACAACATAATGCTGCGGAACGGTTGACATGCTCTAGACTCTCTCCGGATTGGGTCGAGTTTTGTTTTGTGCTGTGGTGCAGTTGGTCGTGGTGAGCGGTGTCTCCCCGACGCGTTGTGCGGATTGGTGTGCTCTCGTCGTAGCAGTGGAGCTCGAGCGGATTGTTTTGGGGCCGGATACCCGGATCGAGGTTTGAGAGCTTCAGGCTCGATGGCAGGATTGTCTGAGGTATATCAGCGGCAGAGTGAGCCGCTGGTCTAGGTGACACAGTTGTCGGAGCAGTGGGCAGCCCGACAGTGCTTTTCTTCTGTGGCCACCTGGTTGTTGTATTCTCGGCGGTAGTGATTTCTGAGGCGCTGATGGAGCGAGTGGCCCCCTCCGTGCCAATGTGAGTGCCGAGGCACCGAGGTGGGGTGGATAGCTGACAGTTGATGAGTTGTGGGACATCATTGATCGATAGAGCCAGTTTTGGCAGATGAACCACCCCGATTCATGGATTTGAGTTGGAGCCTTGGGAGGCAAAATCGTGGTTGGTGGCGATGGAGTGATCAAGTGAGGGTCTCCCTGTGCTAGAGAGTTGAGGCAGATGTTGAACTGCGCGCTCCAAGTTTCGAGGGACGAGGCGCATAGGATATGTGTGACTGGGAGTGGATTGCGCCAAGATACCCTTTTTGTTTATCTGATCCCTCTGTTTGGATTTTGGATTTTGGATTTTGGATGCCACGATGGTGTAGGCATTGTGTATGGAGCGTACTGTTGCAGTTCCTTTGGATAGGGATCTACCGCCAGAGGCGAGTTCTGGATAGAGGCGCCTGGCGCTAAGGGTTGGGGGACAGATCGGCTGGCAGAGGCACTTTCGTGTTCCTTTCTTGAATGGTGGACATCCTTGTGGACGGATTTTGTAGAGCGTACCCAAAGGAAGGTTACCTTTTGTGATTATTAACCTGCATGTTTGGGGTACAATAGATGTGCTTGAGGGGTGAGCTGAGTAAGGAGGATTGAATGAGGAATTGCATGAATTAGTTGTGTTGTCTTATGACGATTGCAATAATGGATTTTCTGAAATGTCAGAGGTCAGGTGGACCCCGGTGGCAGCATCAGCATCGTTATCAGAGTGGCGCAGCGGTAGCGTGGATTTATTGTCTGCGAAGGGCTTTATTCCTTGCCTCAGTGTGAGCAAAGACGGAGAATTGTACTCCTTTTTGTGGATAGCCTTGATTTTCAGGCAGATTAAGTGACGACCATCTACATTGAGCGGTTGAGACTGTGCTGCCTGGGTGGAGGGCACCAAGGCAGTGGATCGGGTCGTCGCAGGTGTGATTTCATCACAGCAGTCGAAGTTAGAGCAGGTTGCATTCTTGCATGGATTAGAGGTAGATTTGTTACCACATGCACTAGAGGTACAGGTTCCTGTTGGGGGGTGCATGTGGGGGAGGCTTGTGGATCATGTCCAGTGCAGTTGAGACCTTGAGGGGTATCGGCAGACTTAGTGGTATTTGTACCTGGTCAGTGTTGACCCAGTGCGTGGGACTGGTTGGCACAATGCCACATGGTGTATGACTGCGGAGAGAGAAGGTTATGATCTTCTGCAAGCAGGCCTTAGATACTTGTTTATTGATGCAATCAACGCACACAGATTTCAGCGACAATGCGAGAGGTGCCTGCGGCGGTACCGGGACGCAAGGATATTCCTGTTATCGAGAGATCCCGGGTGTGATCCCACCTGAGCTGTTGATGATGCCGCTGATTAGGGAGATTGAGATTGCGGTTGACGTGGTTCTGGAAACCACGCCAACTCCGTTAGCACCTCATTGGATATCACCTGTAGAGCTGAGAGAGCAGATGGCACAGTTACAAGATCTGATGGATCGAGGGTCTGTTACACACGACAGTGAGGGTCCTTGTGTGGTATGACCGCAGGCAAGTTTGGATTGTATTTAGGACCTTTTGATGGAGTTATACTCTGGCAGTTGTCGCTATTGATGCATGTATCTTTTGGGATCTTACGGCTGAGTATTTCGCCAAGATGGTGTGCGGGACCCGGTAGGGGCAGTATGAATGCAGTGAGGACAATGGAATGACTAAGGCCCTGTCGTCTTAGGATTTGAGGAATTGTGTGTTCCAGCTGCACTTGGAAGAATTATTGGAGGTATTCTTCTGAGATATTTTGAGTTTACCCCATCTCTGTATGGTTTAGAGCTGGTGGAGTACTTGTAGATGGTGTAACAAGGTATATGAGGAAGAAGCTGTATGCCAAGTTGTTGTGGTGCAAGTTTTAGCTTCGGGAGCATATCTTCTTGGATCACTTAGTCTAGCCATAAGAGGCGATGGTGGAAATCCGGCCAAAATGGATGCTATGCGAGAATGGCTGAGACCGGCAGTTATTTGTTGTGGGGAGGAGCTTGTGAGCCGGATAGTGCGAGCAGAGCTTGACGAATTGGTGATGAGATTGATACCAGCCCTGATTTCAGCATCGCCAGTGTTGGGAGATGGATTTGTGATATACAGTGATGCCTCCCATAGTAGCTATAAAGTTACAGTTGGATTTGTGGCAAGCATCCAATATCACCCTGATAGGGCCACTGTGGTGGCGGATACCCGGAGCAGGAGAGCTATATGGGGTTGAGTTTGTTGACTCCGCAGCTGGCGCTGTGTGGACTATCGAGGCGAACGTGACGTATGGTGGTGTCACTGAGGACTCTTCGGATGATAGACCGCGGCTGAATGGTTCGCTCGGATGGTCAAGATTTGGGAGCGACCGGGTGGGGACCTCCCTCCTGGTTAGGGCTCCTTTCCTTTCGGAGTTGCCTAGCATGTCACTGGTTTGGAAGTTGAGAACACAACTCCCGAAATTTGATGAAGTGATCGTCTGGAACAGGTACCCTTTTTTGAGCCTGAAGGACTGGATTTACCAGCTGCAAGGGTACTGAATCTTCTCGAGGATTGATTTGTGATCTGGTTCTTCCAACTGCTTATAGTTGTGTGCTGATGCCGAGAGTTGGGGGGGGTTTCTACACCCTGATGGTTTTTGGATTAGAGATCAGAGTTTACGTGATCAGTGGGAGGACTTATATTGGATACCTCGGGAGTACAGAGGTATTCGGATCGAGCTTGTGTGCCGATGGACTTGTGGTTGGATTATCTGAGCCCTGGGAGGAGCGGAGGCTTGAACCGATGCAGATTACTTGGTAGCCCGAGCGGTTAGCCCAGCTGTACTTGGTTGAGTTGGTACGGTTTTTCTGGAGTGCCCGCCTTTATTTTGTTCTAGTTAGAGACCCGAGGACCGCATTGCGTCTCTGGAGAAGGTATTTGGCAGCCTTGGGAGCTTGAGTGGTGGATGATTGGATATTTACCCCCCTTTATTTGGTTGAGATTCTGTGTTGAGGAACGACTTTAGTTTCGAGGACGAAACTTTCTTTTAGTGGGGGAGGATGTGATGACCCGGACCCTTGCAGGGCTTCTACAGTGTCACCAGCAGCTTCTGGAGGCCTATGGGGCATCTCGGCGGGGTTCGTGCGCCAATTTGGACACAAGTGCTGAACTCGGGGCTTCTAATGGATCACGTGGGTAACCGGGAGACCCCGTCGGATGTTTAGTGGTGTTTCCGCGCAATTTGGATATCAAGTTTGGACTCGGCGCGAAATTCGGATCAAAAATACCTTTCTGGGAGCCTCCGGCAAATTATAGGAGTGGAATTTGGCAAAATGGACACCGTTTTTGGAATCAGCGCGCGAAAACGGTCAAGATGGGCTATTTACTTGCTGTTTTTGAGTTGGCGGTTACTGTTCACGCCGGAACAGTGTCTCCGGCGATCGCCGGCGGCGGCCGGCGGCGGCGGGCAGCGTCGGCGGGCGGCGGCGCAGCCTCGGGCAGGCGTTTAGCGGCCGCGGGCAGGCGGCTGAGGGCGCGGGCAGGAGCGCGGTCCACCGCGGAGGTCGTGCGCCAGGGGAGGGCCACGTGGCGCTTTTCGGTTGGCCGGTGCAGCAGACGCGGTCCACGAAATTTGGTCCCGGGTGGACACGTGGCATGAGGTGATTGGTTCGGAGTTGTGCTCCCGGTCCACGCAACCGGTGGAGTTGGTGACCGGGGCAGGTGGTCGTACGGCGGGGCAGTCGCGACGTGCGCGGTGCACGGTGCAACGTGCGCGGTGCACGGAGTGCCGGGGCCACGTGGCGCGACGCCACTGGCTGGCGCAGGTGCGCCGGGTGCAGCGGGGCCCAGGAATCCTGTGTAGTGGGCTACGTGGCCGGCCCGCAGCGTTTCGGGCTTGAACAGTAATGGGCCGGGCCCATTACTGTAGCCGCCCGAAAAATTTCTGGCGCCCGAAACCTGGACATAACGGGTATTTTTGCAATTGTTTCTCCAGCACTATAAATACCTGCCCGAGCCTCCTTCTTTGGTTCTTTTCTCTCTAACCGAGCATCGTCTGCCCGAGCCAACTTAAGGAGAATTGTTCACCTCTTAACCCTTGATCTTCCTGCCAAGTTCTAGGATTTTAGGAGGCTCGAATCCCGAGGTTCCCCATTTTACGGCGCGGCGCGACGTTGCATTCCTGGGTTCTTCTTCGGCGCAGCGACAGTGTTTTAGCTCCCCTGGGCTACCCTGAGATCTTTTTGCAGTGATTCTTGCGCCGGAAGACTCCTAAGAGGTAGGACTTCATCTTTCGTTTTGGTCGCGCTTTCCCGTTTCGAAGTGTTGGCACGGATCCCAAGGCAAACAGTGACCCCTTTTTCTGTATGGATTTCCTTGACAGTCCTGAGGTATTTTGGCCATATCTTCGCGTACGAGCGTCTGACGGAAACGAGCTTATACAACTTTTTCATCTACGGATCGCAAGGAACGCGCTCGTATTTTTCTTAGATTTTCCGGGGGATTATTTCGAGGTGAAAATTACTGTTTTCTCAGTGAACAGTGCACAGTCTTTAGGACAGATTTTTGTTGTGATACCCCTCTTCCCGAATTTATATCTTGACTTACCGAACTCAGATTTGGGCGTGCAAGGTACCGTTGCGAAGCTATCGATGCGAGGATCGCCGTGATATTTTTCTGGGAATTTTTTGGGCACTTTCTGCAGGTGAAAATTTAGCAGTTTTGGGACAGATATTGTTTGTGATTATAAGAGCATTAATTGGGAGCCTAAGTGTATTTAGTGGATTTTGTATTGTACCAGGAGTGTTACGGGTGTGCTGAACTTGTTGGAGCAAGGGTTTGGAGTTTCTGGTATTTTCAGCTGTACGGATCCGGACAGTTCGCACTTCAGGTGGGTGGTTGTTGCATGCCTCTACATCTGGCTTACTCACTAAGTTTATTAGAAAACCCCACTATTGAATATATTGATTGAATATCGTGCATGTTTGACGGTTATAATTGTGAGCTTATCATTTGAGATTAATTATGTGGATATGTCATAGGTGTTACGGCATTTTGTGTTGGCACATTTCGTGAGTTTGAGTCGGAGTCTTAAAGGGAACAAATTGTCAAATCGGCTTTCGAAGACTCATTGAAGATTCAACATGAGCTCAAGATAACACTCAGGTATGGTTAATTAAACCATGGTGATTTAAGTTCATTTATAACCATTGGAATCAGGAACTTAGTGAAAACCGGTTTAGACTTGGTTTTAGGAACTTGGATTTAACTTACAATCTATTTTAAGTTTGGTTTCCGGTACTTGGTTTGATGTGGATAAAGCTTATCTTGGAAAAATCAGTTTTTACATTACGTACCGGAACCACACTTGAAGTTCCTCTAACCCGACACAGAATTTTTTGTAAATTGCACTGCGTACCGGAACACGGACTCGCGTACCGGAACACAATAGAAAAATCTGTGGTTTGCACCATTGCGTACCGGAACGCGATATTTGGTACCGGTACACAATGCCCCATCGGGATAAATTTCCTAAACCGACTTTTATCTTTTTCCAAGGGTTATAAATAGATACTTAGGGTTTCTAAACGAGGGCGACCAATACGAATCAATTCAGAAACACTCGTAGAGCAACCCTAGAGGCTGGTTTTTACCGTTCTTCTCTTTCGCCTCTATTAGGTCAATTCGACGGTTCTTCCATGATCTATCTTTCGTCGAATTGATCTAGTCTTTGCTTAGAGATTTCTTCTACGGTTCCTTCATGATAATCTAAGCAAAGGATCACCATCGAAGCCTATATTCTATATCGGCTATTTGCGTCGTGGATTCGGCGTGACATCGTGGATTTGATGTGTTGAAGGCGTTTCGTGGATTCGAAACGTGTGCTCGTGGATTCGAGTGGCGTTCGTGGATTCGAACGTGTGCAGTGGACGTGCAATCGGTGGAGCGCGAGGTCCGAAGAAATTAAATGAGGGGTTGACACCTTGTTATTCTTCTTTTCTTAGAGGATTGTTATTGCGTGGACATCCAACCGTTCAGCGCAAGGTCCAAAGAAGCTGAAGGAGGGGTTGAGTCCGTGGAGTCGGTAATCACCTGGTTATTCTTCTATTCTTAGTGGATTGTTATTGCGTGTTGGTCCCGTGGTTTTTCTCCTGGATTGGAGTTTCCACGTATATCTCGGTGTGCTATTTTTATTTTCCGCATTGTTTTTATTTTGCACTGAGATTGAGTTTTTAAGTATTACACCTATTCACCCCCCCCCCCCTCTAGTTGTTTGATAGTACCTATTTAGATCCTTTGGGATTAATAACCTACAATAGGTGGAATCGCTTTGGGATAATGTTACTGAAGGGACATGATTGCGGGGGCATATTTATTAGTGATAATTAACATGCTAGATTAGCACCTAGATTTTATGAAAGTGGATTAAAGGAATTAATTGTTGGGACATAATGACTTATCCATGTGCGGGTTTCATTTTGGGATTTATTATGGATCAGGAATTATTTACATGTGTAGTTGACTGATGATTTTAGCATGATGGGTATATTTATGTGGGTATTATTAATTGTTACACATGTAAAACTGTTATTTGACATTCTCTCTCTTTCACATTTCTTGAGGACTTTTGCATGCTTATTTGGACATCTAGATAGGCCACTATTTTATTGCTACACTATCATATTGGGATTTGACTTAGGATAAACCATGATTGCTTTCTTTCTCCTTCTTATTTAGACTTTTGAGTCATGTTGCTCGGGTTCGAGCAGGGGTTTGGGATAGTGTAGCCGGGACCTGAGGGTCAGAGATAGGGTGTACTTGATGTTGGATTGTGGGTTATTGCGGCAACCGCGGACAGTAGGCGGTTGACCGGACCTTGATTATTTTACCCAATTGCGGGTTGTGGGTTATTGCGGTGACCGCGGACTTTGGGCGGTTGATCGGATGTTTACTATTGCATCAGATTGGGTATCAGTTTTCTCTAGTGGATGGTGTTTCCCACTTATTGAGTGCTATTGCTTCAGATCGGGGTTTCATTAGTGGATGGAGTTTCCCACTTTGATCATAGTCTTGATCCAGTCCTGCTATATTGAGATACTTGACAGAGATACTTGTGATATTGGTTACAGAGATGCTTGATACAGAGATACTTTACTCGTGTGGGTCGCTCCCCTCGAGTGCCACTCCGGAGTAGGCTTTACACCGTGCCGCGCGCCGGGCACCATGGTTAGTTCTGAGTTCTTGAGTTCGACAGCAAAGCAGGCAGTACCAGTTTTTACTGGTGACACTAGATTGGGTCTATTTAGCCAGATATTGTTTCCTGATGCATTCATACCGTCATTTCCTTCGGTATTGCATTTAAAGGCATACTTGTTGTGGTTTCCCTTTATTCAGCAGTTCCGTTCATAGCTTTACCACTTACCTCTTCTCTTGCCTCTGGTAGACTTAGTGGGTACGCCGGAGCTTGAGGCTTTACCCACAGGGGGAGGCTACTGGTTTACTAGTGGTTCTCACCCCCATTGTTGTTTCCCTTTCTTTCCCCCCTGTTTTGCAGAGTCCTCTTTGGGAGTTGCTGATCTTCGGTCGTTGTCCGAGGCGAGGGAGTCACGAGCTAGATCTTTACCACCCGATGAGTGTAGCTGTATTCCCTGGTTGGAGATTCCTGGTAGCTGATGGCTGGTTTTTACTGTTTTATATGATTAGAGAGATATTTTGTATTTGGAGGGACTGATGTTGAGACTGATGTACTATAGTTTTAGTTTATCTCCTTTTATAGTTGAGAGATGTTGTACTGAGGACATTGTATGATGATTATCTGTATTTGAGGAGATGGATATTGTACTGTATTTCATGTTGTATAGTGATGGGATTTTATTTTTCAGCATTTTATTTCAGCTCTGATATTTGTGTAGCTATAGTACTATCTTTTGCAGGTTAGACGCTTCGCCTATGCGGGTTTTAGCATAGGTGGCGGATCTGTTGGCGAGCCCGGGTCGCAGTTTCGACCCCGGGGCGTGACAGATATGCCTCAACGAGTTCTTCTTCGTCCGACTCCCCCTCACTTGATGACTCTCCGCCGGATGTTGATGTTTCATACAAAATCAAAGGAGTAGAGTCAGTAACTAAAGATGATAAGCAAAAATTAGAAGAGGGAATTTGAGAGGCATGAAAAGCAACGGCATTTTCCTCTTTACTTGAGGTCGATTCATTAGAAGTAGAATCGTCCCAAGTTTTCGCTTGCAAAGCCTTCTTTTTGTATGATTTCTTAGAAGGACAATCCGTTGAAAAATGGTCGTAGCCTTTGCATCGATAGCATTGGATTTTCCCTTCGAAATCATCTTTTTCTTTTTCTTTAGAAGGTTTTGCAAAACTTTTGAGTTTAGAGGATTTAGAACCCGATGATCCTTTAGATGGTTTCGTGGATGAAGATCCATCGGTTCGATTCTTCCAAAACTTCCGACGAAATTTCTTTGCGATCCGCGCCAATTGTTCTTCGAAGTCGGCTAAAGAGATTTCATCGTCGGAACTTGATTCGCCATCTTCTTCCTTTGTTGATTTGAATGCAATACCTGTAAGCTTAGAAAAAGACTTGGAAGAAACTTGATTAGTAGGAAAAGTCATCTCATAAGTTTGCAAAGCACCTACTAATTCCTCTACTCTCATCTCATCCAGATGACTAACGGTTTCAATGGCGGTAACCTTTGCCCTAAACCGTTCCGGAAGAGTCCGAAGTATCTTTCTTACAATTCTCGACTCCGGGATCTTTTCTCCTAAATTAGCACAAGTATTGATTACATCTTGAAGTCTAGTGTAATAATCTGTAAACAATTCATGCTCTTCCATATGAATAGAGTCAAATTGACTTGTAAGTATCTGGAGCTTTTGAATTTTTACAAGATTAGTACCCTCATGTGTAATTTTGAGAATATCCCAAATTTCCTTCGCGGTTTCACACGCGGAAATTCGTGTGAATTCAGTCGAGGAAAGAGAATTAAATAGAGCGTTCATACCTTTCCCATTGTAAGAAGATCTTTCAAATTCCTCTTTGGACCATCTAGAGCGAGGTTTTGGGGGAGTAGAATTTCCTACTTCCTCAACGGGATGCACCCAACCGTCTTCCACGGTTTGCCAAACTCGCTCATCAATTGAGATGAGAAAAGCTCTCATCCGTACTTTCCAATACGCATAATTAGTCCCATCGAAAAGATGAGGTCTATAAATATTACCACTTTCACCCAACATGATAGATAAACCTAAAACCCGCTCTGATACCAATTGTAGATTTTTATAGGATCCACAAGGATCTAAATAGGTACTATCAAACAACTAGAGGGGGGGTGAATAGGTGTAATACTTATAAAACCAAATCTCAGTGCAAAGTAAAAACCAATGCGGAAATAAAAATAGCACACCGAGATATACGTGGAAACTCCAATCCAGGAGAAAAACCACGGGACCAACACGCAATAACAATCCACTAAGAATAGAAGAATAACAAGGTGATTACCGACTCCACGGACTCAAACCCCTCCTTCAGCTTCTTCGGACCTTGCGCTCACCGAATGGATGTCCACGCAATAACAATCCACTAAGAAAAGAAGAATAACAAGGTGATTACCGTCTCCACGGATTTAACCCCTCCTTCAACTTCTTCGGACCTTGCGCTCCACCGATTGCACGTCCACTGCACACGTTCGAATCCACGAACGCCACTCGAATCCACGAGCACACGTTTCGAATCCACGAAACGCCTTTAGCACACCGAATCCACGATGCCACGTCGAATCCACGACGCAAACTCAGCCGGTAAGAATATTGGCTTCGATGGTGATCCTTTGCTTAGATTATCAATGAAGATCCATAGGAAAAATCTCTAAGCAAAGATTAGATCAATTCGACAAAAGATATGTTCTTGAAAGAACCTTCGAATTGACCTAAAAGAGGCTATAAAGAAGAACGATAAAAACCTAGCCTCTAGGGTTGCTCTCAAGTGTTTTATCAATTGATCGGCCATGCTCCCCACGTTTTTGAGAAACCCTAAATGTCTATTTATAGTTTAGAAACCTTTGGAAAGAGATAAGAATCAAAAACTTACCTTATCTGGAAATTTTCAGGACGGCGATCCGGATCGGATTTACTGTGATCCGGATCGTCGTAACGAGTCAGGCTATTCCAGAAAAACAGGGTTCGGGATCCGGATTGAAATGCCCGATCCGGATCGTTCATGTATTCCAGCAAAAACCCATGTTCGGGATCCGGATCGAAATGACCTTTGATCCGGATCGGATTTGCCAATGAACAAGCACCCTTCGGGATCCGGATTGGACTGTCTGATCCGGATCCTGAACATGTCCCATGTCCAGTTTTTGATTTTTATGCAATTAAAAATTCATCCAAGTGTTTCTACACTATAAGAAAGTATTCGGATCACCAAAATTATTTAGTTAACCATACCTGATCCTTTTGAATACTTTCTTCTTGAGATTGATGTAACTGATCCACAATTCTTCAACTTCAATCTTCAAGACTCAAGACACTGCGTGTCAACTTGAGCTCTTGTTGAATCTTCTCTAAGTCTTTGATTGCTGATTGACAATGTGATCCCTTTAAGACTCCGACTCAACTCACTGACTTGACTCACGAAATATGCCAACACCAAAATGCCGTAACAGACTCAGCTTCCCAAGTAAAGGCAAAGCAAAGAGCTAAAGGCAAAAGAAAAGATAAAGATAAAATGGGCGGACCTACGGAGTGAAACGTGGCCCAGGTTGGAGCAGTTGGCAGTGCCCCTCTCCCGGGTAGAGACCCGTTCGGGACGTTTCTTCCGTAGGACGGGGTAACACTTGCGGGTGTTATCGGCAACCTTAGAAATCTTATCTTATGGTAGCAGGACTACCGGGCTGGGGCCCGTTGGATAAGAATTTCTGAGGGTTAACTTGAACTAAAGCACCAGAATTTAAAGAATAAAGAGAACTTAGAGTGGCCAAGGTGGCCGGGTTAGTTTGACCCTGTATACAGCGGCATAGTGGCCGAGTTGGTGCTTAGCAGCCTAGTGTGGCTAGACAGAGTAGTGCTGGGACGATGAGTATACACAGATAGTGTAGTCATATATGATATTGGGTAGCAGTATACTGATATTGAGGATTTTAGTTTCCTAGCACTATTATTATTGCTTCCATTGGACCAAGTGGTGTAGGACACTTTTTCTCGGTGGTTGAACCCACTGGGAACTCTGTCGGAGTTCTCACACCCCTTGGGCGACCCCCCACAGGTTCGGGTCGGGATACAGCGGACGAGACGGTTCAGATGCAGACGGCGAGGCATACGACAGGGGCAAGGGCCCAGCAGCATAGAGACCTAGAGGGTCTAGCAGAGGTATCCCTTTTTATATTTCCTGAGTGAACTATGTATGGTGAGGAAATTATGTAAAGGAAATTGTAATAATTTTATTTGCAAGTTCAGAGATGTAAAGTGTAATAAATTTATATTATAGTTCACTCTTGTATGCTTTCATTTTCGCTTTAACTGTTTGTTATTGAATGAAAGTTTAAATTAGTAGTGATTTTTAGTACTCTGATATTGAGCTTCCGCATACACTTGTTGTGTTATCATGGATGTTACCGTTCCTTTCGGGTAGTGAAAGGTCATACCCGATTGGCGGGTCTGTTGGCGTGCCCGAACCGTACAAATTGGCGGACTCGGGGCGTGACACTACATCTTGTTAAGTATTGAAATCTTGGAACTTGACCTAGCACCCCCGTCATATGTATCATGTTCAGCCAGACTGTAGAAAACTTAAACTTGAGATAGGTTTCTTTTATTGCTCTAGACATTTCCCACATCACTGTTATACTTGTCATTCTGGACTTAGCTTTTCTCGCCCGGGTTGTGGGTTGGAGGTCGGGTGGTTATGAGATGCATTTACACTCGTGTCTGGGGACCGAGTGGAGTTGATAGCAGTCTGTAGATCAGGTTTCTTTGGGAGAGTGACAGTGGTTACAGATCTGGGTTCTTGGGAGCTGTCAGAGTAACAGTGAGTCTCGGTTGTGTAGATTCCAGCCTGTGAGTGAGACAGTGTTTTGCTGGTTTTAGCCGATCTTGTTGATCGAGGATTTGGATCTTAGCCTGCATGAGCCATATTTGAGCTCGACAGAGATGCGCGGATACTTTGCTCGGTGGGGTCGCGCCCCTCGAGTGCCACTCCGGAGTTGGGCCTGATACTTCTATTGCGACTTGTCGACGCATTATCCCTCTGGCTGAGCCAGTTTTGGCAGTCACGGATACTGTCCCTCTGGCTGAGCCAGTTTTGGCAGTCACGGACATCGTCCCTCTGGCTGAGCCAGTTTTGGCAGTCATGGACGCCCTACGTAAGTCCGGTCCTCCGGGATGTAATGGCAGTAGGTTGGCGCAGGTTTGACTGGACCCGATGAGGCAGTCAGTTTAGATTGGGTGATCAGATATGAGAGTTAGTTGTGGCATCATGTTCTTTCTGTTCCACTCTTTGAGCATCTAGATAGAGGCATAGTAGCTATAGAGTTACTTTTCCCAGCTTTCCTTACAGCACTGCATATGTTACTTAATGCCTCTAGTAGACTTAGTGGGGCAGACCGTCGGGCTTGTTGGCGGCACCCACTGAGAACTACTGTGAGATGTAGTTCTCACACCCGTCGTGGTGTCTTCTCCCCAGGGACTTCTGCTCCGGTTCCTGCAGCTCCAGTTGCTGATTCTGCTCCTTCTGACCGAGGCGAGGGAGTCGCGAGATAGATCCCTTCCAGTCATCCTCTGAGAGAGAGTAGATGTACCCCTTACCAGTTTCTGAGAGTGTTATGTTGAGTGACCCTTGTAGTGAGGTATTGAGTTGTACCTTTCCCTTACAGTTGAGCAAGACTTTGTATTTTGGTGAGGGTGGGTTGTATTATTCTTTGGAGCTGTAGTTGTATTTTATATCTTTATTTCAGCTTTTACATTTTCAGCTCTGATATCTGTTAGTATAGATGTTTCTTTGCAGGTTAGTCGCTACGTCTATACGGGGCTTCCCGTATGGGCGGCGGATCTGTTGGCGAGCCCGGGTCGCAGTTTCGATCCCGGGGCGTGACAATCAGATTATGTATTATTTATATTTGGGAGTTGGATCTTGTACATTATTCAGTTGTAGAGTGGTTTGGATTTTATTTTATAGCAGTTTATTTTCAGGTCTAATATCTGTATAGCTATAGTATATCTTTTGCAGATTAGACATTTCATCTATGCGGGGCTTTCCGTATGGGCGGCGAATCTATTGGCGAGTTCAGATCGCAGTTTTGATTACGGAGCGTGATAAAATAATTTTGTGACTTCAGTGTCGAAATAAATGCTAGCAGTTTTCTTTAGAACATGAATTCAATTAACAAGATAAAAGCAAACAAGAAACTTGCAAATAAAAGTAAGAAAATTAATTTTCGGGACAAGTAAGGAATTGATTGGCTTTTGAACCCAAAAAAAAAAAACATTATTTTTTTTTTTTTTTGTAGAAGACAGTAATTTTTGAAAAAACATTAGTTTTTACTATATTTATTTCACTGATATATAATTTAAAAAATAAAAATACTAATATTTCATAAATTTTGAATTTTTTTTGTTTTAAAGTACATTTTTAGTAACTAAATAGATAGAAAATATTTTTTGAGCCGAAAATTTATTTTCTAAATTATTTTTGGGAGAATCGGGCACTGCCAAAAGCAATTGGTATTGTTTGGGAAAAAAAAAAGCAGCCACAAAAAAAATAAAATAAAATAAAATAAATATTTTTTTGTACATTCGAAATTAAATATATATTTTATATTTTATTTATTTTGAAATAAATTAAATTTTACTGATTATTTTAAAATAATTAGTAAAAAAAACATTTATTTCTAAATAAATATAATATATATTGTACATTCGATTTGTTCTGTACGCATAGTATTGTTAAAAACATAAAAACAAAGTAATGCGCCCTCTGTATACCAAACACAAGAATTGCACATGGCTAAAAAAAAAAAAAAAAAAAAAATTGAATGAGGAAATTTGGACGTTGCCAACATTGAACTTTGAGCCTTTCCCAAGACCCCCGATTTCAATTATCAATAATAATTGGACCTAATTTATCGACACCCCCATTTAATCAATCGATGAATTAATTAATGCCCGCAATCACTCTCCATCATCCGTGAGACCGTGACCGCAAGAGGCGCCACATTTCACATACCCGAACAAACCCACACCCAACGAAACACCCATGGAAATATTTACATATAGAGAGAGAGAGAGAGAGTTGGGAAAGTGAGGAAGAGGCCCATGATGATCATGGTGAGACCAACGTGGAGAACGGTTG
Organism: Tillandsia leiboldiana; assembly: GCA_029204045.2. NCBI lineage: Eukaryota > Viridiplantae > Streptophyta > Magnoliopsida > Poales > Bromeliaceae > Tillandsia > Tillandsia leiboldiana. Next base: position 38,055,903 of record CM055062.1, on the reverse strand, counting down.
CTACTACTTGGCACTAAAGAGGGGAGAGAGAGAGGGAGAAGAGAGAAGAGGACACGTTTTTTTAATAATTCTCACAAAGAATCCCACACCCATCGATGAGAGAGGGAGCGAGAAGAAATTTGATCTAGAGAGAGAGATAGAGAGTGACAGAGATAGAGAGAGAGAAAAGTTCACATGAAAGTGCCCGCAGGAGGAGAACCACCCAAGAGCAACAAACGCCCGCAGTTAATGTCGCCACAAGGAGGAGTCGAAGTCGAAGTCGAAGAAGAAGAAGAAGAAGAAAGAGAACACAGAGAAAGGAATGAAGACGAGGACGAGGAGGATGAATCAAAGAAAACTGTGGTGGTGGGCGTAAAAATGGACTCCCAGAGCCGCGAGATCCTCACATGGGCTCTCGTTAAACTCGCCTCCCCCGGCGACCGCGTCGTCGCCATCCACATCCTCCCCTCCTCCTCCTCCTCCTCCTCCTCCTCCTCCTCCTCCGTCGACTTGGACGCCATGATCGCGGTCTACGAGGGCTTCTGCAACCTCAAGCAGGTCCAAAACCCTAACCCTAACCCTCAATCCGATCCCCTACCCTCCCTTCTCCCCGAATTTATCCGCGCCCATCTCTAAAAATTTGATTTTTGAGACGGTTTGCGTTGATTTCTAATCGAATTGCCGCGACCCATTTCACAGATCGACCTGAAGCTGAAGATTTGCAGGGGCTCGTCCGTCCGCAAGCTCTTGGTCCGCGAGGCTACCGCCCTGAACGCCTCCGCGGTTATCCTCGGCGCTGCCGCCGACAGAACCCGCGCCTTTGGGTGAGCCCCATTCTTTCTCCTCCTCCCCCGTTTCTCTCTCTCTCTCTCTCTTCGCCTTGTAGTTGTGGTGTGTGCTAGTGCTTTGATCGATTCGCTAGGTCTTCGTCCATCTCAGTCGCAAAGTACTGTGCGAAGAAGCTGCCTGCCAAATGTTCGGTGATTGCTGTGAATAGCGGGAAAGTTGTATTCCAAAGTGAAGCAATTGGTTCGTTTGTCTTTTTTATTTTATTTTATTTTATTTTTGTCTCTAATCTTTTATTAAGTTTAGCTTGTTTGAATCAATTGCTTAGATTTTTGTTTAACAGATGAGAAGTGTAACAGCGGCAAAACCGCAAGTCGCAGCTTCTCAGGAAGCTTCATCTCTAAGCTGAAGTCGAGCAAAGATCCGGCCGAGCTCCCCAGTTGCTGGGACAATGATTTGTACTGTATATTGCCCATTAAAGTTCATCAGGGGAACTATTCGAGATCTTCTGATGCAGTTAACAATGTTGGTGATTTGATTTGTGCTGCCGAGGACTCAACCGAGCGACCGCGCTACAAAAATGGTGAATTGTGCCTGATTGAAGACCGGGAAGTGAATGATCACAATTCTTCGATTGAGGCGAAAGATGTTGATGGGTATTGCAATGATCCTACTCCCTCAATTGAATCGGAGATTGTAAAGAATGACCAAGTTCATTCGGCAATAGATGCTTCGCCAAAAGAGAATTGTTCGGTGTGTAACCTCCAATTGGAGCCCCCTTCCTCAAATGTATCGACTAGAGAGGAAGAGAGGCTCGCTTGGCCTGCTCTTAGAAATAAAATTTTGACGCACAAAAGGAGTGCATCCTTTGATTGGCCCAAGATTTCCGTGGTTCAGTGGGCTATGAGGCTTTCGAACCGTAACGCAGCCATTCATCCCGACAGCAAATCCATTAAGCCAAGTTCAAACGCCAAAAGTAATCCTGATTCAGATAGCGGGTCCAATTTTATGCTCGATACCGATTCAATTCAGGATTTTGCTTTCTACGATGAAGAAGGGTGGCCTCCGAAGGAATTGGACTCTTTTCAAGGGAATTATTCTTTGGTTTGTAGATTGTTTCGATACGAAGAGCTCAAACTTGCTACATCTAACTTCTCACCTGGTTTGTTTTCTGAACATATTAATTATGAATATATATATATATATATATATATTTCATTAATTGAATGGAATTTTGATTGATTTTGAGTTGCTGAGCAGAGAATTTGATCGGGAAAGGGGGGAATAGTAGAGTATATAAGGCTCGTCTTTCTGATGGCGACGAATTAGCCGTGAAAATATTGAAGCCATCTGATGCTGCATTAAAGGAATTTGTTTCCGAAATCGAGATCATCACCACCTTGCATCACAAGAACATTATAACTCTATTAGGGTTTTGCTTCGAGAACAACAGCCTCATATTGGTATATAACTACTTGCCGAGGGGCAGCTTAGAAGAAATTCTCCATGGTGTGCATTTGAGATCAAATCACAAACTTTTTCTATTTCTTTTTTTTTTCTTTTTTTCCTTTTTTTTTTGCTTGTTTTAATTCCAATTTTTCTTTGAGTTATTATTTCTCTTATATGGGCTATTTTTGTTCAGGCGATCAAGAGATCAAGTATGTTGTTAGTTGGGCTGAGAGATATAAAGTGGCGATCGGCATAGCAGAGGCAATCGATTATCTACATGGAATTGCTCAGCCTGTTATGCATAGAGATGTTAAATCTTCAAATATCCTACTAGCCAATGACTTCGAGCCACAGGTTGATATATGCTTATTTTCTTTTTAGAATATATGGAAGGCTAAAAGGTAGGATACCCACTCTAAAAGTTGTGATTTTTCTGCATTGACCTATAAGCGAAGTGATAGATATCACTTATTAAGGAACATCAATGTGAGGGGCAAAGTAATGAAATTTTGTAGGTTATTTTTTTTATGAAATGTAATATAAAATTTTGTGCTTTAGGACGGTTAGATACAGTTTTCAATATTTTAGCATAGCAACGTGACAATCTCAGAATTTTTAGAGGGTTTCCTGCAATTTAGCCTATAGAAAATTGAAACATCAATCGCCGAATGATAATTTTCTTCCTGCCGTACTCCAGTTGTCTGATTTTGGGTTTGCAAAGTGGGTCTCATCTCCGACATCGCATCTGACTTGCACCGACGTTGCAGGGACTTTTGGGTTTGTATCGAGATCGAATTATAAAGTTGATAAATTATATTGTGACTTGCTGTTATATTAATCTCGAATCCAGCATCTAAGCTAGCATATCCTTTTATAGGTACTTGGCCCCCGAGTATTTTATGTATGGGAAAGTCAATGAGAAGATTGATGTGTATGCATTTGGGGTTGTGCTTCTCGAGCTTATTTCGGGAAAAAAGCCCATTAGAACAGGGTGCCCTAAGGGCCAGGAGAGCCTAGTGATGTGGGTGAGTTAATATTGTTCTATCACTTTATCTATCTCTTTCTTTAAGCATATGCCACAAACGTAAGAGCTATTCGCGTAAAACTAAAAACGATTGGTGACATACTTCGCTTACACTGATGGATTCGATATAATAAAAGTATCTGAGACTGTCCGCTATTTTTATTGATTTTTTTTTAAAAAAAAAATGTATGTTAGGCGAAGCCAATCTTAAGAGGCGGAGAGATCAAAGAGTTGGTGGATCCGAGCTTGGGTAATGAATATGATAGTGATCAGATGGAAAGGATGTCCCTGGCCGCCTCCCTCTGCATAAGGGCGACTTCTCGATCGCGACCCCAAATAGCACTTGTAAGACCTAATTTTTTCTCTGTATTACATATTTCAAATGTTGTTGTTATTCATTAATTAGGTTTATTTATGCTAGGTAGAAGAAAGGTACTTAGTAGTTGTTCCTTAGTTGCTTGCTCTTGAAAATGCCATTTGTTGTTAAATTGACATAAAACCATTACCATGAAAGAAGGGGGGGCGTCGACAAGTGAGCTGAGTCTTTTTAATAAATGACCGAGTTTTTTGTCATTTCGATCCCTCAAAGCAGGAGATGTAGTCAAGCAATTTTATGCTGCTTTTTTAAAATTTTGTTGGTAATATATTATTCGGATTTCAGGTTTTAAAGTTACTACAGGGGGATGATAGTGAAGTTTTTAATCGGGCAAGATCGCAAGTTAGTTCATCGGAAGGGCTCAATGATGCAGAAGATGAAGAATCGAATGCCGAAAACATCCGATCGCATTTAAACCTTGCGATGCTGGATGTAGAGGATGATTCGCATTCTGTGAGCAGCACGGAACTAACTGTTGATTCCATGTCCATGAGCACTTCTATGGAGGACTATTGGAAGGAGAGATGGGGTGGATCGATAAGTTTGGACTAACTAAATCGACTCTTTTGTAACTTTTTGGTTATCCACTCTGTTTGTATAGTGTTGATACCTTCTAATTGTTATTTAGTTTAATCTATTCTACGTATTTGGTTGTGAGGAATTCTAGTGTTAGGGGGTTGGTGCTTTGTCCTTGCAGGAGTTCATTAATTTTTTATTAATATTTCTTGTGACTTGTCCAAATTGTGATTTGGTACTTGAGAGGTGGTGGGAGTTCTTGGGAAGCTAGTGTAGGTTTTTAAATTGAGGTACACTTCACATCACTGTTCAATTGTTCCTCTTAACAATCACACTACTACACTCAGTATGTAATGAACATTTTATGAACATTAAACTATTTGTAATTTATTATCTATTTATTCCGCAGTTGCAAAAATAAGCTGACCAAATTGGTGCCAAACAAAATTGGTCAATTAGATTATAATAACCTAGATAATTAAAACCCTATTGCACACCATGTTTACCCAGTTTTGTTTGAAACTGCATTAGTTAGGTAATGCTAATCATGTGCAAGGTGGTCAAGGTTGTGTTTAGGATAGCTTCGACCTGACCTGCTGCGGTCATTTTAATTTTCTATCATGGCTTACTTTGGGCTATTTGCGTTTGCTTTCGAGCAACAGCAACGTGTGATAAGTTTTTTTTCTTTTTTCTTTTTTCTTTTTTCTTTTTTTCTTTCCGATAATGTATGCAAATCACACTCAAGCACACTTTTCACTCCAAGTAAAATTTGATTGTGAATTTCATACTTTAAACTAGAATGCCTTTCAACTACTCTAAACAGTAAAAATAGTGGAAAAAGTCTTCTGATCATATAAAAGCTAAATTACAAGTACAGAATATATATTTCCTCAAAAAAAAAAAGTACAGAATATATATATATATATATATATATATATATATATATATATATATATATATATATATATATATATATATATATATATATATATAGCTAAAGAAATGTAATGGCTTGTTGATCGTGCTAATTTCATTTATTTATTTTTTTCTCTTTTTCTTCTTTTCTTGGCTTGGAAAGTTCTAAAGACCAATTAAAAATCTGCAAATTGAGTACTTCTGAGGACCACAAAATCCATATGATTCAATTTCCATAGGAATTAATTACTATAGGTATCCGGTCCTCGCCCAAACTATTAATGCAATTATGTAGAACGATTGGAAGGGCAATAACCATCTCTTAACTGCTCAGATAGCTCAGTTATGAATGTGATTGATTGTTTGTTTCAGTTTTAATAGCGGCCCATAAAATTGTTTTTTGATAAAAATATATGGAGACTCCTTCAACGCCCCCTCAACTTTTAATTCTAGTCACTTGTGTTATTGTAGTTTGTTAACTAAGGTCCAGTTTGGATATCTGGATAAGGGGGTTATCACATTCTTTATACTCAGACCGAAAAAGGGATGGCGAGAACAATTGTTTTTCCCAATCCCGGGGGGGGGGGGGGGGGGGGGGGGGGGGGGGGCGTGGGTGCGACAGCTGTTCCCGTCCCGTCTTTTTTTTTTTTTTTTTTTTTTTAATTAATTTTTTTTTAAAAAATTATAAGATATTTAAATTTATAAAAAAAAAATTTATTATTTTATAAATTTCAAAAAAAAATTTTAAATTTATACCAATTTTAAAATTAAAATTTTTGCTCCCACTTTTATAATTTTTTGAAATAATTAAAATTAAAATTTTTAACATTTATAAATTTTTAATTTTAGAGAATTTTTTAATTTTATAGCTTTAAAAATTTTTAACTTTAATTTTTAATAAATTTACAAATTTATAAAATTTTTAAATTTATTAATTTTACCCGTCCCGTCTTTTTTTTTCTAAAACTAATTTTTTTTTTAAAATTATAAGATATTTAAATTTATAAAAAATTTAAAAAAAAATTATTATTTTATAAATTTTAAATTTTTTAACTTACTTTTTAATAAATTTAAAATTTTAATTTTTTAAAATTTTTTTTTAAAATTGATTAATTTTTTAATTTTTAAATTTATGCAAATATTTTTATAAAAAATTTTAAATTTGTACCAATTTTAAAATTAAAATTTTTGCTTCCACTTTTGTAATTTTTGAAACAATTAAAATTAAAATTTTTAATATTTATCAATTTTTAATTTTAGAGAATTTTTAAATTTTATAGCTTTAAAAATTTTTAACTTTAATTTTTAATAAATTTACAAATTTATAAAATTTTTAAATTTATTAATTTTAAAATTTATACAAATTTTAAAATTTTTAATTTAAATTTTTAATAAATTTATACTAAATTTTTAAAATTTTAAAATTTATACCAATTTTTATATACAAAATTTTGAATTTTTAAAAATTTATAAAGTTTCAAAAACCAAATTTTTTTTAATAATTATATATATATATATATATATATATATATATATATATATATATATATATATATATATATATATATATATATATATATATATATATATATATATATATATATATATAAGTAAAATATAAATTTTAAATTTTTTTTAATAAATATCTTAAATTAAATATTTAAAATCATACCAGTAAAATTTTTATCTTAAATTAAAAATTTAATCCCCTCTATTTTTTCTCTTTTAACTTATCAAACACAATTTTTCTTATTCCCGGTACAACTCTTATACTCAATCAAACATAAAATTACTTTAGTTTCTGCTTGTATCTGAATTTATACATATTCTGAAAATAACCCGTTCTCGTTTATACCCGAACCAAACGCAGTCTAAAGATTATGTTTACTTTGGCGGCTCCATCAGCTATTAGCCATTAAATTACATTTTTGTTTTATTTGCTAAAAATACAATATGTGAATTCATCCAGTTTGAGAAAATGATCCATAAATTTAATAAAATTCTTAATCTAATTGAGTGTGATTACTAATGCCTTGTTCGGGAGCAAGATGTGGTGCAAAAAGTTGCATCTGACGCATCATGTGTGAAGCTGGGGAGCGTTTGGCTTGTCCTAATTAATTTCTCGTCTTAATAAATTTAAATTTCGATGGCTAAAACGTCCAATAAATTATTCTGTGAATAGTTTTTTGGAATGCATATGCTGCAACTTAACTTAACTCAACGGAGAGCCAAATTTAATCTTAATTTTAGAAAATAGAAGAGGATACGAATTTTTTTTAAAAAAAAATCTAGAGAGGCGTTTCAAATTGTTGTGAGCCAAATGATTTTTAAATCTAGAAAAAACTGCAGCTCAATAGGCCATGCTGATTCAAAGTGGGGATTCGATGAAGGGATAGATTTGAGCTAACCACGATTGATGTGGTGAACGAGGTCCACAGAAGAGAATACAGTAATAATAATATTATGACAAATTTATTAATTAGAAGCAAACACACACTCACTCACACTCTCTCTCTCTCTCTCTCTCTCTCTCTCTCTCTCTCTCTCTCTCTCTCTCTCTCTCTCTCTCCTCTCTCTCCTCTCTCTCTCTCTCTCTCTCTCTTTGAACTTCTGATAAGGTGTTTATTATAGAATATTATTCACCCACTGCCCACTGATATAGCAGTCCACCCAACGCAGTCCCGTGCCTTACTAGTGGTACTTTTACGTCAATGTATAAAATAATTCATTGCACGTTTCACCGCATGCAATTGATCGAGAATCTGCCAAATAGCCGCCCACCACTTTTTTGCCCACACCGACAAGCTGTACTGCTATTCTCAATGCAGGGCCAAAGGCCTACATTATTCTTGAATTTTTTGGCTTGGCTAAAAAGAACTTTTCGATGCCAAAAGTAGAAGCTCCGTTCTTTATAATAATAATTATTATTATTTTAATGCGACGAGAAACCGTTTGGAAGCGATTTTAATAAAAAAACTAATACTACTTTCTCAAATTTTAGTTTTACAAAAGTTCTAGTTGGGCCGACTCCAGGCTTACTTAAATCATGAAGGTAGATTTCGCACCGTACGTCTTTTGCATGTTCGTGTATATCGGAAAAAGTTACAACAGTAATACCATGTGAAAATCACACCTAGAAGAATTGATTACCTGACAATTTAGATGAAAAATTTAGAGAAATTTATAAAATTTTCTGCCCAAATATGTACTTGCTGAGTTGCACTTGTCTAGTTAATAGCTTAAAATTTCCTACTCTTTTTCTTTGCTAATTTAAAATTTGTAATTTTCAGAGAGAATTTTTCATGAAGAGGAGATCCAACATTTTCCCCTCTCTTGTCAAATCATCATCTGAAACATACTTGGTGGCTACCAATTGTTAGATCCGTATACAAATTAATACGAAATAATTCAAAAAACACATGTAAATTATTAGATAATCGTTCATCTATTTGAAAACATTATAAACGCTTATCGGAATGCATGCCTGATAAAACGCATTCTCAGATTTTATCGTTTCTCAAACACCGACAATAAAATCGCCTGGATTGAATGCTTTCAAGTCTAGATTCGTCGTCTAATTAATTTTGTTCTGAATGGGGCAGGGCAAATTGACGGCAGGAATCCAACTCGGGACCACAACCCTTTTATATTCCTTATATATTATGTTTAATTAGAGTCCCATAAATCCTAATTAGACTTGTATTGAGTTTCTACATATTAATAATCCATACCTAATAAATATTTTCAGAGCCCATATTAAATCACTTAATGGTCTATTAAATTAGATAACCCATAATATAATTATAAATTTATATGTTAGCCAATATATAAAAAAAATTAAATCCAACACCAATATCCTAATTTTTGTCTTCCTCCAATAGCCTTAGAAATGATGTATGTCGAGATCTTGCCTTTTGCAGGCTGCAACACCTTAGTGCAACAATCGTCCGTTTCTTTATTATTGATTTTTCTAGTTGTGTGTTTCTTTATTATTGATTTTTTCTAAACGTCTATGTAATTTTTTTAAAAAAAAACATATGTATTTCTTATCTACAGTATATAATAAAATTTTGGAAAATGCTACCCGTACACCCCATTCGGGGTGTATATCACACACCCCACCCATCTAATGGGTGGGGTGTGATGATGGGTCAATCGATGTGACCCGTAAAAAATATCGCCACCATTAAAATGATGGAGGTGTATGATATACACCCCTTCGGGGTGTACGTGTAGCATTGCTCTAAAATTTTTAAAAATATATTTTTTATCAACAACAGACTATTTCAAACTTTTGATTAGATATTAATTATAAAATATTGATCAGCAAATATATACAATATGGCACATGAGTATGGGTGTGTTTATAGCGTGTGCATGTTGGATTTTATATATTTTTTTGGTGATTTTAAATTTATAGTTTTTGGCCTTTGGGCTTTTCTAGGCGGCCCAATATCAATGGACTTTGTCTGGAAATCCAAACTCATTTCCCCTCTACATGTGATGATTAGCCCCACATCGAAAACTCATCACATGTAGAGTGGGTATATTAATTTTCTCACTTGTGCATGTATTGGTTAGGAAGTGAGAGCAAGGCTTCTCCAATACACACACGGGTCGGGCCGTGCGTGATCTTGACTTGGCCCATTTGACTTTTGCTTTTTGTATTTAAAGCCTTCTTGGGAACTTGCTTCTTGGGCTACCCAAGAGCCTCCCTTAGGAAGGGCCTTTGTGGGCTGCCGAGAAAGCATCCGTTGGAGCTTGTCTTCTAAGGGGTTTTGGGCTCTCTTTTTAAGGAAGGGCCTTTGTGGGCTGCCCGAGAAAGCACCCGTTGGAGCTTGTCTTCTAAGGGGTTTTGGGCTCTCTTTTTAAGGAAGGGCCTTTGTGGGCTGCCCGAGAAAGCACCCGTTGGAGCTTGTCTCCTAAGGGGTTTTGGGCTCTTTAAAAGGAGAGCATAAGAGAGCTTGGGAAGAACTGAAGCTACAATTTTTCTCCTCTCTAATTTACAGAAAATTATACTGTGATTTACATTTTCGATTTTCCTCTTTGTGTTTCTATTTTGCTGTTTTCGATTTTCCTCTTTGAGTTTCTATTTTGCTGGATCTCTGAAAGACGTTGGGTTTGCTACGCACCATCCCGGAGTCGTTGCCGACGGGGTGGACAGTGGTCGTTGTATCGCTAGGGGTGATTGCCGGAGCCTCGCACGTGGAGGGGCAATCTCGCTTCTAGGACAGTGCTCACGCACGCCTCGACATTCACAGACTTTATCTAAACTTTGATTTATAGTATTTCGAGTTTAAATTTAATTTAAATTATTTAAAAAAATTAATTTGAAAAGATAAATTTCTCCAACAATCTAGAAGCGGGAATGATTTAATTTATCTTTTCATATAATTAGTGAAATAATATAGAATACTATTGCTACTGTGAACTAGTTATTTATTTAATTAGTTTAATACTATTAGTTTTAATATTAATATTGCTAAGTACATTTTCTGTTTAAATTGTTAGTACGTACTGTTGCTACATAACATTGTTAGTACTAGAGTAGTGTCCGTACTGTCAGTGAATACTTAATTGTTAGTACGTACTGTTGCTACATAACTTTGTTAATATCATAATAGTGTACTGTTAATGAACACTGTTACCAATCTGTTTGCTATTTTACAATTAATTCCTCTATAACTGTGAGTACTATTGATTAATTAGTAATATTGTGTTAGTTTAATTTATAATTACACTGTTGCTTTTAAAATTCTTGCGAGATTAATTATTAATACTGTGTTGCTATAATTAATTAATCTACACTTTTATATGTGCAACTCTGTTTATTGATTTATATATGAAAGTAAGTATTGTGGATAGCATAACCTTGTGTAACTGTTATATATAAACTATTGTTAGTTTACTTGATAATACTACATATTCTTACACTGTTAATTAAATTTAGAATAATTATTGTTAATTAAATTTTAACCTGTCAATTTAGATTAAACTGTTAAACTGTTTTTAAACCTAGAACAATTTTGTGACATTATTTTAGATTTTTGATTAAACAGATTCAGATTTATGGAGGATTCGTATTCGGCGAAGCCGTTTACTTTTGATGGTCGTAATTTTAGAAGGTGGCAGAATCAAATGCGATTCTGGCTCACCACGCTGGGACTTGTTTCTGCTATCTCATATCCTATTGAGAATGGTAATGAAACTGCACCTGATGGTGCTATTCAGTCTGTGGCAAACCGCCCTCAGACTCGCAGCCAGTCTCAGAGTGCTCCTACTCCTCCCGGTGTTGCACCTGGACCTATACCTGTGCCTCCTACTGATCCTACTATGATTAATTATCATTGTCTGAACGGATCCTTAGCACCCTTTCTGATAAGCTTTATGTTATTTACTGTAGTAGTCAGACTGCTAGGGAACTCTGGATTTCCTTAGAACAAAAGTATTGCCAGATTGATCCTACTAAGAAGAGATACCAAGCTTCAGATTTGCTTAAGTTTAAATTGGTAGATAGTAAACCAATGTCTGACCAGCTACAGGATTTTGAGTACATTATTGAGCAGTTTAGATCTAGTGGTATAGATCTAGATGAGAGTTTTCTAGTTGCCACTTTAATAGATAAGTTGCCTCCTTCCTGGTCTAGTCATGCCAATGATTTGAACCACAATCAAAGAAAACTTTTCCTGAATTTTGTCCTAAGATCTCTTAGGATAGAAGAAACCAACCGAGCTAGAGATAAGAAGCCTAGCGAGCCTTCTACTCAAGCCAACCTAGTAGAGAACCCGAAACCTAAGGGTAGAAATTTCCAACCCTTTAGGAACTTTAAGAAGAAGCCTTTCCAACATAGAAAGTTCAACCCAAACTTTAAGAAGCCTGCACCTAAGGGGAGTGGAGTGAATTCTGGATGCTTTGTGTGCGGGAAGACGAACCACTTTGCGAAGGACTGCTATTATCACAAGACTCGACCTTCCGCGCCAAAGAAGAAGGGAGCTCCTCCTGAGCGTCAGCTGAACATGTTGACCTTCTGACTCCACTATCAGGTTAGGAACTAGCTTACCCAAGGTTAACCTTGCTCTTAGTTCTTCTGATTGGTGGATTGACACTGGAGCAAATGTTCATGCTTGCTCTGACCGTTCTTGGTTTTCCACTTATCAGGACTCAAGTGGAGGATCGGTGAACATGGGAAATGCAGCATCTTCGCGCGTGCTTGGGACTGGTCGAGTGGACCTAAAGTTGACCTCTGGGAAGACTCTTTCCTTGCACGGCGTGCATCATGTTCCTGATCTTAGGAAGAACTTGATTAGTGCTTCTCTTTTAGTTCAGCAAGGTTTTAAGTTTGTTTTTGAATGTAATAGGGCAGTAATTACTAAAGGTGTGAACTTTATTGAGAAATGATTTTTGAGTGATGGTTTATTTAAGCTTTCTGTGATGACTTCTACTATTAATGAAAGTATGATTTTGAATGTTGTTTCATCTGATGTTTGGCATGGAAGATTGGGACATGTGAATTTTAATACAATTAAGAGATTGATGAATTTTGATTTAATTCCTAAGTCTGTTTCAAATGATCATAGATGTGAAATATGTGTGCAAGCTAAGGAACCTAGAAAACCATTTAGATCTGTAGATAGAGATTTTGATCTGCTAGAACTTATACACAGTGATGTTTGTGATGGATGTAGACCCAGTAGGGGTGGAAGCAAATATTTTGTAACATTCATTGATGATCATTCGAAGTATTGTTCTATTTATCTGATTAAGAATAAAGATGAAGTTTTGAATAAATTTAAGATTTATAAAGCTGAGGTTGAAAATCAACTGGATAAGAAAATTAAGATTTTAAGATCTGATCAAGGAGGTGAATATACATCAAATGAGATTACTGTTTTCTGTCAAGAATTTGGAATTGTACATCAAGTGGATGCACCTTATACACCTCAATCTAATGGAGTAGCTGAAAGGAAAAATAGAACTTTGATGGATATGGTAAATTCGATGATTATTAGTTCTGGTGCACCCGAGAACTTGTGGGGCGAAGCTTTGATGACTGCTTATGTAATTCTTAATAGGATTCCCCACAAGAGTTCTTCTGTATCTCCTTATGAAATTTGGAAGGGTAGAAAATCTAATCTAAATTATTTTAAAGTGTGGGGGTGCCTAGCTAAAGTGAAAATTCCTGAAAATAAGAAGAGAAAGATTGGTCCTAAGACTGTGGATATTGTTTTCTTAGGCTATGCAGATAGTAGTAATGCTAATAGATTCTTGGTGGTAAATTCTGAGATTAATGAGATTTCTAACAATACAATTATTGAAGCTTAGATATGCAGTATACTTTGAGGATATCTTTTCTTTTAAAACTAGAGTAGATAGACCTGTTCCTGTTGAAACTATAGGTGGATCTAGTAGACCTAGCACTAGTGAACCTATAGAAGAGTCTGAACCTAGGAGAAAGAAGTAAGCGTCCTAAGATTGAGAAGACTTTTGGTGATGATTTCTGTGTCCTACTTGTATAAGATACCCCATCTACCTTTGAACAAGTTATGACTTATGTAGATGCATCATTTTGGAAAGAAGCTGTTAAGTTGGAGATGCAATCTATTATACAGAATCATACTTGGGAGTTATCTGATTTACCTGTAGGTTGTAAGCCTGTAGGATGTAGATGGATCTTTAAGAAGAAGTTGAAACCAAATGGGTCTGTAGATAAGTATAAGGCTAGACTTGTAGCTCAGGGTTTTTCCCAGAAGCCTGGTGTAGATTATTTTGATGTCTATGCTCCTGTAGCTAGGATTACTTCTATTAGGATTCTGCTAGCTTTAGCCTCTGTCCATAATTTGATTATTCATCAGATGGATGTTAAGACTGCTTTTCTAAATGGTGATTTAGAGGAAGATATTTATATGAAGCAACCTGAGGGATTTATTGTTGCTGGACATGAAAACAAAGTTTGCAAATTGACAAAATCTTTATATGGACTTAAATAAGCTCCTAAGCAATGACATTTGAAATTTGACTCTTTAGTTGTGAAAGCTGGTTTTCTTGTGAACATGTCTGATGAATGTGTGTACTCTAAAGAATACAATGGACAGATAGTTATCCTATATTTGTATGTTGATGATATTTTGATTTTTGGAATAAATATGGATGTGATAATGGATGTTAAGAAATTACTTAATAATAACTTTGATATGAAGGATCTTGGGCAAGCTGATGTGATTCTAAATATGAAGATCATAAGAATATCAAATGAAATTATTATGAGCCAATCTCACTACAGTGAACAAGTGTTAAAGAAATTTGGATATTTTGATTCTAAGATTGTTGTAACACCCTATGATTCTAGTGTACATCTTAAGAAGAATAAAGGTGATCCTATAGGATAGAATATGTATGCTCAGATTATAGGATCTCTAGGTTATCTTGTAGATTACACTAGACCTGATTTAGCTTATACTGTGAACAGATTAAGAAGATATACCCATAACCCAAATAGAGAACATTGGAATGCTTTAGAAAGAGTTTTGAGATATCTGAAAGGCACTGTATCTTTTGGATTGCATTTTTGTGGATTCCCTGCTGTATTAGAAGGATTTAGTGATGCCAACTGGATAAGTGATACAGCTGATGTGAAGTCAACCACTGGATTTGTTTTTCTCCTTAGTGGAGCAGTTGTTTCTTGGAAGTCATCGAAACAATCATTGATAGCTATAAGTACAATGGAATCTGAACTGATAGACTTAGATACCACTGTAGCAGAGGCTAAGTGGATTAGAGAATTTCTGTATGACTTGCCACTGATGGAGCGACCTTTGGCACCAGTGTGTATACATTGTGATTGCAAATCTGCTATTGACAAGTGTGCTCAAGAAAATGTGGAAACAAAGATGAATAGATTTATGAAAGTAAGACAAAAGTATATTCGGCAGAATATTAAGGAAAATGTAATTGCATTGGAATTTGTGAGATCTGCGAAGAACTTAGCTGATCAGCTTACTAAAGGATTGTCTAGGACAGTGATCCTAGAATCGTCGAGGGGGATGGGGCTTAGCCCACAATAGAAACTACCGGCGACGGCAACCCAACCTCTTGGAGGTTCAATGGGTAGAAACATGTCGAATTGGTAGTTATGCGGAGCACTGCTTTTATATACTCATCCCTATGGCGACAGTGCTCATTTATGCAAGTGGATAGTAAGGGTTTTACCCTGAATGGTTCCGAGACCCTTGAGGCAGGGTGTGACCTTGCAGGCACCCTTATCAGGACCTACTATATGTGTGTAGTCGTGAGGCCGCGACTGTGGGAAGAGGGCGGTTCCCTAAAAACACACATGAATCGATATGAGCGCATGGCCATAAAAGCGCTAACCCGCATAGAACCTAAACGGCTGTACCATGTGTATTGTTTGTGGAAATCCGATTCACCGGCCTTGGTTCAAGGCGAAGTCCACCATTGTGCCCTCGGATGTACATAGACCTGTACTAAGTGAAGGTTCAAACCCGAAAGGTACCTTCGTCGAATACGTGGTATAAGGGATCCAGCATCTGTTTTAGTTTTTGTATTTCGTTTATTTTATTTTGTATTTCGATTTTACAAGTTTTAAATCGTGTGGGGATTGTTGAATTTCATATGTTTTTTGGTGATTTTAAACTTGTGGTTTTTGGCCTTCGGGCTTTTCTAGGCGGCCCAATATCAATGGGCTTTGCCTGGGAGCCCAAACCCATTTTCCCTCTACATGTGATGTTTAGTCCCACATCGGAAACTCATCATATGTAGAGTGGGTATATTAATTTCCTCGCTTGTGCATGTATTGGTTAGGAAGTGAGAGCAAGGCTTCTCCAATACACACACAAAGGGCCGGGCCGAGCCGCGCACGATCTTGACTTGGCCCATTTGACTTTTGCTTTTTGTATTTAAAGTCTTCTTGGGAACTTGCTTCTTGGGCTACCCAAGAGCCTCTCTTGGGAAGGGCCTTTGTGGGCTGCCCGACAAAGCACCCGTTGGAGCTTGTCTCATAAGGGGTTTTGGGCTCTTTAAAAGGAGAGCATGAGAGAGCTTGGGAAGAACTGAAGCTACAATTTTTCTCCTCTCTAATTTACAGAAAAATATACTGTGGTTTACATTTTCGATTTTCCTCTTTGAGTTTCTATTTTTCTGGATCTCTGAAAGACGTTGGGTTTGCTACGCACCATCCCGGAGTCGTTGCCGACGGGGTGGACAGTGGTCGTTGTATCGCTAGGGGTGATTGCCGGAGCCTCACACGTGGAGGGGCAATCTCACTTCTAAGACAGTGCTCACGCACGCCTCGACATTCACAGGCTTCATCTAAACTTTGATTTATAGTATTTCGAGTTTAAATTTAATTTAAAAGAATTAATTTGAAAATATAAATTTCTCCAACAGTGCAGACAGTAATTTTTTTTTCAACTCAACAATAATTTCGATTCATCAACCGTCCCTAGCACAAGTGGTAAAGGACTTGGTGATTGATATTCGAGATCCGAGTTCGAAGCTTAGTTGCTTCACATTTTCAGCTAAATTTATTTTAAAAATGAAGCGGATAGCATGCCACATTTCTCTCAAAAAAAATAAAAATAATAAAGAACTTTCGGTGTATGCGCAGTAACATTGTGACTTTCGGTGTATGCACAGTAACATTATTTTTTTATTATTTCTTCTATTACACACTTGCCAAGCATCACAAAATAAATAAATAAATAAGGGATAATTGCCTGTGTACCCCTGAAATATGAAGAAATATCTGATTTACCCCTCTTATTTTTTTCTTTCCAATATACCCTTCATACGTTCCACCGTTATTAAAAATATCCCTACCGTTTTCTTTTGTTAAGTTAACTAGGGTTAAACTAGAGTTAAATAATAATCGGAGTTGAAAACTATCATATATACCTATTTTGTCCGGGTTTAGGATTTAGGATTTTTTAGGGTTTTAGGGTTTAGGATTTAGGGTTTTAGGGTTTAGGGTTTAGGGTTTAAAAATACCCCAATGCACGATATAGATGGGCCAAAGTAGCTGCGCCCCAAGCTAGCCCGCCACATTCTACAAAATTCTCAAGTAGCGGTAGCCACTTGAGATGTACCCGATATCCAGTGGTGTTTGGGAATAAGCTGCATCCAATTTGATATAATATATATGCGCGTGCAGCAGCTGCAACCATGGCTGGCGGAGCATCTAGGGGGACATGATGAAAGTGCTGAAATAACCAGTCTAGTTTGATCTGACCTCTGACGATACTATCTGGCTGCATCCCTAGAAGTGTATGACATAAATAGGGCCAGTCGCCAGATGCTCGTCCCGTGACAGGCTCGCCAGAAACTCGTAGTCCAGCTATAATGGCCACGTCGCGCAGCGTCACTGTCATCTCGCCGTGGCGTAAATGGAATGTCTCTGTCTCGCGTCTCCATCGCTCCGTCAATGCGCCTAACAGAGCCTGATCTAGCTGAATGCGTCTGAGGCGAGAGACACAGAAAAAACCAGCCTGTCGTAGTCGGTCCACCACCCCCGGATGCTCCACCGTCCACGAGTTCAGTTTACGGCCATGCTCCCGCCACTGAACTGGTGCGTACCCCTACACACACAATAAATATATTAGATTTAAATTTCATAAAAATATATAGTATGTAATTTTTAAATGAACTGACCTCGGCTCGTACATAGCTCGAACGGTGACTCGCCTGGTCTGATAGAACTGAAGGATCAACTGGCCCGATCTCCTCGTGATGGTCCATCTGCAAACAAAGTATACAAACTATTAGCCTTTCATTAGAATGTGGTAATATAATTTGAGAATTTTTAAATTTATAAGTAGACAACCAGAAGCAAACAACCTAATACCTCTACGTCTACGACTTTCAGTTCTTCTATCTTGATTATTGGGACAAGTACTCCTATAATGTCCCTGTTGTTTACAAATAGAACATTTAGTCCTTCGCATCCCCTCTCTATCGTCCATGGCATTTCGAATACGTGTGGATTTGGGACGGCCTTTCTTTCTTCTTATAGGTGGGGGCGCCAACGGTGGTCCTTGAGGTCGTGGCCAGCTCCTTTTGTCAGGAACAAGGTGGAATTGTGGGGTATAAGCATTACGGTAATAGTCACATGTATACCATTCAGAACATAAAGTATAGTAGTCAATGTTCATATGACCATTACTGCAAACGGCTAAAAGATGTGAGCATGGCAATTTAGTTAATTCAAATTGTCGGCACGAACATGTTGAGCTTAACCCATTAAGAATTACCTCATACATTTGATCTCTAGTACTAACTTGAAATTCCATTGGGCCGTACCGAGTTACATGATGTGCTCTAGCGAGTGTCATATTTTTTCTAACTACGGCTTCTTGTTTTGGTGCCAATATTGTTGAGTATGTCTCACCCTTCTCACGACGCTTCAGAAAATAACTGTTGACCTTAAAAAATGTAGCTGCCACAAATGCCGTGATAGGCAAACCACGTGCATCTTTAAGTACTCCATTTAAACTCTCTGACATATTGGTCGTCATTACCCCAAAACGCCGACCTCCATCGAATGCCTTCGCCCAATATTCCCTTTCTCCTTGAAGCTCGTGCACCCACTGCCAAGCCTCCGGATTCATCTCTTTTAATTGGTCCTTTTGCTCATAATATTCTCTTGCGGTTGCAGCAGTTCCTATACCCGTATAAAATTTATTGAGTAAGTTTTTATTTTTAAACCCCGCTTTTTTCATATTAGCTTTCAAATGGCGGAGGCACCAATGGTGAGTATGACCATCAGCTCTCGAAAACTCCTCAAGAACAATCTCTTTTAGCCCAGGGAAGCGGTCTGAAATCAGACAAATAGGTCGAGCACCTGTCACAAAATACTTTAAATGACGTAAAAACCAACGCCAACTACCCGCATTCTCTCCCTCACAAATAGCAAAAGCCAACGGGTACAATCCATTGTTTGCATCTACAGCGGTTGCAATCAATGCATGCCCCTGATACTTTCCATACATATGAGTTCCATCGATGCTCAACAATGGTAAGCAAGAAGAGAACCCGGTAATTGACGGCCCAAATGCCCAAAATAAGCGTCCAAACTGCCTAACCCCATCTGGCCGGGGCCTGTTATCAAGCCGCCATATAGTCCCCGGGTTCGCGTGCTCCAACGCGAATAAAAACCGACCAACATCGGTGTATGATTCCTCCCAACCACCAAAAATGATCTGTAATGCTTTATTTCTGGCCTGCCACGCCTTCGAATATGGAATCGTCACATGCAATTCAGAATGCATCTTTACTTGTATTTGCGCCGGCGTCAAAGAAAGTTTGACTCTCAATGATGGAAGAATGCGTGCACATATAAGAGATGCTGTACAATTTCTATGGGCAGTGTTCACCACCGGAAGTAGACAAGTATGCGGCCCGGCATATGTTTTGACTCTAAAATAATTCGCATCCTTTGGTACCGAAGCATGTAATCTCCAAGGACACGAGTCAACCATGCATCTCACTGTATAAGCTTTTGTGGTCGACTTTAACACTTTCATTTGCACGTTGTGAGAAATGTGCCATTCCTCAAGAGTATGCAATAAACTTGATTTGTCACTGAACACACGCTCAACCCATGATCCATCAATAGTAGGAGGGGACTCTTCAATTTGAGCACGATCGAATTCAGTGGGATCGATTTCATACTGATCCATCCATTCGGCATCATCTACAAACTGCTCTGGATGATCTATGAACTCGACACCTTCATCTGGATCATCTACATATTCATTATTTGCGGTTGGATCAGCGACATCAGCGTATATGATATCTGAAAGGACTCCTAGTCCGCCGTCATGATCCGCATCACTGTAGTGAACTTCCGCCACCCCAGGATGCTCATCATCCTCATGATCAGTATTATGTTGTTCTTCAAAATTTTCTTCTTGTACATCCGCTTGCTCTACTTGGTGCACCTCCGCTTGAGTCTGATTTTGTATCCCCTCAAACTCGGTTACGGCATGATAGGATCCAAAATCATGTACATCTCCCAACGGATAGGATCCCAAGTCATGCACATTGTGAGAAGACGGATTTCTGCATATATTTTTCATTATTAATCTCTCGCTACAAAAGTTATATAATAAAAATAATTATAATGTATGCTAACCCATATTCGTATGTATCGTTTTGTTGTCCACCAAGTGGAGCGAGCGATCTGGATGTCGTGGCACGATCACTACTACGTGGGAGAGACGGAGGACGGACAACTCCGTACTCTCTGCAATTGAAGAATTAATCAATTTAAACGTTTATTTTAACAAAAAAATTATATAAAGCCACAATTTATAATACTAACCTAGATATATTTGCTCCACCTCCGATGTCATCATGAAATGGTTCTCTTTCAGCCATAGGAGAGATTACATCTACGTCTAATTCACTATTTAACATTCTTGAATAATAGCCGTGAGATGAAACCATCTGCTTCTCAATGTAGATGATCAAGCATGAACAATTCCTTGATAATGCCATCATACCACACAATGAGTCATCATCCGTAATTTCGATCACATCATACTGATTTCCTCCCATTGGATATCGAACTTTAATAATTAGAAGCCACTCATCTCTTCTTATATTGGTAATTCTATACATTTTTCTCTCAAAATCCCTAAATGTAATATTCATTGGAATGCCACTTAATTTCTTACGACCTCCAATATACTCTGGATTATAATCTTGTATAACAAGTTGTCAATCCCAGTTAACACTAATAGCTACATTTTGAGCCATCCTAATTTCAACAAAAAAATAATATTCAGAAAAATAAATACTAAAAAAATGCATCTAATAATATTAGATATTAAATAATACATCTAATTATATAATAATTTTCTATTTAATTTTACTAGTGAAGACATTATATTCATTGTACTAGTGAAGACATTATCTGAAATTATTTAAAGGTTTTTATAATGATATTAATTAATATTCTAACATATTAATAATCAAAAGCTATTTCCACTCTACAATTCGTACAATGTGCAACCAAAATTTTCTTAAAATTTTTTTATAGATAATTACTCGGTTAAATCGTTCTAAAGGCCACTAAATCTGGACAGAAACATTGATCAAGGTTCTATTCACTTAGAACCACTTCATCTTCTCAAATCCACACACAAAAAATAAAATTAGGTTTCTTCAATCCTCTTCCAACAGGCAAAAATTAATGTCGATCCCAAAGTTAACTCCTTTGTTAACCAAACATTTATTTCAAACCATAAAAAAAAAAAATCCCTAATCAATCATCAAGTTAAGAATGGTACAAGCGACTAAAGATTGAATGTAGTAGCAGCTTAAATGCTACTGGGAAAAAAAAATGTAGTAGCAGCTTGTTCAAAATCTCAAATCCACACAAAAAAAAAAAAAAAAAATTAGGTTTCTTCAATCCTCTTCCAACAGGCAAAAATTAATCTCAGTATAATCCTAAAGTTAACTCCTTTATTAACCAAACATTTATTTCAAACAAAAAAAAAATATCCCTAATCAATCATCAAGTAAAGAATGGTACAAGCGACTACAGCGAAGAGGATGGAGGAGCTTACCGAATCTGCGCGTGAGTCGCTACGAAGTGTGAGAGAGAGGGAGAGAGAGAGTGTTTATGTAGAAGAGGATGGAGGAGCTACCAAGTGTGCACAGTGCGTGAGAGTGATAGTGAGAGAGAAGAGTGCGCGTGAGAGAGAGAGAGTGTGCGCGTGAGAGAGAGAGAGTTGCCTGGCAGTGTGCGTGCGAGAGAGAGAAAGAGAGAGAGAGAGAGAGAGAGAGAGGGGGGGGAGGGGGGGCTGCGGGGAGAAGAAGAGCACTGTGCAGAGAGGGTGACTGTGCGCGGGGAGAAGAAGAAAGAAGAGAAGAAGAAGTGCGGGCGGGACCTAGGGTATAAGTGGATTAAAAGCGGCAAATGGTTTACCGCTTTTAAAAGAGGCAAACCATTTGCCGCTTTTAAAAGAGGCAAATGGATTGCCGCTTTTAAAAGCGGCAAATGGTTTGCCGCTTTTAAAAGCGGCAAACCATTTGCCTCTTTTAAAAGCGGCAAACCATTTGCCTCTTTTAAAAGCGGCAAACCATTTGCCGCTTTAATAGGCTCTAACATATTCTGTAGGCTTATAAAAGCGGCAAATGGTTTGCCGCTTTTAAAAGCGGCAAACCATTTGCCGCATAAGACTATTTTTGTAAATATTTTTTTTCAGGAGCCTATTTTTATAATTATAAAAAATTTTAAGATTATTTTTAAAAAAAATTCTATTTTCCTTGATGACCCTACAGTGCAGTGGGGAAAAGAGAAAAAGAGATAAAAAAATAATAATAATAAAACTGATGAGAGTTGTATTTATTTCAGAATTTTTTTTTCCTTTTAAGATTGACAAATAATTCCCCTCGTTTTTTTACATTTTTGAAAAAAATAATTCATCTCATATTCAGTCGCCCAATAAAATAATACCTTTTTTTTTTTTTTTACAGTATAAAGAGTTTGCGGACGCCCTCAACTATAAGAACATTTCAAAATAACGTCCTGTAGATTAATACGTTCTCAACTTCACTTCTCATATGTTTTTTTCTTAGTTAATTTAGGCCGACTATTTTTATTAACTCTGCCTGCTATTTACCACTAACATATATAATTTATTCGCTACAATTTAATTAGAGATTTCAAATTTAATAAAATTTGTATATATTTTAGTTAAATTCACAAATTATTTAACTTGATTTCATAATATTCACCTTTTAATCCAATCTAGTTTAGGAAAGTTACTCTCAATTCAAGGTAACTAAAATCAAAACAAACAAACTTGAAGGGTGTACTGATCAATAAAATAGCTATCGTTGAGGGGTCTACCTCAAATTGTCCTATAGCGAGGGAGCAATACTACTTGTACACCCCGAAAACAAGCACAGTTCATATAACAAGGGGATCTCCATACGTTACTACACCAACTTCATATAACAATAGAAAAAAAAGCACAGTTCATTACAAGAAAGCAAACAATATAAAAGACCAGAATATACAAAAACACTAATGCATACAGAAGAGAAATTTCTGCAAACTATCTCAATATTATTATATCCCCGATTCTCAAAAAATCAGCAAATGGAGGTGGAATTTATACAAGATAAATGATTCACACTTGCACTTTCTTTTTGTCTCTCCCCGTTAGGGTGCCAGCCGCAAGACTTTGGCGGCCGTATTTACCTGCCTAGTGAGATAGGCCTCGTAAATCTCCACAACAAGCCGCGGGTCCTTCTCCACGAGTTCCTTGTACTCTACTCTCTCGGTCAGCGTGGCCATGTTGTCCATTATCAACGAAAGGGCGGCCTCAAGTAGCGGTTTCGCGTTGTGCCGGTGCGCAAAGGCGTAGTTTGCAAGGGCATTGTCGTTGTTCACCTTGGACGTCATGAACTTCTCGCAGAAGCACTTGAGGTGCTTTACTTGGTACTTCTCTGCTAGCACCAGAAGGTCGCACGCCAACTGCTCATCCAGAAGCACTTCCGCAGTGTACAAATAATGGACGAACGAGCGGAGCACATCGTAGGAGACGTCATGGATTTTTATTATGCCACTCCGGCTCTCCTCCATCTCGTTCTCCAGCATCGCCTTAAAAACAGGAGACCTGCTGATCTGATTATCCGCACGCGCACACGCGCGCACACACAAAAGAAAGGTTCAAATTTTGATAGTTAGAATTGTCAACAACTCGAGAGAGAAGAATATCAAGTAGTAAGAACCTCTATTCTACTCAAGAAAAGGTAGGTGAGTTTCACCTGAATAAATACAAATGGTCATTTTGCCTGCTCAAGGTATTCAGAAGTATTGCTTGAGAGAGCATACGAAAGAAGCTTTAACAGCTTTTCATTATAAAAATCACCCCAGCAGCTTCCTGCTGAAGTTAGAAGAAGAAGCCTCAAATTGGAGCTTGTGCTTTTGAGGTCTCAAAAGCTTGTTTGTTTCAGATCTCCACTACAGCCAGAGAATTAGAACTTTTTGCTTCTCGAGTAGAAAATCACAATTAATTGCTTACTCAGAGCGCAAGAGGGACAAAGCCAACAACATAGTTAAATTAATGTAAAGTATGATTAACATACAATCAGAATATTGGTTATCAAGGACAAATCGAATATTGAAAGAAGATTCGAACTCAAAGATTTCACGTACCATCCCCTCTGTATGCGCCATCAATTATCAGGTGCTATTCTGATTCTAATTCTTTTGCAATATATTCTTATCCCAGGATAGTATAGGACTCACAGAAAGGGAAAAGTTCTTATGTAGAAAAAAAGGGTCTCTTCTTTTCCAAATCTCCATCTCCATCTATCTAGTCACCTCCGCCCTCCATCTTATATCCTCAAACAGGAGTTCCAACTTTTATGTGAATGGTAATCTCCCATGATATTTGGATCTTTGGGTTGCATGAATGGTTACTATTTATTTTGAACGAGTGCTAACAGGTGAGAATTGAGTAATGGATTCAATTTATGTGATTAAGAGATAATTGAATGGCATCAATTGGTATAACAAAAAGAATATAACACATAAATATGTTCATAAGTTAGCACACTGTTAATAAATAGTTCCCATACATGTGTATTATCGCAATGTTCCTAAACTCTGCCGTTGAAAAATCTTGGGAAACTAATGTGCAAAATGGAGAAAATTTTTGGGAGCAATACAGTAACAAGTAACAGCGAACTCACATCTGCAATATTGACTGATTTGTGGGAACAGTAGTCAAAGATATGACTGACCATATGAAGATTAGTACTTCAAACTTATATGTACTACGTAGTAGTATTCGTGACCAAGGCATATGGCCCATAAGTACTTTTGCTAGAATAGTTTTTAGCACCTCGACATGCAAGGCTCCAGCAACAATGGCTCTAGCATTACAAAGCCTCAAACTCCTGATCCATTTTGGTGAGGGGCTAAAGACAAACTAAACTCACTTTTACCGTAAGTGCGTAAGGTATTGAAAATTAAGTAAAAGGGAGAGAAGTGTTGTAGAGAATACTTTTTTTCATATTTGAAACTGAAAGACGTCAGCTACTCACTGCCGCAAGCATAGTCGACAAAAGGAAGAAAATAGAGGATTACTTGTCACTTCAAGTAAAATGGAGAATTAATGGAGAAATTCTGAGAGATCTAATAAATGGGAAATATGAATGGAAATTGCACAAAACATAAATTTTGAAAAGAGGCCTCCAATTAAGTGAAGAAGAAAATTTGTAACTAGAAGAACTCAAGAATTGCCTCTAAGTGCAAAATAATCAACTGCCATTGATACCAAGGGTTAGTTCGGTATGGGATTAAAACTTTGGGGGCTAAGCATTTTCCCTGAAACACTTCATGGAGTATATGTTACTTCTATAAAAAAAAAATCCTTTACTGATGTTTGGTTGTGTCATGAATGAAAGTAAAGAGAGAAGAAATAAAATGAGGAGAGAGAAAGCCAAAAGAGATGAGAGAGAAAGGGATAAGAGAGAAGTGAAGAGAGAGAATGTAAAAATAGAAAGGAAGAAAAGAAGGATGAGAGGGAAAATGAAGAGATAGAAAATACAAAAAGAAAATGAGAGAAAACGTGAAGAGTGAAAATAAGGAGGGAGATAGGGATGAGACGGAAGGTAAAAAGGAGATAAAGACGAGAGAAATGAGAGAAAGTGATGAGAGAGAAAATCAAGAGAGAGAAAGGAGAGTGAAAATAAGGAGAGAGTGAAAAAAGTGAGGAGAAAGAAAATAAGATGAGAGAAAGTGAAGAAAGAAAATGAGAGAAAATAAGATGAGAGTGAGTGACGAGAGAGAAAATAAGAGAAAATAAGAAGAGAGAAAGTGAATAGAGAGAAAATAAAGAGAAAAAATGGAAAGAGAAAGTGAAGGGAGAGAATAAGGAGAAAGAAAATGAAGAGAGAGTAAGGAGAGAAAATTAAAAGAAAGTTACGGGAGAGTGAGGATAGAGAAAATAAAGTAAAGAGAGAATGAGAAAGTGAAAAGAGAATGAGAGAGAAAGTAAAGAGAGAAACCAAGTAGAGATGAAATAAGGAGAGAGAATGTGATGAGAGAGAAAGGGATGCGGAAAGAGAAAGAAAAAGACGATAAAGAAAGGGAGAGAGATGAGAGAGAAAGTGAAGAGAAAAACTAGGAGAGACAAAGTGAAGAGAGAAACTATGAGACAAAGTGAAGAGAGAAAGCAAGGAGAGAGGAGAAAGGAATGAAAGAGAAAGTGAAGAGAGAGAAAAGTGAGGAAAGAGAAAGTAAAGAGAAAGAAAAAAGGAATGAGAGAAAATGAAGAGGAAGAAAGCAAAGAGAGATAAAGTGTGAGAGAAATTAAGAGGAAAAAAGTGAGGAGAGAGCAAAAAAAATCTCTTTCACCTCTTTCAACCTTCCTTTAAACTAGTCCCCTCTAGGTTAACAAATTTGTATTGCTGGAGGTTAAAGGAAAATAAAATTTTCATCTCCCTTAAAGGTTCACCGTGAGTACCAAACATAGTTAACAGGGTGTGAAAGTCTACAAAAATAACATTTCACCCCCTTTAACCGCATAACAAACGTGCCCCAACTATTATAGCAAATTTATAAGATGTGGCTTCTGGACCTAGAAAGCTCACATGGACATCATTTCCTAACACCCGCAGCATAACATATAGGAAGATTCTTTCACAATCGTAGTCATCTATAAAGTTATGTCCTAAATTACAATCACACAAAATTTTTAATCGTCAACAAAGGAAAAGATACATATATCCAAAAAATAAAATCCAAGTCTAAAGAACGCATTTAACTGCTATCATCTACAGTTGCAGCAAATATCAATTACACTGATCACATGCAAATATGCAAGTGACAATTTTTCTCGACTCTACAGGAAACAGTTATCCGCATCCAAGCTCAACTCTTCTCCTCTACACAATGGAATTAAATGAATTGTTCTTTTCTACTTCCTTTTTTTACTTTTATAATTCTAAAATCAAGCCAATCCTAAGTCGATACCCGAAGTTAACCTATTCGATCTCACATAGCCATAGTTAAATCGGAGCTTCATCAGTTTCAGTCATGGATTAAAGTGCCGTGGCACGGGGGTGTGCCGGCCGTTGCCTGGCACGATACGGCATAGGCACGCTTGCGTGCCGACACATGGCACGTTTGCGTGCCGACGGGCACACACAACCTCCTAGTGGCACGCTTTGGCACGATCTTATTTTAGTTTTTTCTGTCCAATAAGACTTTAGAATGTTATTTTAAAAGTTTTAGAGTAATATTTATAAATTTTGGCTATGTATTGATTTGTCTTGATCTAATGTCAATAATAACTTACTTACTAGTTAATAGCTTAATACAGTAGTAGTCTTCTTTATAGGTGAAGTTAAATACAACTACAGCTCATAGAAAAAATTATTTTTTCTTCAAATTTTTATAAAAATTTGCAAGATCCATTCGTATTGATTCGATGAAAGATCATATGATGACTAGACTAAACTAGAATCAAACCCCAAGTGCACTAATAGTTTATTTTTATTTTCAAATTTTTATAAAATATTTATAGAAAATTAAAGAAATTTATTTTTTCTAAAAACTTTAAAAAAATTATAAAATTTGTCCATGAAAATTTAATAATAAACCATACTATGAATAAATTAAGCAATAATAAAAATTAATTAACTTTTAATTTTTTTTTATTTATCTTTTATTTTTTAGAATTTTAAAAATTATAAAATATAAATCCAAGAAAAACAAATTTTAAAAAAAATTTTGAAAAATTTGCAAGTTTATCCAAGAAAATTAATATTTCTTAAATTTAAATAAAAAAACTTGTGCAATTTATTTATGAAAATTTAACACTAAACCATATGGCATATACATTAAGCAAATTTAAATATCAATTGCTTCCATTTAGTTTTCGATTTTATTAGAATACTTATATTTCTAAATCTAATAATTAAATTTTCAAAGTTAAAAATATCTTAAATCTCGCACAAGATACTAAATCCGTACAAAAAAATTAAAAATGGACCATATAATGATTAAATCAAATGGATATATTTTCAGATTTTTGTAAATTGTTAATAAAAATTTGTATAATTTCATATTTCTTTACAAATAAAACTTTATAAGTTAAATATATTCTAAATGTATAGAAAAAAAATTTAAGCTGTAAATTTCTTGACTAAATAAGTAGATCTTCGATTTTACTATTTCTTTACTTTTCGTTTTAAGATCGAAGTGATCAAAAAATAATAAGGGATTGAAAGAAAAAAATTTAAAAAAAAAATATGAGAAAAAAGGGAAGAAAAAAATAGAAAAGAAAAATAATAGAGTAAAAGATGTGAGACAAAAGAAAAGAAAGTGCAGAATAGAAAAAATGTAGAAGTGAAAAGAAGAAATTAGATAAGAGAGGGATAAAGGTCAATGCAAGAAACCAAAAAATACAAAAAGTCGAAGTAAAAAAAAAAATTAAAAACACTGTGCGCCTGTGTGGGCACGCAGCGGCACGTACCGTGATACTCTCTGGGTATCGCTCTGTCTCATTCCATACTCAGAGGGTATTGCGGCACAGGAGGGCCAAGAGAGACCCCCTCTGTACCGTGCCGCCTAATTGGTGGCACGATACGTATTGCTCCGTGCCGTAAGGCACGGATGGATACTTAATTCCTTGGTTTCAGTATTAATGCTTGCTTTAGCAACAATTAACCAAATTAAAAGATACACATAAAAGATACACTGATCAAGCAATTAAAAGGACGAAGTGTTAGTTCGACGTCAAAAAGCAATAGAACAGTACAAAATCCTCATACCCAACTTAGAATAAAGTAATCTCCATGCTAAAGCAAGCAGAAGCTAGGATCTAGCTAACTTTTGATATTTTTTACGGTCTATTCAACTTTTGGTAACAAATTTATCAATGATAACCATATCGCTCATCAACACAATAGCCTTATTGTTTTGAACTACATAAAGTAGCAAAGGAAATAATAATAACGTGTAAATGAGGCTAACAGGTAATTTTACACATTCACACCAGATATTCATAAAAGCTCCATCAACATTGGCATCACAATGTCTTGTTGAAAGCATCTTAGTCAAACACATTCTCTGTAGTCCTCTACTGTGCGAAAAACCAACATGCATAAGATAATAAGAACATTTTAAATGGCATTATATTTAAGTGTGTTTAATTTGAAGAGCTTTAATGTGGTCAAACACATGTAGGGTGTCGAATTTGTGTGAATTGAACAATCAACTGTAATGCTCATGCGTTCTGTTTGTATGCAGAAATTGATGAAATCGCCATCTACAAATTCAAAATCATTCATCATGTGGAAATCGCCATCTACAATCCTACAACTGAAACCCCCCTATCAACTTAAGTGGAAATATAGGTTTCTCGTTGCTGCCAAGTCAACGGGTGCTACTTTTCTTCAGAAGAATCAAGAAGCAGAGTTGGTACGTTCAGAAAAAGAAATAAAATGCCTTTACCCCCCAGAGTATTGCTGTTCCACCAAATGGTGAAAGCGTCATCCTCAGAATTGTCAACCAATTTACTGAAGAATAGAATGAAGACGTAACGATTAGAACAATCCTGATATATACTACCTAACAATTGTTGACAACTTTACTGAAGAAGAGAAAGAAAGCGTAAAGATTACAATAATCTTGATAAACACTACATTTCAACAACCTAAGTAATTTTTTACATTGATTATCTAATTTCCTGGTAAAACAGAACTACAGAATATGATGTCCCACCTACTTCTGTGACCAAACAAAATTGAGAGATAAAAAAAAAACACAATTAAACATAATACCCGTCTAGTTTCAGCCAGCACCTCTATCTTTTATAATCAGATCAAATCCTGAAAACCTAGTGAAAATCCATCAATAAAAGACAGCTAGGATGAATGTTTGTCAGAGCTTTTTTTAAAGATGCATTAAAAAATTGATAAGTGGAGCAGTTTTATGTAAAATTTGCAATCAACTATTTATTCCTGTTAAAAATCTTATCATAGCACATTCATATCTATTTATTCTCAGATAACTACTTTAATCTTCATTTAATTAATCTCCATTAAACAAAATTCAACAATAGCCTCACCCAAATTCTTTAATCAAAGTTTCAAAACAATTTCATGTGACACGCTGTTTCCTATGGGGTCCCCCATCCTAAAATTACTTTAGTTCTAGCATGCTTAACCCTTTTAACTTCTTAGGGAAGAATTTACGTTCTCATCGGCACAAACCGTATCTACCGTGTCGTATCGTGCCAATAAGATATCGGCACGATACAACCTCCGTGCCGATGGCATAACTCAAAACTCTCTTTTCTTTAAATTAACAAGTAATTTTCTCAAAAAAGTTTAAAAGATTTGATAAAGATATATAATAAGCAATTAGAATATATTGTTGCTAAAGAAAATAAATATTTCATGCCATTATGTATCGGCGCATATATACTTTTTGTGACCGGCACACATCGGCACGGCCATACACATATCGTGCCGGCAAGTTTTCGGCACAACACCGTATTACGACACTTAACCATTGCTCTTAGGCCCAGCTACTGCCCAAAATGTTATAGCCGGGTCAAGAGGTTTAGCCCTATTAGATCTCATATATAAAACTATTCAAATCTTGGGATGTCATATTCTCCCCCCTTTAAGCCTTGACGTCCTCGTCAGGCTAAAGCACATTCACGAGGACCAGGCGATGTGAGACTCGTCTCGCTAGCCTTAATCGACCTGGTGGGGAGCCGTGCACCACCCACAACAGTCGTCAACCGGAGAGCCACGCTCTATCTGCTGTATGACCCTAGCTCAGCTGAGATTCGTCTCACACTTTCGGTTGGTGATTGACTCTAATACAAATTGTGACACCTCGCTTCCCCCCGGGTCACCCATCCTAGAACTACTCTAGTTCTAACATGCTTCACCCTCTTAACCTCTTGGGCCTAACCACTGCTCAAAATGCTATAGCCGGGTTAAGAGATTTAGCCCTATTAGATCTCATATATAAGACTATTTCAAATGGCGTCACATTTTAATGTAGTCTAATCCCAAACTCTAATCTACCTTTCTATTTCATGATACAAATCATCAAAATCTATTGAAGAAATCAAACCTCTCAAACTAGTGGACCATCAAAACTAATGCATAGTTCGAACTAACCCCAAAGTTAAAGTAGAACCAGTGACCAATATACCTCAGTTTTCTTTTCAATTGTCCAATCAACTCAACTTCTCATTTTCAAGAAAAAGGGAGCAAACAAGAATAAACGGTAGGAAACAATTCACCCATCCAACTAAAGTAAAGTTCGTGAACCATCAAACCTTTACTGCTAAAGCATATTATGGATACTCTAGAACTATAGTAGAACACAGCAAACAAAATCCCCAACTTTTCACTTTCACTTGCAATTTTTTGCCTTCAAAGAAAGTCAAACAAATAAGAACCAAAAAGAAGAAAACAACTCACCTATCAGGTATCAAATACAACTCATCATATAAAGTTTGTGAACCATCAAATTTTCAACCAAATAATGCACATTGTGAACTAATTCCCAACCCAAGAAAAGAAACACATAAATCAAAATCCCCAAATTCCCCCCAGTTTAAAACACCCAATCAATCCAAGTTCACATTTTTACCTGTGCAAATCCACCAAATCAGCACCACCATTAAAATCAATCAAATAATAAAAGGTCAACCAAACAGCAACAAAGGTGACACACCCAATCACCCATCCAATGCAACTCATCACCTAAAGTTTGCGAGCCATCAAATTATCAACTAATAACGCCCCTTAGGAAGTAGGAACTAATTCCCACCCCCAGCGACAACCCACAAATCAAAATTCCCTAACTTCCAATTTCACACGCCCCAATCACTACAAGTTGGTGTTTTTCAGCATTCGATACACCAAAAAGAATGCAACCGACACAAGATCGAGCAAATAAATAACAAGAGATCAAGGAAACACTAATGAAGGTGACCCAGCCATCCAAAGCAACTCACAACCTAAAGTTCGAATGCCATCAAAATTCACAACTAATAACGCACATTACGAGGCCATCCAATCCCGAGAGGAGAACCCACAGATAAACAACCCTAATTTCCAATCTCACACGCCCCAATCACTCCAAGTTCGCGTTCTTAAGCGTTCAAGAGACCAAACACAACGCAGCAAAGGAGAGATCGAGAAAAGGAACAAGAAATCGAAGAGGTAGAGTTAGGGTTTCCTTACGAGGACGGCGCGGTGGGCGGGGACGGGAGGGGCGGCGGCGGCGGCGGCGGCGGAGGAGGAGGAGGAAAAGGAGGGGGAAGCGTGGAGGAGGAGGTCGGTGGAGGAGGAGGAGGAGGAGGAGGAGGAGGAGGGGGAATGGTGGAGGTGGAGGTGGAGGTGGAGGTGGTGGTCGTGGAGGGGGGAGGAGAGGCGGAGGAATTCGACCTTGGACTTGAGGTCGTCGATCTCGCGCTTGAGCTCCTCCTTCGTCTCGCTCGCCTCGTCGTAGCACTCCTTGCACGTCCCCGCGTCCTCCTCCTCGTACTCTCCCCTGCACGATTGGCACCACATCGCCCTCCTCCTCCTCCTCTTCCCCCCTCTCTCTTTATAGTATTATTCTTTTTATTTTTACAGATTTTGTTCAGATTTTATTTTTTTTGGACGAAAATGCCTCCGTTTCATCTACCCCTGCCACTTCAATACGTAGAAAATACGGTACAACTCGTTGTCGAGATTTTAAATGCACGCTGCGGCGAGCCACATAAGTTGTTTTGCCGTAATGCGAACCAAATTGCACTGCGCTATTCACCAACTTTGCTATTTGCTGATTAATTTTTTTCTAATAAAAAATTGCTAAATATATTTTAAAAATAACGCACACGACATGGCGAAAAATTAATGCAACATGACGGCAAACAGTACAATAAAAATCCAAACAGTGCATTTCTCCTACTACATAATGCAATATGCAGATATAATTATGCAACGATTCTTTAAGAGTGCAACGTAGACATACTAGTGCAACGCTACTCATTCTTACATCCCATAGTCTATTATGCTTCTTCGTGTGTTGCTCTTTCTATTTCTTAAACACCTCATACCCCGTGCCTCTGTCATGCTATCTCTTCTTTCTTGCCATTCTTGTCCCAGTTTATTACCATACTCTTCACCAGATTCGCAGTTTGCAAGAGAGTGTAGATTATATTAACTATGAGATCTAAATAGGTTCTATCAAATACCTAGAGGGGGTGAATAGGTATAATATCCAAAAACACAAATCTTAATTCAATAAAAATAAATGCGAAAAATAAAATCAGCACACCGAGATTTACGTAGGAAAACTCCACCAAGGAATAAAAAATCTACGGGATTAACACGCGATAATAATCCACTAAGAAAAGAAAGATTACAAGGTAATTACCGACTCCACGGACTCAAACCTCTCCTTCAACTTCTTTGAATCTCGCACTCACCAACTGCAGGTCCACGCATACGTTCGAATCCACGAGCAACACGTTTCGAATCCACGAAACACCTTCAACACGTCGAATCCTCAACGCCACATCAAATCCTTGATGCAAACTCAGCCAGAGCAGTTTGATATGCTTTGATGGTGATTCTTTACTTAGAATAACATTAGAGAATCAAGGATGAAATCTCTAAGCAAAGCTAAGATCAATTCGACAAAAACATATTGTGGGAAATCGTTGAATTAACCTAAGAGAGGCTATTTTGGTGGAAAAAGATAAACAATGAAAACCTAGCCTATAGGGTTGCTCTCAGGTGTTTTCTGAGTTGGTATGTCGTGTTGAGAAACCCTAAATATCTATTTATAATATTTGGAACACAATTAGAGTCGTGTTAGAAATCGAGTAAAGATAGGACACTGCGTATCGATACTCAAAGGGAGGTTCCGGTACTCAATGACGCAACAGACAAAAAATTTCTATTGCGTACCGGTACTCCAAGTTAGGTACCGATACCCCATTCATTTTCAAGAAAATCTTGTGTCGAGTTTTGGGGAACTCCAAGTGAGATTCCGGTACTCAATACAAGTTTGTGAATTTTTTAATAAAGATGTTAACGAAATCAACCAAGTACCAGAATTCAAACTTAATTAACATAAATTATATGTTAAAAACCTAGTTCCCAAAACCTCTTCTAACTCAGTTTTGATTAATTAACGATTCCAAAGATTGTAAATAAACTTAAATCACTATGAAAACTTTAATTATATCGGAGTGTCATCTTGAGCTCTTTGATGAATCTTCGTTGAGTCTTCGATTATTGATTTGACAATTTGATTACTTCAAGACTCCGACTCAAATCACGAAATATGCCAACTTAAAATCCGTAACAGAGAGAAGAGTAAGAAAATGTTAACAGTGCTAGGGTAAGGGTGATGAGAGGGGAAGCAGAGGAGGAGGACAAGTCGAGCAATTGCAACGCGGGATCATTCAGTGCGTGTCACGCTCCGAGACCGCCAATTTGGACAGTTCGGGCACGCCAACAGACCTGCCAATCGAGCACGACCTCACGACACCCGAAAGGAACCATCAATATCCATATGAACACAATTTAGTGTGACGCCCCAACTTCCCAGGAGGTCACCCATCCTAGAACTACGCTACCTCTTGCATGCTTAACTCTCTTAACCTCTTAGATCTTGCTACCATCCAAAATGCTATAGCCGGGTTAAGAGATTTAGTCCTATTATATCATTTATATATAGGACTAATACACATTTTGGGGGTGTCACATTCTTCCCCCCTTTAAGCCCTGACGTCCTCGTCAGGCTCAAAGACACTCACAAGCACCAGGCGATGTGAAACTCATCTCGCTAGCCTTAGCCGACCTTGTGGGGAGCTGCACTCCACCCACAATGGTCATTAGTCGGGGAGTCTCTCTCTACCCACTATATAACTCTGGCTCAGCCGAGGCTCATCTCACATTTCCGGCTGGTGAATGGCTCTGATACCAACTGGGACGCCCCAACTTCCCAGGGGGTCACCCATCCGAGAACTACTCTACCTCTTGCACGCTTAACTCTCTTAACCTCTTGGATCTTGCTACCATCCAAAATGCTATAGCCGGGTTAAGAGATTTAGTCATATTATATCATTTATATATAGAACTAATACACATTTTGGGGGTGTCACATTTAGTGTATGCGGAAAAATAAATATCAGAGTAAAACCACTACTAACTAAAACTTTCATTCAATAAACAACAAGTTTAAACTGTAAATGAAAGCATGATAAGAGTAAACCATAAAATAAACTTTATTACATTTTTTATCTCTCAACTTGCAATTAAATAATATTACAATTTTTACATCTTTTCCTCATAATATATAGTTCACTCAAAATACAAAAAGGTAACATCTGCTAGACCCTCTAGGCCCCTATGCTGCTGGGCCCTTACCCCTGTCGTCTGTCTCAACGGCTGTGCCTGGACCTGGAAAAATGGTCAATTGAGAGTGTGAGAACTACTTAAAGTTCCCAGTGGGTTCAACCACCGAGAGAGAATGTTCTACACCGCTTAGTCCAATGAAAGCAATAATAATAGTATGCTAGGAAAACTATAAACTTCCATGTTAACATGCTGATATGCATATGAAATGTCACTACACTACCTGTGTATACTCATCGACCCAATGCTACCATGTCCAGCCATACTAGGCTACTATCCATAAACTCGGCCACTATGCCGCTGTAAAAAAGGTTAAGCTAACCCGGCCACGTTGGCCACTCTACATATTCTTTTGCTCATTCATATTCATGTGGTTTAGTTCAAGTTGTTAACCCCTTGAAACATTCTCGCCCAACGGGCCCCAACCCGGTAGTCATGCTACCATAAGACGAGATTATCTATGGTTGTCCATAGCACACGCATGTGCTACCCCGCCCAATAGAGGACTAGGTTATACGGGTCACTACCCGGGAGATGGACCTTGCCATTACCCGGGAGATAGTCAACTTGCGTTGGAACGTTAACAATTTCCTTTAATTTGCTTTGTACTTAGCCTCTTTTGCATTTTATGAATTATCTTTTTCTTTTCAAGCATTTAGCTTACATTGCCATTCAGCAAATCTCTTTCTCTTTCATTTAAGCATTTAGCTCTTTACTTTCACTTTTACCTTTCTCTTTTCAAATCTCTTGCAATATATTTTATCTTGGAACCATTCGGAAGTACCTCGCCCGACGAGTCTCTACCCAAGGAGTTATGCTCCCAAATGACGAGTCTCAAATCCGAAGGTTCATTCACATTTTCCTTTTTCCTTTCCACCTTTAGCCTTTCGAAAGTACCTCGTCCGACGGTCTCTACCTGTCACGCCCCGGGGGTTTAAATAAGGGGAAAACGTGTAAGTTTTTTTTTTTTTTTTTTTTTTTTTTTTTTTTTTTTTTTTTTTGAAACATTCCCACCCTCCGGTACATGCCCAAACCCGCCACACATACAAATTCGCCCCGCAAACGGACAGTCTCCTTTGTATGTGCACGGCGTCACAAACACAATTCACACTTTAACCACACCAGTCAAGAAGTTAAGTAGAGGAAAAATATAACCATGTGCAATAACCAAGACCGCCACCTACATTTTGAAATGATAAATCCACGGGTTTGTAAAACAGTGCCCACACGATACTTATTCTTTTCAAAACCATTTTCGCAATCCTTTTCTTTTATTTTGAAATTAGCCGTACCCAAAATAACGTAAAGGAAAAACCATTCAACACGAAATCTCCAACATCCACACCGTCCACAAATAAATACCACACGTACAAAGCTAACTAACCGAAATAATCAAAAACGAACTAACGGAGAGGTCACCAGCCTCAAACGAGGCTAACTTCCTCTGGTCGCAGCCTCACTATCGTCCCGGATCCCACCTCTGCCCGAACCTGTCACCGTATGGGAAGTCAGCGACACAAAGAGTAAGAGATAAAAGTAAGATGTGCAAAATGCTATAAATACTGAAAGTAAAGCAAACCGAAGACCAGAGCATCCACGCTCTCCCGCACGGATCAACAGTAACCCCCCCTGTAAATCGAAACAGTGCTTGCAACAGAGAACACCTAGCTCGCACCTTGTTACTTCTAACACCTCCACGGCACTTGTGCGACACCTTAAGTAACAGCGAGGGGTCCCCACTACGGCACCTTGTGGGGTACACCGGTCAACGTACCACCTTTCCGGAAAAGTACACCGATGCGGTGGCCAAACCGCTGGTGTGCGTGCAAGTAACTATGAGCATAATGACCGAAGTCCATGTGTAATAATAATGGTACTCATACAAAGGGGTTAGTCAAAATTCATTAGCACATCTACTTTACTCTTACGTATTACATATGATACCATACTCCAAACTGCAAGAAAAAGGTACCCACCTGAAACGAAGACAACCGTCCGCGCCCGCGACCCTCCAAAGCAAATAACACCACCTAAACACCAATCAACGTTTTACCCCCCAAACTAGCAAATTTAGTGGTCCCGATTACTATACCCAAAACCCCTTCTATCCCCAAAACAGAAACCGACGAAAGACTCCGTGTCCAAAAATCCCTCCGGTCGCAAAAATCGTACTTCCGACGCGGTCCGATTGTCGACGAGGCAATTGACGGAAAACGGGTTCCAAACGTTGCCTTGACGAAGTCCGCGACAAAAAAACAATCGAGCGGAGGCTCAACGGACGAAAAGACGAAAATAACTGCGTGCAGCGGACTACACCGTCAAGCCAAAAACCACTACGTAAAACCGTCAAACCAAAAACCGTCAAGACGAAAACCGTCGAGGAAAACGCCAAGTAAAAGGTCAAACAAAAACTGTCAAGCCAAAATCGTCGGGCGAATCCGTCGACGGCAGCGGCTCGGCCCGTGCGGACTTGGCGGTGGTGCGGCGGCCCCGCGCGGGCACAGCCCTGCGCGGGCACGGCAGCGGTGCGGCAGTCCCACGCGGGCCCAGCCCCGTGCGGGCACGCGCAAGCAGCGCGGCGCGGCAGCCCCGCACGGGCGTGGCAGCGGCGCGGCAGCAGCGCGCGGCGGCAGGCAGCGGCGCGGCAGCCCCGGGCGGGCCTAGCCCCGGGCGGGCACG
The DNA here is from genome assembly GCA_029204045.2 of Tillandsia leiboldiana. Lineage (NCBI taxonomy): Eukaryota > Viridiplantae > Streptophyta > Magnoliopsida > Poales > Bromeliaceae > Tillandsia > Tillandsia leiboldiana. The sequence goes on along the minus strand of CM055062.1, from coordinate 38,017,753 downwards.
CGCAAGCAGCGCGCCGCAGTGGCGCGGTTGCCCCGTGCAAGCAGCGCGAGGTAGCCCCGCGCAAACAGCGCGCGGCAGCGGCGCGACAGCCCCGCGCGGGCACGAGCAAACGGCGCGCAGCAGCGGCGCAACAGCCCCGCGCGGGCACGCGCAAGCGGCGTGCGGCATCCCCGCGCGGGCACGCGCAAGCGGCACGCGGCGCCAGGCAGCGCGGCACGGCAGCAGATCGCGGCAGCCCCGCGCGGGCACGCGCAAGAGGCGCGCGGCGGCAGCAGCGCGCTGCAGCCCCGCGCGGGCCCAGCCCCGCGCGAGCACGCGCAAGCGGCGCGCGGCGGCGCGCGGCGGCACGCGCAAGCGGCGCGCGGCGGTGACCGCGGCGGCGGCTTAGCTAGGGCATCGGGCGGCGGCGGCTCGGCTAGGGCCTCGAGCGGCAACGGAGCCGCCGTCGACGATCCTTAGCGTCCCTGCCGAAAACCTCAAAAACTCGTCACCAAGAACAAAACCTACGAACAAAAGCCAACGATCGAACCGAACCAAAAACCAACGAACCAAAGCCATTAAACGAACCAACGATCAAAGCGATGAACGAAAGCCAATGATCAACCAACGAACAAAGCCAACGAATGAAAACCATCGAACGAAACCAACGATCAAAACGACGAACGAAAGCCAATGATCAAACCAACGAACAAAACCGACGAATGAAAACCAACCATCAGAACGATAAAAAAAGAGCTAACGATCGCTAACTAACCTAGCTCTGACGAAGAAGACGACGCGATTACGATCTCTCCGCAATCGCTGGTGTTTCAGGATCCGTTCCAGGTCTTAGCGACGTCTCCGGTCTCGTTCTTCGGAACGCACGACGAGGAGGAAGGAAAAGAAGCGATCTTTTTAAAAAAACTAGGGTTTTGCGGTAATCGGGATATAATTATCTTATTTATTTATTTATTTCTCTTTTGTACGTACGAAAATTCCAATATCCAATATTTTAAAGATATTTTTAGCCGATTCCTCGATAAGCGTGCCGATCTTCCGAACCGTCCCGTAACCGTTAGCACGGATCTTGATGCACCAACAACACATAGCGGGTTCCTAGGGTGTCAGAACTTACCCTTTTGGACCCGCTAACCCTGAAACCCTTATTCCGTGAGATCCGTAAGTCAGATTTCAGATCCGATCGCTTTGTCATTCTCCATTTTCCGAGCTCTAACACAGAAAAGAATACTCGCAAGTGCAGAGATCTACCCTAAAAAGTCGAGACACTACACTTGTAGTGAACCGGAATTTTTGGTATATAAATAAATGTAAATAAAATGGTATGAAATGCTATTTTATTGAATTTATTGAGGTAAAGGATGACCAGAAAACGAATTGGGCCCAAATCGGGATTAGATTGTGAGATCTTGAATCTTACATGAGAAAGTGGGCCCAGATTGTAAATGGAAAATTCACAGTTTCAAAAAATTCTGAAAAAATTATGGGAGCTCTGTAAATGTGTTTTAAGGCCACAGTAAAAGTTTCACGTTGATCGGACACCCGGATAGTGAGAACGGGCTCCGCCAGCGAAATTAAATATAATGAGACTTTTGGCAACCCAGAGAAGGTCCAAACTGAAAAGTTTAGGTACCATGAGATAAATTAAGTTAAACTGTGGCTACCCGTCAAATTTGAGCGAAAACGGGCGAGAAACGGGCAAGAACGGACGAAAACGGGCGAAACTGGGCTTGGGGCCCAAGTTTCGGGCGCCCGAAAGTGGGAACCGGGCGCCCGGAAAGTACTGTAGCAACTAGCTTTTATGGGCTGCAGTGAACCGGGCTGCACTGTAGCGAACCCGGTTCACCGTAGCAGCCCGGTCCGAACCTAGATGCGCCCGAAAGTTACTGTAGCGGCCCGGATCCCAAGGCAGTGGCACGGATCCCGAGGCAGTGGGCACGGATCCCGAGGCAGTTGGCATGGATTCCGATGCAGTGGCACGGATCCCGATGCAGTTGGCACGGCTCCCGAGGCACTGGTGCGAATCTCGAGGTGAGCTTTTCGCGCGCGGCGCGCTGTGGCGCGCGGCCCGAGGCGCGTGGTAGGTGGGGAAGCGCCACGTGGCGTCTCCCCATTGGACGCCCTGACCGAGGGAGCGGGCGTGCGCGGGGAAGGCGCGGCGGGCACTGTAGCGGTGTCAGCGGGCAGGGGCACATGTCGGCCTCCCATTGGTGGGTCAGCGCGACGCGACGCGCTGACGCGACGGGACGCTGCGGCCGGGCGTCAGAGCAGGCGTGGGTGCGGTCCACGTGGCGGCCAACGATTGGTCGCCGCTGTTCGTTGGTCGTGGTGCAAGGGTCCAGGGACACGTGTCATCCCTTGATTGGCTGAGCAAGGGTGACGTGGCGCCCAGCTAGCGCTGCGTGGACGCGTGGACCGCGGCGGGCCGGTTACTGTAGCCGCCCCAAAGTTTTCGGGCGCCCGAAAGGGTGCGCCCGAAAGTCCGGAAATGGCCTATTTAGGCCCGAATTGCCCATTTTTTCTCCAGTTTTCTCCCTGTTGGCTTCACCCGAGCGTACCAGGAGGGGGAACCGGGCGATTCCGCCCGGGGTTTTTGAGGGCGCACGAGCGCGCCGTGGACTCCGTGGAGCGCGCAAGATGTACCAAAGAGCCTATTGGAGGCGATGGACGTCACGGCATGGTCGAGGTAGGCCCCGTCTGTCGTTTTTGTGGTATTTTTGGAACAGTTTTGGAATTCCCTTTTGGATTTTGGATTTGACCCCAGGCCTACGTGTGTCTTAGGGACCCAACTTTTCTGTGCCGTTTTACTGCGCGAGTTTCGCGGGCGTTTTGGACGCGCCTCGTTTTGCGTGCCGTTCGTGGGAGACATGCACCGTTTTGCGTGCGGATTCGGCAAATGCGCGCAGTTTTGGACGCAAACTCGTAAAACGTGCACCGTTTTGCGTGCAACGTTGAGAGAAGAACCTGCACCGTTTTGCGTGCCAATACAAGGTATGTGCTCCGTTTTGCGTGCAGGTTGGACTAACGGGCACTGCTTTGCATGCAGACTCTAATAATGCATCTCATTTTACGTGCAGGGCCGAAAAAAATATGCACCGTTTTGCGTGCAACCCTATAGTAGAGTGTGCACCGTTTTGCGTGCAAATACGGGGTAGGTGATCCATTTTGTGTGCGGGTTGGACCAATACGCGCAGTTTTGCCTGTAGAATATGATGGTTTGCATCATTTTTCGTGCAGGGCTAGGGAAAAATCTGCACCATTTTGCGTGCAACCCTACAGTCGGACGTGCACCGTTTTGCGTGCAGATTTAAGGTACGTGCACCGTTTCGCGTGCAGATCGTGTTGTCGCGCATCATTTTGCGTGCCGGCTGAAGTTGTCACGCCCCGAGTCCGCCAATTTGTACGGTTCGGGCACGCCAACAGACCCGCCAATCGGGTAAGACCTTTTTCTACCCGAAAGGAACGGTAACATCCATAATAACACAACAAGTGTATGCGGAAGCTCAATATCAGAGTACTAAAATCACTACAAATTTAAAACTTTCATTCAACAACAATTAGTTAATGCGGAAATGAAAGCATACCAGAGTGAACCATAACTTAAATTTATTACACTTTACATTTCTGAACTTGCAAATAAAATTATTACAATTCTTTTACATCATTTCCTCACCATACAAGGTTCACTCGAGAAATATAAAAATGGGATACCTATGCTAGACCCTCTAGGTCTCTACGCTGCTGGGCCCTTGCCCCTGTCGCATACCTCGCCGTCTGCCTCTGAACCGTCTCGTCCGCTGCATCCATACCCGCACCTGTGGGGGGGGGGGTCACCCAAGGGGTGTGAGAACTCCTGACAGAGTTCCCAGTGGGTTCAACCACCGAGAAAAAGTGTCCTACACCACTTGGTCCAATGGAAGCAATAATAATAGTGCTAGGAAACTAAATCCTCAATATCAAAATGCAGCTATGCAATATAACATATCACTACACTATCTGTGTATAACCATCTACCCAGCACTACTCTGTCGAGCCACACTAGGCTGCTAAGCACCAACTCGGCCACTATGCCGCTGAATACAGGGTCCAACTAACCCGGCCACCTTGGCCACTCTATTTTTCTTTATTCTTTAGATTCTGGTGCTTTAGTTCAAGTTAACCCTCGAAAATTCTTATCCAACGGGCCCGAGCCCGGTAGTCTTGCTACCATAAGATAAGATTTCTAAGGTTGCCGATAACACCCGCAAGTGTTACCCCGCCCAACGGGGAACTTGTCTTACGGGTCACTGCCCGGGAGAGGGACACTGCCCATGGCTCCGACAAGATCTACGTTTCACCCCCGAAGGTACGCCCATTTTATCTTTTTATATTTTCTTTCTTTTCTTTCTACTTTAGTTCTTAGCCTCTTTGCCTTTGAACACTTGCTTTCCTTTCTTATTCAGGCTTATAGCTCCATTTTTGCCACTGGCAAATCACTTTCTCTTTTCTTTGAGCATTTAGCTCCTTGCTTTCACTTTTAGCCATTCGAAAGTACCTCGTCCGACGGGTCACTGCCCAGGGAGTCCTGCTCCACTTGACGAGTCTCAAATTCGAAGGCGCCAATTACATTTTCTTTATGCTTTTAGCCACTTTTAGCTTGCTTTTAATCTTTGCCTTTTAGCAATAATTTTTTTTTCCTCTTATCCTAGGTCTTGCCATAAGGATAACTAGAGAGTCTCCTGGACTCTTAAACATTTCTCTTTTATTTCTTTAACTCAAATTGAAGTTAAAGTTATTATCCATTTGCCCAGACACCCTATGACCTTCTAGGGTTATATTTGATCAACTCTTTAAACTGGAAATCTCATCCCACTTTTCTGATTCCTCACTGAATCCTAGAGTTAACTAAACTCTGTTTTCCTGCTTCACCATTAACTTAGAGTTACGCTGACTCTAATTCCATGTTCCACTGTTATCTTAGAATTACATTGACTCTACTTTTCTGTTTTCCCTTTCATATCTCCACACTTGATCCACCTTTTCCATCCTCCTGATTCCTTACTGAATCCTAGAGTCAACTTGACTCTATTTCATGTCTGTGAGTTTAAACTCATCTAGCTCACCTTAGGTTCCCTTTACCTAAGTTCCATGTCACATAGGTCCTAGAGTTCCCTAACTCTATGTTGATCACTAACTCTCCTTAGGTTTCCTTTACCTAAGTTCCATGTCACATATGTCCTAGAGTTCCCTGACTCTATGTTGATCACTAACTCTCCTTAGGTTTCCTTTACCTAAGTTCCATGTCACATATGTCCTAGAGTTCCCTGACTCTATATTGATCACTCTATCCAGTGTCCTTAGGTTATCACCTAAGACCATGCCACTCGTCCCTCCTAGGATAACTCCTAAGTTGATGCCACTCGTCAAACCCCTAAACTAGATTTTCTCCTAGTCTTACTACCAACAAGTTCTGTTCCCTTATGTCACATGATTCCTAGGGTTGTACCCTAACATGATCACAGTCATCACATAATTATTCATTTCTACGCATGCAATTATTTTCATATCCATCATAAAAATAATATTTATCATCTATGCATGCAATTATCAGCAATTTAGATAAGTCAAGAATTGCATTTTTCCCCTAATTCTTTTTACACATGCAGATTAATTATCTCCTTTTTGGCAACCAACAGTTGCATTTTCCATCTGTGTCCATCTACACATACTAGTTTATCCCCTATTTGGATAAATCATAAATATCACTTTTTCTCTAAATTTCTCTACACATGCACATATACCATCTGTCTTTGGCAACTAACAGTTGCACTTTTCATCTGTATTTCTCTAAACATGCAATCTTAATCATAATTACCTAACGCCTCAACAGGCTACTATCATGCTTCTAGATCAAAAAGCAAAGGAGCAAGGGGAGAGGTCACCCAATTTCGGCAGAATCCCCCACCTTGTGGTGTCCCCAATTGCTTGTAGACACTTGCAATTGGTCCCTGCGTGATTCCACTTGTCTCCTCGAGCTTGCACGCAAAATGGTGCACCTCCCTCGAGTCCGCACGCAAAACGGTGCACGTCCTACAATCCTGCACGCAAAACGATGCATGTCATTAAAAACCCATACGTAAAAAATGGTGCGCGCCACTTCAGCCGGCACGCAAAACGATGCGCGGCAACACGATCTGCACGCGAAACGGTGCACGTACCTCAAATCTGCACGCAAAACGGTGCACGTCTGACTGTAGGGTTGCACGCAAAACGGTGCATATTTTTCTATCCCTGTACGAAAAATGATGTATAATATTAGAGTCAGCACGCAAAACGGTGCGCGACAACACGATCGGCCAGCAAAACGGTACACGTACCTCAAATCTGCACGCAAACCGGTGCACGCCTCACTGTAGGATTCCATGTAAAACGGTGCATATTTTTCTAGTCCTGCATGCAAATCGATAAAAAATATTAGACTTTGCACGTAAAACGGTGCACAACAACTCAATCTGCGCATAAAACGGAGCACATACCTCGGTTTGGCACGCAAAACGGTGCACTTTTCTTTTTCAACGTTGCACGCAAAATGGTGCACGTTTTTCGAGTTTGCGTCCAAAACTGCACATTTTTGTCGAATTCGCACGTAAAATGGTGCATTTTTCTACAACTTGCACGCAAAACGAGACGCGCCAAAAATACCCGCAACAGTCCGTGCAGCAAAACGGCACAGTATAACTTGGTTCCTAACACGCAATACGGTAATGAGGTCAAATCCAAACCCAAAGGAGGCATAAAAATTGTGCCAAAAATACCGTGAAAATAACGTTACCTCGTACAGTCGCGCCGCCCATCGGCTTTTGGGATGCCTTGCGTGCTCCACGAGGTTCACGGCGCGCCGTTCCTCCTCTCGAAATTCCCTTTCTTTTCTCTCTCTCTCTCTCTCTTGTGCTCGGGTGGAGAAGAAGAAGAGAAAGGGAAGGTCTGGTGCGGGAGAAGGATGAAGAAGAAGAGAATAAGAAGAAGAAGGAAGAGGAGGGTTCATGGACCGGGTCCACGAAGACCTCTAATGAGGAACCATCGGGTGGCAGTCCACCACGCAGGGGGCACGCACCAGGTCCAAGCGGCGCCCCCCACGCCACGCGGCGCACCTCCCGCGGACAGTGCGCGCCAGCTGTGCGCATTGCGCAGCGCGCCGCTTGTCTTGGAAAACCGTTTTTGTCCCGTTTTCTGCCCGTTTTTCGTCCGTTTCCGTCCAAATTTGGCAGGCAGCTTCGGTTTAGCTTAATTTACCACAGAAAAATTTAAATTTTCAGTTTGGGTCATTTCTGGGTCACCAAAGCCCTACTGTGTCCAGAATCATTGGCGGACCCCGTTCTCGCAATCCGGATATCCTATCAACCCAAAATTTTTACTGTGGCCTTAAAACATAATTACGAAGCTCCCCAAATTTTCTCAGAATTTTCCGACACTGTTGGCGGAGCCCGTTCTCACTATCAGGCATCCGATCAACGCGAAACTTTTTCTGTGGTCTTAAAACATATTTACGGGGCTCCCGTAGTTTTTTCGGAATTTTCCGACACTGTGAATTTTCCACTAAAAATCTGGGCCCCCTTTCTCCAATAAATTTTTAGATCTCTCCATTTTAACCCGATTTGGGCCTAACTCGCGTCCAAATGTTCCTTACTTCCCCAACTTTCATAACACTAGTATTTCATACCACCTTTATTTACATTTATTTATATACCAAAATTCCGGTTCACTACATTCTACCCCCCTTAAAATAAGTTTCGTCCTCGAAACTTGAGTCACATCTCGACTCCTACTTGATCAAGAGGGAGAAAAACTTGCCCTCACTACTGGGCTGACTGAACCTCGTGACCGGCATCACACTGCCTGCTCGCCCAACAATTACACGAGCAGCCCATTCCTGGATCCCTATCTCAACTCAGGGACAACTCAGACCTGGTGTCTGGCCATTTTCACCAAGTATGTGAAAGACACATTTGAGCACTTGCTCTCTCTCAATTGCCACAAATGGCGAAGTCTCTTCTTGCGAAATCTTCACTTTAACTCCGCAGTCATTCTTTTCACAACGAGGTTGCATCTACAACTAGTTACATCTACCGCATTTCCGGTCGCTCCGCTGCCTAATGTGGAGGGCAAAGGCCAATCCACGAGTCCTCAACTATCACACACGCTACAAGCGCTCCATGTCCACGGGTTATCAGCTAACCCGATATCTAGGTCTATTAATAGGTCCGCAGACCACGATCCAATAGGGGCCTATAGCCCAACTAGTCCAACACTGTACAATGACTCTCACTAGCACAAAGATCCAATCGTCATACGGGTAGATCCACACTTAGGATTGCTACCCCAGCACTCCCACTAGGAGCTACAGAACCTCGATCACCCCTAGCACTACGGCCTGATCATATCACACACTCTCGGTGTACTAACAGCCTCAAGGCTCACACGTGGCATTTCACGTTCCTGGGTCGTCGCTCGGACTACCGCCCCGACCAAATCTCTATCATGCCCCGCCATCAGGTCTCGGGCCGCTGTCTCTCACAGCTGACTGCGCCTGCCCACTGGGCTACAGGCCCACAGTCCACAAACATGGTCCAGGCACGGATCGTCCACAAGCGAACTCGCTAATCGTCGCCACGCGACCACTATGCTCCACTGAGCAAAATCAACTAACAAGTCGTCAATCCACGACCCAACTCTCTATATCAACTCTGGCCACACTGGGCAAAGGCTAATACACCACCTAATCAGCTCTCTCTGGCTAAACCGTACCTGTGCTCCATGAGCACCTAAACAGTTGGGCGTCCTACGCCCCTACGCTAACTTGCGTAATCCAGAATGTTAAGCAACTTGCTTAAACACGCGCGTAACTCCTGTACACCTCTCCCAACTGGGTTGAGGCACCAAAAATAACTGTCCACCAACTCTGGTGATCAACTCGCAAAGACTACGATGGCAACCCTTGCCATTACACCGATTCATCAGAACGGCGCCACAAAACTCTCGCTCTTTCGAGAGGTTCCCGCATCCTGAAGCCTACTCTGGGCCTCACCAACTCTACTATGCGGCAACACAGCCACAGTTGTCGCGCCACACGGTTACTACCGTCATCAGGGGCAAATTCACGCCGCCAGGCTCGTAAATCTTTCTTGCCCTAACCCTCAGGGCACTGCAACTTGGCTCTCGCGACATAGAGATCACCATTTACCTCGCGAGTCGGTCTCTTACTGAACCTTACTAACCATACTTTGCCAGCAACCTAGCTGACACAAGCGTAAAACACCCTATGCTGAAGGTGTTGGCTGCGCCGACAAAAGCTCGGCGGCCACAGCCATTTCTTTACTGTCGCCCCTACGGGCGGCGACGCCGTATACCTATGCGTCATTTATGCAACCTCAACTTGTTGCGCTATCAGTCACTGGAGCCCATCTATCTGCTCCAACTGTCGCGCTGACGTTACTCTTAGGCGTCGAAACATGTCTTCCTGTCGGCGGGGAATTTCCGCCGACGGCAAGAAGTCTGACCTGCTGCTGGACCACTCCAACAGATGCGGTTCCCTGCTATCGCAGCTCGTATACGTCGTTTGACCCCGAGCCCTCTCGTGACTCGGGTCAAAACAGGTGCGTCTCCCTATGTGGTGTCATCGCTAATATGCACACCACAACGACACAACCAGCCCAAATTTAGCCATTTGAGCAACGCGCAGTCTATACACCGACAAAAAGGCTCGTCGACCCAATCATGCGAAAGTATAAGAGGGTACTTCTTTCATCTCCAACATTACGTTGTCGGCCGCCAACGTAATATCCGAAGAATGAAAGCTCGTCGCCCTCGATCAGTCCCAATATCCTTTTTGGGAACAACAATAACCAATTAAATACTTTCGCCCAATAATCAACACACTCTCTCGTGCTAATCCCTAGGGTCTCCCTAAGGTTGCTAACCACCTAGGACTATTCCTAGGCTCCAATTACATTTTCTTTATGCTTTTAGCCACTTTTAGCTTGCTTTTAATCTTTGCCTTTTAGCAACAATTTTTTTTTCCTCTTATCCTAGGTCTTGCCATAAGGATAACTAGAGAGTCTCCTGGACTCTTAAACATTTCTCTTTTATTTCTTTAACTCAAATTGAAGTTAAAGTTATTATCCATTTGCCCAGACACCCTATGACCTTCTAGGGTTATATTTGATCAACTCTTTAAACTGGAAATCTCATCCAACTTTTCTGATTCCTCACTGAATCCTAGAGTTAACTAAACTCTGTTTTCCTGCTTCACCATTAACTTAGAGTTACACTGACTCTAATTCCATGTTCCACTGTTATCTTAGAATTACATTGACTCTACTTTTCTGTTTTCCCTTTCATATCTCCACACTTGATCCACCTTTTCCATCCTCCTGATTCCTTACTGAATCCTAGAGTCAACTTGACTCTATTTCATGTCTGTGAGTTTAAACTCATCTAGCTCACCTTAGGTTCCCTTTACCTAAGTTCCATGTCACATAGGTCCTAGAGTTCCCTAACTCTATGTTGATCACTAACTCTCCTTAGGTTTCCTTTACCTAAGTTCCATGTCACATATGTCCTAGAGTTCCCTGACTCTATGTTGATCACTAACTCTCCTTAGGTTTCCTTTACCTAAGTTCCATGTCACATATGTCCTAGAGTTCCCTGACTCTATATTGATCACTCTATCCAGTGTCCTTAGGTTATCACCTAAGACCATGCCACTCGTCCCTCCTAGGATAACTCCTAAGTTGATGCCACTCATCAAACCCCTAAACTAGATTTTCTCCTAGTCTTACTACCAACAAGTTCTGTTCCCTTATGTCACATGATTCCTAGGGTTGTACCCTAACATGATCACAGTCATCACATAATTATTCATTTCTACGCATGCAATTATTTTCATATCCATCATAAAAATAATATTTATCATCTATGCATGCAATTATCAGCAATTTAGATAAGTCAAGAATTGCATTTTTCCCCTAATTCTTTTTACACATGCAGATTAATTATCTCCTTTTTGGCAACCAACAGTTGCATTTTCCATCTGTGTCCATCTACACATACTAGTTTATCCCCTATTTGGATAAATCATAAATATCACTTTTTCTCTAAATTTCTCTACACATGCACATATACCATCTGTCTTTGGCAACTAACAGTTGCACTTTTCATCTGTATTTCTCTAAACATGCAATCTTAATCATAATTACCTAACGCCTCTAACAGGCTACTATCATGCTTCTAGATCAAAAAGCAAAGGAGCAAGGGGAGAGGTCACCCAATTTCGGCAGAATCCCCCACCTTGTGGTGTCCCCAATTGCTTGTAGACACTTGCAATTGGTCCCTGCGCGATTCCACTTGTCTCCTCGAGCTTGCACGCAAAATGGTGCACCTCCCTCGAGTCCGCACGTAAAACGGTGAACGTCCTACAATCCTGCACGCAAAACGATGCATGTCATTAAAAACCCATACGTAAAAAATGGTGCGCGCCACTTCAGCTGGCACGCAAAACGATGCGCGGCAACACGATCTGCACGCGAAACGGTGCACGTACCTCAAATCTGCACGCAAAACGGTGCATGTCTGACTGTAGGGTTGCACGCAAAACGGTGCATATTTTTCTATCCCTGCACGAAAAATGATGTATAATATTAGAGTCAGCACGCAAAACGGTGCGCGACAACACGATCGGCCCGCAAAACGGTACACGTACCTCAAATCTGCACGCAAAACGGTGCACGCCTCACTGTAGGATTCCATGCAAAACGGTGCATATTTTTCAAGTCCTGCATGCAAATCGATAAAAAATATTAGACTTTGCACGTAAAACGGTGCACAACAACTCAATCTGCGCATAAAACGAAGCACATACCTCGGTTTGACACGCAAAACGGTGCACTTTTCTTTTTCAACGTTGCACGCAAAACGGTGCACGTTTTTCGAGTTTGCGTCCAAAACTGCGCATTTTTGTCGAATCCGCACGTAAAATGGTGCATTTTTCTACAACTTGCACGCAAAACGAGACGCGCCAAAAATACCCGCAACAGTCCGTGCAGCAAAACGGCACAGTATAACTTGGTTCCTAACACGCAATACGGTAATGAGGTCAAATCCAAACCCAAAGAAGGCATAAAAATTGTGCCAAAAATACCGTGAAAATAACGTTACCTCGTACAGTCGCGCCGCCCATCGGCTTTTGGGACGCCTTGCGTGCTCCACGAGGTTCACGACGCGCCGTTCCTCCTCTCGAAATTCCCTTTCTTTTTTTTTTTCTCTCTCTCTCTCTCTCTTTCTCTTGTGCTCGGGTGGAGAAGAAGAAGAGAAAGGGAAGATCTGGTGCGGGAGAAGGACGAAGAAGAAGAGAATAAGAAGAAGAAGGAAGAGGAGGGTTCATGGACTGGGTCCACGAAGACCTCCAATGACGAACCATCGGGTGGCGGTCCACCACCCAGGGGCACGCACCAGGTCCAAGCGGCGCCCCCCACGCCACGCGGCGCACCTCCCGCGCACAGTGCGCGCCAGCTGTGCGCATTGCGCAGCGCGCCGCTTGTCTTGGAAATCCGTTTTTGTCCCGTTTTCTGCCCGTTTTTCGTCCGTTTCCGTCCAAATTTGGCAGGCAGCTTCGGTTTAGCTTAATTTACCACAGAAAAATTTAAATTTTCAGTTTGGGTCATTTCTGGGTCACCAAAGCCCTACTGTGTCCAGAATCATTGGCGGACCCCGTTCTCGCAATCCGGATATCCTATCAACCCAAAATTTTTACTGTGGCCTTAAAACATAATTACGAAGCTCCCCAAATTTTCTCAAAATTTTCCGACACTGTTGGCGGAGCCCGTTCTCACTATCAGGCATCCGATCAACGCGAAACTTTTTTTGTGGTCTTAAAACATATTTACGGGGCTCCCGTAATTTTTTCGGAATTTTCCGACACTGTAAATTTTCCACTAAAAATCTGGGCCCCCTTTCTCCAATAAATTTTTAGATCTCTCCATTTTAACCCGATTTGGGCTTAACTCGCGTCCAAATGTTCCTTACTTCCCCAACTTTCATAACACTAGTATTTCATACCACCTTTATTTACATTTATTTATATACCAAAATTCCGGTTCACTACAGAAGTGGCGCGCACCCTTTTGCGTGTGGGTTTTAATGACATGTACCGTTTTGCGTGCAGGATTGGAGGACGTGCACCGTTTTGCATGCAAGCTCGAAGGGACAAGTGAAATCGCGCGGAGACCAATTGCAAGTGTCTACAAGCAATTGGGGACACCACAAGGTGGGGAATTCTGCTGAAATTGGGTGACCTCTCCCCTTGCTCCTTTGCTTTTCGATTCGAAGCATGATAGTAGCATGTCAGAGGCGTTAGGTAATTATGATTATGATTGCCTGTGTAGATGAATTCAGATGGAAAAGTGCAACTGTTGGTTGCCAAAGATATATGATGAATATGCATGCGTAGAGATAATTATTATTTTATGAATGAGATGAAAATAATTGCATGCATGAAAAAGATTCGTTATTCATGATTGTGAGCATGTTAGGGTATAACCCTAGGAATCACATGACATAAGGGAACAACAGTTGTTGGTAGTAAGACTAGGAGAAAACCTAGTATAGGGGTTTGACGAGTGACATCAACTTAGGAGTTATCCTAGGGAGGACGAGTGGCATGGTCTTAGGTGACAACCTAAGCACACTGGATAGAGTGATCAATATAGAGTTAGAGAACTCTAGGATGTATATGACATGGAACTTAGGTAAAGGAAACCTAAGGAGAACTAGTGATCAACATGGAGTCAGAGAACTCTAGGATGTGTATGACATGGAACTTAGGTAAAGAGAACCTAAGGTGAACTAGTGATCAGCATAGAGTCAAGGAACTCTAGGACAAGTATGACATGGAACTTAGGTAAAGAGAACCTAAGGTGAACTAGTGATCAGCATAGAGTCAAGGAACTCTAGGACAAGTATGACATGGAACTTAGGTAAAGGGAACCTAAGTTGAGCTAGAAGAGTTTAAACTCACAGACAGAAAAATAGAGTCAAGTTGACTCTAGGATTCAGTAAGGAATCAAGAGAATGGAAAAATGGATCAAGTGTGGAGACATGAAAGGGAAAACAGGAAATTAGAGTCAATGTAACTCTCACTACTAGAAATTTGACATACATCGGCATTATTCGTTGCAATATTTAAGTAAATGTTGCTAAATACAAAATATACTGGCATTTATTAAAAATTGTTGCTAAATATATCATTTATCGATATTTATAAATTATTGTTGGTGAATAAGAATATTTAGCAATATTTATTTTTAAATACCGGTAAAAGATAGTTTAAATACCGGCAGTTACTTTTTATGCCACTAAAAAACTTTAATTACTAGCATTTAAAAGTAAATATTGGTAAAAGATCTTAAATTCTTATTTAAGATATAAATAATTAATAAGTTGAGGGACCTAACTAAGATTATCCATCAATTTCCCATATCCCGCCTACTTCTTCCTTCCTCTCTCTTGTGCCGTACGACTACTAGTCTTCCTCTCCTCATATGCAAAGGTTCTTTCTAGGTTTTTTTTTCTCTCTTTTTTATTTTTTTTATTATCTTCTCTCTAAGTAAAAAAAAAAAAAAAAAAAAAATTACTCTTTCTACCTTCCAAACGCAGGGGGTAAGAAAAGGATTTTCTTCCTTGTCTTCTACCAAGAAGGAGACCCACAAGCAGGACTCTACCAAGAAAAAGGTAAGTTAATTTAGATTTTTTTTTTTGTAAAATTATTTGCTTTCTTTTATTACTTTGGAATAGATGGGTCGATTTAAATTTTTTTTAAAAAAATTATTATTTTTATTTTAAAATTATTATTTGATAAAAGATTTAATTATTTTTAGATTGTATGATTATGCAACAAAGTAAATAATATATAATAGAAGACTAAATAAAAAATATAGTTGAAACCCATATTTATTTATGTGTTTAAGTATAAAAGATGATGAATATGACCTCCTCCCATTATAATTTTTTATTACTAAATATAATCAGAGAATGTGCAAAAGAGTCAATTAAAATAAAATTAATAAATTTTTTAAATAAGTTAATTTAAAAATTCATTGACATTTACTGTGAAAAAAAAGGAATGTGTATATATATATATATATATATATATATATATATATATATATATATATATATATATATATAAGATCTATATTTTTTTCCTTTCGTCAATTTTATTATTTAATATATAGGCTTTTGACTCGTTAAAACTAACTTTTAACGTGTTCTTTTTTTTGACAGGTTCAACGCAAGTAATAATACCTTTGGAATTCAAAAAAATTTAAACAATTTTAAGCTGTTTTGTTATATTCGCAAACAACTTTATGTCGTGTGACCTATTTGGATGCGTTATTTATGTACGTATTAGTATTTTTGTGTTTAGAAAATTTTGTGATCGTTTGTTATTTTTTTGGATGTTGAATGGACTAAAGATTTTAACTTATTGTTTGTTTAATTGAAAATGAGCTTAGTAAATTATTTTTGTTATTTTGTTATGCACGATTTATGTCGCTTGTCATATGAAAATATTGAAATATCATATTATCCATTCAAATTGTATTTTTTTAAAAATTGAAAAGATTTAATTATTTTATGATAGTGTAAATTATAATTTCTATTATTTTTATTTATTTAAAAATATAATTTAAAAATATTTAGAATTAGCAGCATTTATTAATACCAGAATTAATAATAGATTACCAACATTTGTATAATATTGTAAATAAACTAATAATTACCGGCATTTATTAGTGTTGTAGATAATTAAAAAATACTGGCATTTAATAATATCGCTAATAACCACTTCTATAACGACACTTATTTAATGTTACTAATTACTTAATTTTAACGACAATTTAATTAAATGCCGGTAGAAGATTCACCAACACGAGTATAAAGGACACTAATTGCTAAATGCCACTAATAGTTTTTATGGCATTTTTTGAACTTTATGCGGCAATTACAGGATGCCGCTAAATCACATTTTTTTTGTAGTGTCTAAGATAATAGTGGAACATGAAATTAGAGTCAGTGTAACTCTAAGTTAATAGTGGAACAGGAAAATAGAGTTAAGTTAACTCTAGGATTCAATGAGGAATCAGGAAAGGGGGATAAGATCCCAAGGTTAAAGAATTAAATAAATATAACCCTAGAAAGTCATAGGGTGGTTGGGCAAATGAACGATAACTTTAACTTCAATTTGAGTTAAGTAAAGAAAAGTGCAATGTTTAAGAGTCCAGGAGACTCTCTGGTTGCCCGTGTGGCAAGGCCTAGGGTAAGGGATGAAAAGTGGTTAATAAGCAAGACAAGCAAATTGCTCAAGATAGAGCTAAAATTTGGTTAATAAGCAAGACAAGCAAATTGCTCAAGATAGAGCTAAAATTTGGTTAATAAGCAAGACAAGCAAATTGCTTAAGATAAAGAGAATGAAAAGAGAATGTAAATGACGCCTTCGAATTTGAGACTCGTCAAGTGGAGCAGGACTCCCTGGGCAGTGACCCTTCGGACGAGGTACTTTCGAAAGGCTTAAAGTGAAAGCAAAGAGCTAAATGCTCAAAGAAAAGAGAAAGAGAATTGCCCGTGGCAAAAAGGGAGCTATAAGCTCGAATAAGAAAAAGAAGCAAGTGTTCAAAGGCAAAGAGGCTAAGAACTAAAGTAAAAAGAAAAAGAAAAGAAAAGAAAATAAAAAGAAAAAGAAAATAAAAGAAAGAAAATATAAAGATTCTACGGAGTGAAACGCGGCCCATGTTGGAGTTGCAGGCAGTGCCCCTCTCCCGGGTAGAGACCCGTTCGGGACGTTTCTTCCGTAGGACGGGGTAACACTTGCGGGTGTTATCGGCAACCTTAGAAATCTTATCTTATGGTAGCAGGACTACCGGGCTGGGGCCCGTTGGATAAGAATTTTCGAGGGTTAACTTGAACTAAAGCACCAGAATGTAAAGAAAAAGAGAAATTTGAGTGGCCAAGATGGCCGGGTTAGTTTGACCCTGTATACAGCGGCATAGTGGCCGAGTTGGTGCTTAGCAGCCTAGTGTGGCTAGACAGAGTAGTGCTGGGTCGATGAGTATACACAGATAGTGTAGTGATATGTTATATTGCATAGCTGCATTTTGATATTGAGAATTTTAGTTTCCTAGCACTATTATCATTGCTTCCATTGGACCAAGTGGTGTAGGACACTTTTTCTCGGTGGTTGAACCCACTAGGAACTCAGTTGTAGTTCTCACACCCCTTGGGTGACTCCCCCCACAGGTTCAGGTATGGATGCAGCGATCGCGACGGTTCAGAGGCAGACGACGAGGTATACGACAGGGGCAAGGGCCCAGCAGCATAGAGACCTAGAGGGTCTAGCAGAGGTATCCCTTTTATATATTTCTTGAGTGAACTTTGTATGGTGAGGAATTTATATAATGGAATTGTAATAATTTTATTTGCGAGTTCAGAAATGTAAAGTGTAATAAATTTAAGGCATGGTTCACTCTTGTACGCTTTCATTTCCGCATTAACTGTTGTTATTGAATGAAAGTTTTAAATTTGTAGTGATTTTTAGTACTCTGATATTGAGCTTCCGCATACACTTGTTGTGTTATTATGGATGTTACCGTTCCTTTCGGGTAGGAAAAGGTCTTACCCGATCGGCGGGTCTGTTGGCGTGCCCGAACCGTACAAATTGGCGGACTCGGGGCGTGACAACACTACCCAAGGAGTCATGCTCCCAAATGACGAGTCTCAAATTCGAATGTGTCATTTGCATTCTCTTTCATTTTTCTTGTTCCTTAGCCACTTTTAGCTTTCTTTTAAATCTTGCCTTTTTCATTAATTTATTCCATATCCTAGGTCTTGCCACAAGGATAACTAGGGAGTCTTTTGGACTCTTAAACATTTCTCTTTCATTTATTTAACTCAAATTGAAGTTAAAGTGGTTGTCTATTTACCCAGACACCCTAAGACCAACTCTAGGGTTATATTTGTTTAACTCTTTAACCTTGACCACATAGGCTTTTTCTTAGAGTTGACTCTAAGTTAATACTCTAACACACAACCTTACTTAATCTGTAACATATGCCATGCGTCATCTTCCTAGGGTTTATGCCACACATTATGCACCCTTACTCTAGGTTTTCTCCTAGTTTTCACATCCATGCAATTCGACACAGTTTTCTCCTAAGTTGTACATCATTCTTGCATTTTTCTCTAAGTTCATTTACACAATTATTAGGATCTTGTCCTAACATGATCACAAACATAATTCGAACCGCTGCTGTTTACACATGCAATAAATAACCTACATTAGATTTATCATAAACTTGCATTATTCTCTAGGTTTATTTACACATACAAATATATCACATATATTTGGCAAATCATAAAATTGCATTTTCCTCTAGGTTCATTTACACATGCAAATATTTCACCTTTATTTGGCAAATCACAAAATTGCATTTTCCTCTAGGTTCATTTACCCATGCAGATATATCACCTATTATTGGTAAATCATAAAATTGTATTTTTCTCTAAGTTCATTTACACATGCAAATTTAATCTGTGCTAAGCTTATCACAACTCTCCTTTTTGGACTATACCCAAATTTATCCACATTCATAATCACCCTACACTAACATACTACTACAGTGCTTCTAAAATCAAAGGCATAGGAAAAGGGAAGAGGTCACACCATTTTTCGGAAGAATCCCCCACCTTGGTTTCGCCCCCAATTGCTCGTAGACATTTATAATTGGTTTTCCCGAGATTTTCTTGTCCTTTCTAGTTTGCATGCAAAACGGTGATCACCACGTGCAAACGGCATCACCCGAAAAGCCCGGCGGTACATCGCGCATCAAAACGGCACAGTCAACGACGGTCCCTAACAGGCGTAAAAGCACGGAGTTCAAATCCAAACACTCCAACGGATAAATTCGAAAACTGTGCCAAAAACACCGCAAAATAACAAACGGAACCTACCTTAATGTCGACGCGCCGTTAAACTCACGCACGTGCGTCCGTCGGGCTCCTTGGAACACCTCGCGTGCGCTCCACGGGGCCACCAACGTGCTTGCGGTACCCTATTTCCTCTCCCACGAAATCCCTCCCCCCCTTCCATTGGACCCACGGTTGGAGAAAAAGGAGAAAAGAGGAGAAATGAGGGGATTCCCGACTTTTATAGCCAGAAAAACCCCACATTCGAGCGCCCGAAAAGTCCTCGGGCTGCTACAGTGGACGCCCGAGTGTCCATGACACCCCACGGCGGCCAATAAGCGGCCGCCACATGGCGCCACCCGCGCCCCCGCGTCAACGCGGCGCCAGTGACGTGTCGCATCGCCCGACGCGACCAACGGGGGCCCGCCACGTGGCGGCCCCCCGCTGACCCGCGCCAACACCCACGCGCTTCCCCGCGCAAGCCTGCGCCCCTCGGTCGCCGTGACCAGTGGGGCGCCGCCACGTGGCGCCCCTCATGTGCCCTCTGCGCCTCGCGCCGCGCGCCATCGCCTCACGCCGCGCGCCATCACCTCGGGATCTGCGTATCACCTCGGGGATCCGCGCCTTGGACTTGTGGGGTGTTGCGGAAACCGCGAACATTAGGCGGTTGATTGGATGTTGATTATTCTACCAGATTGTGGACTTGTGGGGTGTTGCGGCAACTGCATATATTAGGCGGTTGACCGGATGTCGATCTTTTGCATCAGATTGGGGTTGAGATCTTATTAGTGGATGTAGTTTCCCACCTTGAGTATAGTCGTGACTAAGTCCTGCTATATTGGGATACTTGTGACATGGTTACTGTACTTGTGAGACTTGGTTACTTTACTCGTGTGGGTCGTTCCCCTCGAGTGCCACTCCGGAGGTAGGCTTATGACCGAGCTGTGCGCCGGTCCATTGGTTACCTAGGGATTCGGTCGTGTGCCATTTCCGCTACTAGGCTCTTGAGTTCGACAGCAGAGCAGCCAGTATCAGGTTTTATTCCGGTCCATTAGATTGGGTTTATTTTGACAGATACTGTTCACTGATGCATGCATACAGTCGTGGTTGTTTGGTAGTTCATTAGAGGCATAATAGTGGTTGTTCCCTTATCAGCATATTATTTCAGTATACCACTTTACTTCATCTCTAGCCTCTGGTAGACTTAGTGGGTATGTCGGATCTTGAGGATTTACCCACTGGGGGCTACTGGTTTTATCAGTGGTTCTCACTCCTATTATTGTTTTTCCTTCTTCTCTACTATATTTTGCAGAGTCTTCTGCGGGAGCTGCTGGGCCTTCAGCGGCTGATCGAGGTAAGGGGATCGCTGAGTAGATAGATCTTCTGCTTGATAGTGAGCATGTGGCTAGACTTTTGGTGTACCCCCTTTTCTCAGACTGATTTTATTTTATTTTATTTTTTTTTTTTCTTTTGGGTCTGGCTTTAGCCAGCTAGTTGTATTATTTTGGTGAGCTGGGAGAGACTATTGCATTTATTACTATTGTATCTCACTTTTACTTTCAGTTTCAGTCTGAGATGTTGTAGTTTTTAGTTCAGCTCTGTATTTGTGCTCTTTTATTGCTTATCTTATATCTGAGTAGGTTTTCGGTGCTTCGTGTACGTAGGATATTCCGTGTGCACGGCGGATCTGTAGACGGGCCCGAATTCTGGTTTACCCTCGGGGCGTGACATTAGGACTTCACGAGTGGCAATTATGCTAGAGTCAACTAAGGTTATGTTAAGGGTTAAAGTTTAACTTAGAGTTAAGTCTCTAAGAGAATATTGAAAGGTTGAGGTTAAAAATGCAAGCGAGGAAAATCCCTAGAGTTGGTCTTAGGGAGTCGGGTGAAATGAGCCCCCACTTTAACTTCAACTTGAGCAAGAATGAAAGCAAAAGAATTAAGTCCAAGGGACTTTGGTTACCTTGAGGTAAGGACCTAGGGTAAAGAGAAAAATAATGAACAAGATAAGCTAAAAGGTTTTAAAGAAAGAGAACTTGATTGCCAGTGGCAATACGAGCTAGAGGCTCAAGTGAGAAAGAAAAACAAAGGCTAAAGAGCAAAAGAGAGGTAAAAGTATAAAGTGCAAACGAGGCCGAGAGCTAAAGCTAAATAAAAGAGATAAAATGATGAACGCACCTTCGGGGGTAAACGTAGATCTTGTCGGAGTGCAAGGGCAGTGACCCTCTCCCGAGCAGTGACCTGTATGACAAAGTTTCCCGTCGGGCGGGGTAGCACTTGCGGGTGCTATCGGCAACCTTGGATTATCTCGTCTTATGGTAGCATGTCTGCCGGGCTTGGGTCCGTTGGGCGAGATCTCCAAGGGTTAAGTAACTTGAATTAAAACACAAAAGAACGTGAGCAAAATGGTCAAATAAGAGGTTTGGCTAGTGTGGTACCTTGAAACGACATAGAGTCGTGTCATGGCAAAGGTAGAGTTATTTGAGCAAATTAAATAGAATTTATAGCTTTCAATACTGTATTTATTCTCTATTATATTGCTTCTATTGGACCAAGCAAACTTTTTTGTAGTTCTCACACCCTTGGGTGACATCCCCACAGGTCCAGGTATATCGGGCGAGGCACGCGATAGGAGTAAGGGTCCAGCAGCTTAGCGACCTAGCAGTTTAGAGTCGTCTTTATATTTTGGAGAGTTTTACTATTTTGAGCGATATTGTATGTGAGGAAATATTGTAAAGATAAATGTTTTAAGTTTCATTTTGGAAAGAATGTTATAATATTTAAGCTAGAGTTGCATGTTTAAAGAGAGTTGCAATACAAATAAAGTTTAATATTTCGCTCATTTATATCTTTCATTATCTTCTAACTGTTTGTTTGAATGAATGTAAGTTTTAATTTTCTTAGTTTAGTGCTCTGATTGTTTACTCTTTTGCTTACACTCAATTGTGATTGATTGTTGGAATAAACCATTCCTTTCGGATTATGAAAGGTCATGCCCGATTGGCGGGTCTGTTGGGGCGTCCGAACTGTCCAAATTAGCGGTTTCGGAGCATGACAGAAGAATTCTAAATAATACAATGAAACATAATTATAACAATCTAAATATTATAATAAATTAAATTTTAAGGATCACAATGTCTATAACTCAGTATGAATACCAAAATTGTAATTTAGCCAGGTACAAAAGCAAAAAGAAATTCAAATAGGGGGATATTTGGGTTACCGACAGCAATGCTCATAAGAAAAAGACCCACACAACACGCGCACACATCCAAAAGCACGAGTCCTTCCCCTGGATGTATGTTCTCTTCCCATAGCCTCTCTCTCTCTCTCAAATTGAGTAAACCCCTCTTTCTCTCTCTCTTCTCTCTCTACCCAAAGCCTCTTTTCACTTCCTCTTCCAAATTCAAACCTCACAGAAGCCGCTCACACCCTCCCCCAAATCCCAATCCCTCTTCCTCACTCTTGAAGATTCAATTTTTCTCCCTTTCTCCATCTCCTCTCTCCTCTTTTCCCTTCAATTCCCTCTTCTGCTTCATCTTTCTCCGCCCAAGATCCAATTTTCCCCCTCCCCCCCTACCTCCGACACAAAATTTTCCCCTTGCCCATCTCTTGTTTTGGGTTTCTTTATCGATTTGTAGAGGCTTTGTTGTGCGCTTTTGCCCCCTTTGGATCTGCGGGGGCCATGGTTGTGGCGCCCCGGCCGTTCTTGAAACCCTAGGCGTCGGAGGAGGGAGGCAGAATTAGGGTTTCGGAGGAGATGTTGGAGGAGGAGAGGAAGTGTAATGGGGCGGTGAAGGTCGAGGATTCGGCGAGGGAGGAGGGGTTTATCACTTACAAGAGGCGGAAGCGCCCAAGGCCGAGCCCCGATGATGGAGGGGTGAGGAGAAAGATCCCATTTTTCCTCTTATTTTTGTTTGCTTCTGCTTATGTAGTTTTCTTTTGGTTACATTTATTGTTAATTAAATGCTGTAATTGGGTTTAAGGGGTACTTAAGTTTAAGAAATCGCAAAGGTTACTTCTTGTGATGCAAGAAATGGGAAAAAGAGATTCAGGGGAAAAAGGATAATCGCTATATAGTCAATTGCGACTATTGGTATATTAAGCTTCATTTAGAGCCCCGATGATGGAGGGGTGAGGAGAAAGATCCCATTTTTCCTCTTATTTTTGTTTGCTTCTGCTTATGTAGTTTTCTTTTGGTTACATTTATTGTTAATTAAATGCTGTAATTGGGTTTAAGGGGTACTTAAGTTTAAGAAATCGCAAAGGTTACTTCTTGTGATGCAAGAAATGGGAAAAAGAGATTCAGGGGAAAAAGGATAATCGCTATATAGTCAATTGCGACTATTGGTATATTAAGCTTCATTTAGTTTGCCTTCGTATGTGCCATCTGAAAAACCCAGAGTTGCCTTCACATTTAGCCATTGTGCTATATATATATGAGTCCGGTTAGAATACTATCGATAGCACCAAGCAATTGGTGCTATCAAGTTTTCAGCCGTTGGATAAAAAGATATACGGTTGGGATTATAGTGGTCCCTTAATATTTTTACTATTCAACCAACCATCTAGTAAACCCTAGGGGGCCACTATCATCTTAACCACACATCCTTTAATCCAAAAGCTAAAAACTTGATAGCACCAATGGCTTGATGCTATTGATAGTATTCCAGCCTAATTCTATATATATATATAGAGCTAGGCTGGAATACTATTAATAGTACCAAGTCATTGGTGCTATTAAGTTTTTAACCGTTGAATTAAAAGATGTGCGGTTGAGATGATAGTGGGCCCCTTGGGTTTAATGGGTGGTTGGGATAGTACTATCGATAGCATACCAGCCGGACTCTCTCTCTCTCTCTCTCTCTCTCTCTCTCTCTCTCTCTCTCTCTCTCTCTCTCTCTCTCTCTCTCTCTCTCTCTCTCTCTCTCTTTATATATATATATATATATATCTTGGAGACAAAAGTATATGAAAATATACACTAGAATCTTGATTCTTGCATCAATAATGATTTATTTGTTTTGACATTAGTTTTCTGTCTAACAATAATCTCAGGCATGTCTTATTTATTCTATCTTAATGAGGAAAAAGAGCTGCTTATTAAGTTATCTGATAGGTGAGAATTGTATGTTTATAAAGGTATTTATTGTCTTGATGGAAATGTAATTATAATCTTGTACGTTTAGGACTGAACTGAACTTCTTATCTGCTTATTAAGTTATCTGATAGGTGAGAATTGTATGTTTATAAAGGTATATAAATGTAATAATAAGCTTGTACATTTAGGACTGAACTGAACGTCTTATTATTATTTCAAGTGGTTGTCATATCTAAAACGTGCTGAAACATTGGTATGCTTTCATATTTGTTTAGAATAGTTGGTGATTGCTATTGCGTTGCCTGTCATTTGATCAACATTATTATATAGAATGCTTGGTGAAACTGAAATCTAGTGATGGAGTGAGAAATCTAACATAGTTTCGTAGTTTGTTCTCCGTTGGAGGAATTATCAACCAAATCTACAAATATTTGTAAAGCATGTTCAAGTCAGTTAAGCTATATTTATAAAGATACTACAGAATTGTTAATGAAAATGAAGTGGAATCTGATTTTCTTTGAGAATATCCATCTTCCTGAGTGATATTATCATATGAAATTTGTTTTTCACCTTATATGTTGTGTGGACTTGTAGGCCTCTGACAATTCCAACAGAAAGAGAGAAAGGGATATTGGGTGGGACCACGCGATGATGGTTGATGGAAACAGACAGCACTGGCAATGCAATTGGTGTGGACTAACTCGATACAATGGGGGTGTCTATCGACTGAAGTGGCACCTCGCTGGCGGCTCCGCAGTTCGTAAGTGCCCAAATGTTCCGGAAGAAGTTTCTAGAATGATAAAGAACAATCTTTTTATGAAACGGAGGTCCAAGAAAAGGAGATTGGATATATCCGGTGGTACAGATAATATGACAATAGTGAAGTGTTGCAATGGTGATGTCACAAATGATGAAAGTCATTTGCTTGTTGACCTAGAGTTGCAGGTGGAAAGTACTGCTAGGGTTTCAAAGGGAGCCACTAGACAATCCGAGACTGACCATGATCCGTCTACTAAGGTATTATATTTTTCTAACTAGTTTTCTCCTTAATTCTTGATCTTTGGTTTTTATGCTCTACTCTCACTAGTGTAGTAGTATGATGTTAATGCATATTCTATCTTTTATTTTTCTTTCGGATCGATGCATCACCTTGAAAAAATATGGAGTAATCCCACTAATTCTGTTCATTTATGAGTGATATGCTTAATTTTGTGCCGCAGGGTATGGAAGATATTACTGGCACAGTATTATCAAAATTCTCTTATGAACAAAACGTTATTGGTAGAACAAATAGTATATGGAGCCACTGGAGAGATGTTTTGGAAAACATGCTGCACCAACCGGCAATAAGTGATAGTGATGGTATAAAAAGCTGCATAGATGATGCTCTTAAGTGTGGTCCTTCAGGATTCACCACGAAGCCTAACACGGCTAATGGCCCTAGGGTCATAGAGAATCAACAGGTATCGGGAAATTGTTTTACTTTGATGCGTAATTCTCTATTCTATGCCTGTTTGGCCTTGCTTCTAGAGCATCTTCTTTTCCTTGAAAAGCCACAACTAATTGTTTAGCAAGAACTTCTAGAGATTTTCTTTGGCAGGAAGCTGAAATGAGTCTGTAACTCACACAAGTATAAGCTTCAAATTCTTCTGTTTAGTGAGAAGCTTTTGGAGGGTTTATTACAACTTTATTATAACTTGCTCTAACTGTCCTACTTAAACAGTACTTAGTTGAAGCTCCAGCAGGGCCAATAACAGGACCTTTGTGAATTTAAATCCGGGAGTTTCTTATAATCATTCTTATTTCCATGACTATCAGGATAGGTATGAGGGCCATTGTGAAGTAAAAACAAATTCCGAAAGGCTAAATAGTTCCATTAGTTCTGCCTCTGATGGATCGAGAGATGGCAATCAAGTAGATGCTAATGCTAATACTACAAAGTGCAAGAATGCTTTTGTCGATATTTTATGTTCGGAGAAGTTTGCCTTATTATGTGATTTACTTTACAAAGTTTTCCCAGATAGCAAAAGCAAAACATACTTTGATTTTAGCCTAATCAATTCAAAGATGAAAAATGGGGATTATGGGCGATCACCAGAATCATTTGATCAAGATATCCAAAAGGTAGTTGCTTTCATCCGCCTCATGTTATCTTTGTTCTCTTTGTTTTTTTCTTTTTTCCCCTTCAAATCTCTATTTTGTGCTTTCTTGTAGCTCTATTTGGTATGTACGTGTTACAGCTCGAGATGCCTTTAAAGTGTCCTTGTTGTTATTGAGGGCGCAATATAAGTCTAGTTCGGTGGTAAAAGAGTTCTGTTTGCTCTAGATTCATGGTTTCTGTGTTTTTTTTTTTTCCCGTAGAAGTTTTGCATATATTTTTGGGTGTGAATTTAAGATATCAACTGTAGGCTCAATTTAGCTTTCAAATAAAAGTTGAATTTGCACATGTAGCGGGAACAAATTCTCTTCCTTATTCTTAAAAGGAAAAATAATCCGAACTATATTTGATGGATCTTGCAAGTTAAGAAATGTTGGAGGTTTAAGAGAAGAAGTGTTGAGATTTCATAATTATTTCATGTTGCTTGATTATAATCTGTAAAAACTATGTACAGTTCAACCAAATTCAAATCGGTTAATCTTGTCAGATGAGACATGTTGTGCTTTCATACATATTCCAAATTAAAAAATTTTAATGTCCTTCTGTGCTTTTCCTCTTTCCTCTCTGCCATGCATAGTTTGAAATGTCCTCTTATTACCACGAAAGATATAATAGACTATCATTTTTCTTTTCTATTTGAATTTCCTGGTTTTGGTTGCTCCCCAGGGCTCTTAATAATCTGGAAACTAAATATACAAGCCAAGTTTTAATCTATTCATCTGTATCAATTAAAATGTATTAGATTGACGTGCCTCTTTAAATCCTGCAGGTCTGGGGGGAAATGCAAAAAGTTGGTCAAAACATAATTCATCTAACAAGCAGTCTCTCAAGTGCGTCGAGGGCTTCCTATCAGAAGCAGGTACTATATGTGGCTTTCTCATATTGAATTTTTCTTATCAGCTTGCTCCTTTTATGGATTCTGAATACCCCCTGCAAATCCGCAAATTTGTTCGCTTACCCCTGCTAAGCTGGTATTTGCATATGAGCCGTTGGAAAACTTGTTTATTTACACATATTGGAGTATCTATGAAGAAATGGTTTTTTGCGTTTATGTCCCTCACCAGCATGAATGCAGATGAGTACGGTGTCAAGGTTACACATGCAAATACCTTTTTGCCTGGATATTCAAGCAATTTCCCATGTTTCCAAGGGTATATATGGGGAAAAAAATTTCTTGAATTTGAGAAAATGATAAAGATCCTTCCTGAAGTTTTTACTTATTACCGATCTTCTGTTTAAATTCATATCTTTGAATGTGATGATCTTTGTAAGTATGCCTCTATTCGGGCTGATCCAAGCAAAATCTATATATAGGTTGATGGAGAGTTGGAGCTTGGGGCGGGTGAACACAAGTCCAAGGCAAGTGACATATACTCCTAATGTTTTGTGAATTTTTTGGCATATTTAACCCTGCAGATATGCGGAATTGCATAATTAAACTTTCGAAGATAGTATACGGATGCATGCCTCTGGAATCTGTATTTTTTGCATTCATGTCTCTTTTAGGGTATACATATAAGAAGACCAAATTTACTTTTGTACATCAATAGGGTCACACCTGCAAATAAGCAAGTGTTTTAGGCTGGGTTACACACTTAAATGCCAATTTTACAGGGGTATCGGTGAAATCTCATAAATTTGCAGGGTTGTATATTCGGAAATCCATATTTTGGTTCATATCATGTGCTTATTTATTCATTAGAGTGTTCCTTACTAAATATTACATTATTAATGCAGGAGAACCGTGTAGTTGATTTGGAGCCGAAGAACTCCTTGGAATCACACACGACCGTGCAGTTCACCTCCTGCAATTCAGACCCATCCACTAAGCTGGATCAAACCGATGCCTCCGTCCTGTATAAAATTTTCTCGTGCAAACACTGTGGACGAGAAGCTAATGGTGAGCAAACCCTCATCTGTGAGGGGTGCGAAGAGATGTACCATTCATCCTGCATTCAACCCCCAATCAAACCAATCCCGACACGTAGTTGGTACTGCATGGTCTGCCGCGCTAATAGTATACAGTTCAAGTCTTGCAATTTGGATCCATCTACAAAACCAGATCAAACTGAGGCCTCCGGCCTATACAAAATTTTGCCGTGCAAACAGTGTGGCCAAGAAGCTAATGGTGATCGGAGGCTTATTTGTGATGGATGCGAAGCAATGTACCATTTTTCGTGCCTCCAACCGACTATCAAATCAATCCCAACTAGGAGTTGGTACTGCACCACCTGTCGTCCTGTTCAGAAGGAATCGCCCAAATCTCATCAAGATAGCTTGCACGATAATTGTGCGGTTTGCGATCGGCTTGAGGTCTCTGAAACTGTAGAAGCCAATGAGAATAGAAACATTAGAGAGTGCTCAGAACACTCTAGTTTGAAGTCCAAGGACCCTCCAGGACTTTCTAGAACTGCTCTCTCTCGCTTGTGCAAGCTATGTGGAGTGTGTGAAGATGACGACAAGAGATTTCTAATTTGTGGCCACGTTCACTGTCCTTACATGTACTACCACATAAGATGCCTAAAGACTTCCCAAATTGCTAGCGAGGCGCAACGAAATAAGCCTTGTTGGTATTGCCCTTCTTGCCTATGCCGAACTTGTCTTTCTGATAAAGATGATGATAAGATTGTATTATGTGATGGTTGTGATGAGGCATACCACATATATTGCATGGAACCACCTCGGAATTCTGTGCCCAAGGGGCTATGGTATTGTATTCCGTGCAACGTGGCAAGGGCAAAGGAGGGGATGAGGAAGTATGAACAGATGATTTTACAACAACATAGAAAGAATGATTTTAATAAGGTAGGTAATGAGGCTAACGGGTCCGTGGATTTGCTGCTTAGTGCCGCGGAGAAGTTGAAGTTTGAAGAGCACATCAATGGTAAGTAGAGATTTAAGGTCGGTACTAAAGGCCTGAAACATTGCTATCAAGTCCTATAAAATTAGAGGATTTTTTGATTGGATTAGGCTGAGATTTGTCTCACCTTTTCCATGTACTAATATTGTACAATGTCGGTAAGGTAATGGTGTATGGTGGGAGAAGAATATGCAGCAGGATAAAATCTCCAAAGAATCTTGGCAGAATTTTTATTTTGTGTATTCTTTTTACCAAAAATGTTAGAAAACAAGTAGAAAGGTGCAGGTATTTCTTTTCTTTTTTTTTTTTTTTTTTTTTTTTTTTTTTTTTTTCTTTTATTTATTTTGGGTTTAATTCTGCTAGTGCTGTTCATCAGTTGTAATGCCCTTGAAGCAACATTTTGTTAGGGCATTTCCCTCTATGAAATTCCCGGTGTATTGTGTGTTTATTTATGATAAAGAATTACTAGCCATGTACCTCCCAGTCACCATGCTGTAGCATTACTATATACAAATAATTCAATTTTGTTGTGGAAATATGTGACTGCATTATATATGCTTCCCCTTTCCAATGTTCATAGTGCTCTTAGTTCGAGCTTTTGATATGTGGTTTTATGTTTTAGGATAAAAGGTGTTTCTGAATGAGAGGACTAATCTCTGATTTGCAAGAACTAATAGATTTTGAAATTATGTTTTTTTAACTCGTTCACTTCGGTGGTGTGTCAAATTCAATTGTAAGCAAGTAAGCAACGATTTTTGGGGCATTTATATACTGTTCTTGTACATTGGATTCACTTTGGGATCTGCAGTTAGCAAAAATATAAATGTAGAGTAATAAAAATAAAATATGACTTTTACACTTATTTATTTCTTATTTATTATTTTGGAAACTTACAAAATAATGTATAAAGGGCTTTTTTTTTCCACCTATTTAAAGCTTTTCATAATTTATAATTTTTAGACTTATCTTTCGTTACAAATTTTCACAACCTTAATTTATTATGAGATTTAAAAGTATTCTAAATAATTCAAATAGCAAATGAAGAGTTATTTAGATATTACAATCAAGAAATAATAAAAGATATAAAAACTTTATAGAGTTATAAGTGCATAATTTAAAATAAATATATTATAATATATATTTATAAAATGAAATAGTTTATTTTTTCATTATTAATATTACTCGATAAGAGCTAAATAGACAAAAAAAAAAAAAAACAAAAAAATATTTTTGCTAATATTGATTGAAACCTCCCTAGGTAGATGACAAACCATTTTCTATTATATATTATACAAAATATAGCCTGATATTAATATCTTTTTTATTTTCTTATAATCTATTTATTAATTTTGTATAAATGAGAGGAGTAGAGCTTATATACTTTCAAAAGCACAAACCCAACTATATTTGTAAATTTTTTTACCATTGGATTGATATTGAGATTTATGCTATTATAAAGTCAACTAAAGAGAGAAAAAGAAAGTACAATAGCATAAATCTCAATACAAATCTTATGGTAAAAAATTTTCAAACATATTTGGGCTTGCGCTTTTGAAAGTATGTAAGCTCTACTCATATAGATTGTAAAAGTTAAGAAAATCAATATCATCAATTGAGAATATTAAAAGTACCAAGTTATTGGTGCTTGTAAATTTTTAGCTCTTAAATGAAAAGACGTGTGATTAGGATGATAGTAAGCCCCTTGGGTTAAGTGAGTGGTTGGTGGAATAAAATGATCTAAGGGGGCGTTTGGTTCGGATTATCCTGCCAAGATTACAGGCAATTATGTCAGGATTACTGTGTTTGGTTTATCCAGTCTATAATCCGTTCGGTAATGTAGCTGTTGGGGCCGAAAAGTTGCATTGACTGTCGACCGGGCTCGGTCTGCGATCGGCCCCGTAGGAGTTGACCCCTCTGAGTGTGATGTGCCGCGTGTCAATAGGATCAAGCAATCTGACCGAGCAGGGGTCTGCTCGGCCGGGTTCTCCTTACTCAAACTCTCACGAAATTCGGCTTAGATTAGCCGAACTGGGGTCTGGAGATACGGGATTCGGCCTAGAGGAGCCGAATTAGAAGATTAGGAACAAAGGATTTGACACAGCCAAATAGCCGATTAGGAATTGTATTGCTTTGAGAAAGGGGTAACAGGAACTGATTACAAGTTAAGTCTACTCCTAGGAAGTGTGGTAAAAGTTATCTAGGAAAACATGGTAAAAGTTATCTAGGAAAACAGTAAATGCAGATATGAAAAGATATGAAATAACAGGGGTGGTCACTAGCTTACGAGGTTGCAGGACCCCTTTTTCTTCGATGGTTTGGATATTTATACACTCCCGAACCATACGTATTTTCAAATCGGCGTGATTTGGGAAAATTATCGTAAATTTCTCAACTGCTTCCTTTTGAGTCGAACTTCCTCCAATAGGATAGTAGCCGTTTTCCGTCCAGATTCATCCCCCAATCGACGCGCCAAAACGTGATCTTCGACGCTTTCCAATACTGGGCGCCACTTGTCGTTCCAAGGTTAGCTACGAGATTTGTGCTCAAATCTTGCACTCTTCTTTCCTTTCAGAATCTTTCCTTCTTCGGCTCGAGCATCCGAAAGTTGACTCTGACATCGCCTTCTTCGCCGCTTGACTGGGGCGGTATTGTAGTGGCCCTGGTTCCCATGCACTGTTTTTCCGATGAATCCACTGTTTGAACACCTAGTATTGGTGTATCTGGCCCATGGTGCATCAATAGGATGCCACAGATGGACCCTGTGTGATATCACTTGCTGTGTTGGCTTTCGGCTGGGTTTGCTGAAATTTCGGAAAAGAATTAGGCCAAACAGAGGTCGGAAATGGATTCAGCACGGAAAAACGCTTGAAAACGGCTATTTACTTGCTTGATTCTGAGTCCGGATGCCCAAAAACGGACTCCCGGAAGTTTTTCGCGCATTTCGGTGCATGGGAACAGCTGTGGACCAGCCCCTGCCACGTGGCAGCTTCTGATTGGGCCGGCGCATACCGCTCGGTCCACAGAGCTTGGGCGCTGGTGCATGGACCGGCGCCTGGACACGTGGCGGCTGCCCATTGGCGGGCTCACGCGGCTCGGTCCACGGGGGCGCGCGGTTGGTGCAGTGGACCGCGCCGGGCGCGGCGCACGATGGACCCGCCGGGCCACGTGTCGCCCGCTGGTTGGCGGGCGCAGCGACCCGGGTGGGCCGCCGTGAACCGCGGCTCGTGGTCCCTGCCGTGGACCGCGCTGCCACGTGGCGCGCCATGATTGGTGGGCGCATGTGCGCCGGGCGCGGGGAGCGCGGGGCATGGACACGTGGCGGCCATCGGGTGGCCCCGCACCGCTGTCCCCTGTTCGGGGGACACGTGGCGGCACCGGAACAATCCGGGTGCGCACAGTGTTGGGCCGGGCCGAACACTGTAGGCGCCCGAATTGTTTCGGGCGCCCGAATTTTTGGGCTGAAAGCCCAAAACTTGGACTTTTTGGTTTTTTCTGCTGTGGCCTATAAATAGGTTACTTGGGCCTCATTTTTGAGGCTTTTCCCAAACCTTTTAGCTCCTGAGCCCTTTACCAAAATTCTTCCTCTCCCTCTTGTGCATCTTTTGGTGGAAGCTCAGAATTTTTGGAGACCGCGACATCGGCGATTTCGGCAGCGTAGCGCAGTGCGACGATTTCCTGTTGGAGGCCCATTTCCGTCGTGTTTCAGTCTGGGAGGTCTACAGAGCTACCCCGACGATATTTTTTGGACGATTTTCATGGCGTTGGATTCTTCAGAGGTATACCTATGTTTTTCATTTGGATCACCTTCCCTGAAACCGAGCTTTTCTTGGAGTTTTGGGTACATTTTTAACCCCCTTTGTGACTGGTGGACTTTTTGGACAGCACCTTCTTGTCGGATTTTTATCTCCGCATCCGGACATTGGATTTCAAAGTTTCAGGACTCTATCGACATCTACTCTTCGCGAGCATCGCCGTCATATTTTTATCGGAATTTTTGGAAAATGTTGTTCAGGTGAAAATTTCGTGTTATTGGGACTGTTCACACAGATTTTGGGAACTTGGAAATTGCATGAATTAAAGTGTTAATTTTTGGATTATGTTTGTACCCAGGACATTGTGAGCACTACTACTGTGTTTCTAGCTTGGCGGATACTGTGATTTGGCTGTTTCTGGACTTTTTAGCTGTACAACCCCGGACAGTTAGCGTGTTCAGGTGGGTGACCTTGCTTGCAAAATCTATGGACTGCACGCTAATTTTATGATTGTAGGAGCATGCATGCTAGCAAATAATTTTAGAAGCATGTGTAAACTGTATGTTGTACTCTTGTATACTAGTTGTCGAATTTTGTGATCTCTATGTGATTCCTACTACATGCTAATTATTAAACTTTGGAACTTGACCTAGCACCCCTGTCATATGTATTATGTTCAGCCAGACTGTAGAAAACTTCAACTTGGGCTAGGTCTCTTTATTGCTCTAGACATTCCCACATCACTCTACCATATTTGACATTCTGGACTTAGTTTTCTCGCCCGGGTTGTGGGCTGGGAGGTCGGGTGGTTGTGGGATGCATTTGCACTCGTGTCTGGGGACCGAGTGGAGTTGATAGCAGTCTATAGATCAGCTTTCTTGGGGAGAGTGATAGTGATGGTAGATCTGGGTTTTTGGGAGTTGTCGGAGTGACAGTGAGTCTCAGCTGTGTAGATTCCAGCCAGTGAGTGAGACAGAGTTTGTTGGTTATAGCCGATCTTGTTGATCGAGGATTGGATCATAGCCTGCATGAGCCACATTTGTGCTCGACAGAGATGCGCGGATATTTTACTCGTGTGGGTCGCTCCCCTCGAGTGCCACTCCGGAGTAGGCGAGACCGGGTTGTAGTACCGGCGTGAGATTGAGCTCTTCTATTGCGACTTGTCGACGCTGTGTCCCTCTGGCTGAGCCAGTTTTGGCAGCTATGGGCATACCTACGGTAGACCCGTCCTGTTGAGGATGTGCGGCAGTAGGTAGGCGCAGGTTTGACTGGACCCGATGTGGCAGTCAGTTTAGATTGGGTGATCTCAGTGAGAGTCAGTTGTGGCATACTGTCCTTTCTGTTCCACTCCTTGAGCATCTAGATAGAGGCATAGTAGCTGTAGACTTTACCTTTCCAGCTTTTCTTTACAGTACTGCATATGTTACTTTATGCCTCTAGTGGACTTAGTGGGCAGACCGTCGGGCTTGTTGGCGGCACCCATTGAGAACTACTGTGGGATGTAGTTCTCACACCCGTCGTGGTGTCTTTTCCCCAGGGACTTCTGCTCCAGTTCCTGCAGCTCCAGTTGTTGATCCAGCTCCTTCAGACCGAGGTGAGGGAGTCGCGAGATAGATCCCTTCCCGTCATCTTAAGCGTGCGTGAGTAGATGTACCCCTGTGTTATTTTGGTGTTGGTCTTGTCGAGTGACTTTTGTAGTGAGGTATCGAGTTGTACCTTTGTTTCCTGTTATTCTGAGAGACTCTTGTATTTTGTGGTGAGGATGGTTTGTATTTATCCTGAGAGTTGAGAGTTAGTTGTATTTGTATCCTTTATTTCAGTTTTTACTATTTCAGCTCTGATATCTGCTAGTGTAGTTGTTTCTTTGCAGGTTGGTCGCTACGTCTATACGGGGCTTCCCGTATGGGCGGCGGATCTGTTGGCGAGCCCGGGGCGTAGTTTCGACCCCGGGGCGTGACAGGTATGGTGTTCGCCTTTAGTCGAAGTCGATCCTGGATGAGGCGACAATCCCTTTTCTCAGCTGTTCCTCTTGTTCATTGATGCCTTCAGCCGATGGCGTACGTCGCGTGTCGCGCTCCCACGTGACTGGGGTCGGTCCTAGTTAAGACGCGGGCCCCTTTTTTTTTGTTGGCTCATTCATCTATCGGTTGATGCCCTTAGCCGATGGTATACGCCACGTGTCGCTTTCTTAAGTGGCAAAATTTTTGACCTCAACAATCCCCCTTCGGTAATCGCTGGTTGTGCCATTCGGGCGATTGTCGATGTTCAGTCAAACACCTGGCGTATGTACCGATGTTCACGGCTACCCCCGCATCTTGGCAAGATATTTGCTCACTGCCCAAGGGATTCCTGAACCAGTGTGGATCTTCCTTGATTCTCGGCTCAGCCGCCCTTAATCGTTTCTTCATTAAATGTTGCTACTTTCCGGGGCGATTGTTATCATTCCGCTCCTTTTTGCTAGCCTATAAAAGAGCCACTACTTGCAGCTCTCTTCGCATCTTCTTCCCTTATGACGATTCCTATATCATTGCCACACCATTATTCTGGTCGTAGCTTTCTCATCTCTGATAGTACTCTTGAGGCAGCCTCTCAATCTGAATCCGGCAGTGTTTTGACGCCAGCCGATGAAGGTGTCTTCTCATCTAGGATTTCTAATGGGGTTTCTTATGGGGCAACCCCTGTGCGTGACCTACCGGTCCGGGATCTTGAGTCCGGTGGTCTAGTCGATTTTCGGCTGCTTGCAGATGGTTATTTACTAAGATGATCTTTCTTGGGGGGAAAATCGACCCTTGCCTCAATCCCTAGGAGTTGGAGGAGTTCGAGCCGCGCCACTTCTGGTTTTCTCCATCGGGGAGGTGTTTTATCACTCTTCGACCGGTGTGAGGACCCGAATCCCCACTTAAGAGATTACTGATGGATTAGTGGCCTTTGGGAGTGTTTGTGCGCGTGTCGGGCCCTAGAAATGAATTTATGGTGTAAATTGGGAGTAAGTTTGCATCACCGGAAGCCTTTGGAAAATTTTAGAAGTGGAATTGGGCAAAACGGACTTCGGATTTGGATTCAGCGCGCGAAAACGATTAAAATGGACTATTTACTTGTTTATTTCGGAGCCCGGATGACGCGCACGGATTTTGAGGCACCTTGACATTGTTCCGGCGGCGGCGGGCAGCGGCGGAGCGCAGCGGCGCGGGCTCGGGCAGGTGGCGGGGCGACCGCGGGCAGGCGCGCGGTCCACGGGGCCGGCGTGCACCGGAGGGCAGGACACGTGGCGGCTCCCGGTTGGCACGGCGCAGCAAGCGCGGTCCACGGAAAAAGCGTAGTGTACGGTGGACCGGAGGATGACACGTGGCAGCGTGTGGTCGGTGCGGTGTTGTGCGCTCGGTCCACGGAGCAGGCTGGGGTGGCCTCGGGGCGCGTGCCAGGCAGGGGGCGCAGGCGGCGGCGCAGGGCGCGTTGACTGGGTTTCCCGCGCTCGGGAGCGCCACGCGTCGGCGTCCGCGGCGGCCACGTGTCGTTCGGTGGCTGGACAGTGCCGCTGTGCGCTGTTTGGCGGGCGACGTGGAGGCCCATGGGAGATTCGGGCGCGCACAGTGTTGGGCCGGGCCCAACACTGTAGCAGCCCGAATCTTCCGGGCGCCCGGAACCGGGGACTCAACCGGTATTAATTGAAATGTTTTTGGGGCTATTTAAAGGTCCGAGCCGCCTTCTTCGTGGTTTTTTCCGCATTTTCGAGCCTCGTTTCACCTCGGACTCCTCAGTGAAGTTACTCCCCGACTTGTGCTGCACCTTCGAGAGGATTTTAGGGATTTTACGTGGCACGCTTTTCGAGGTTCCATTTTCTTTGGCGCGCCGCGATGCGTCTTCGGCGGTATTCCCTTTCGTCGCGTTTCGGTGAGAGAGCTCCCCCGGCCTACCCCGACCACCTTTTCAGGCGATTCTTGCGCCGTTGGATCGGCGATGGACAGAGCTACAATCTTGGTATTTCCTGCTTCCCCTCGTTTCGCGCTTTTCGAGGTGTTTTTCTGAGTTTACTGTGACACTATTTCTGTGATGGAGACTTGGACAGCGGCGTGGTTTTTCGGCGATATCTCCGCACCCGGACATCGGATTGAGACGATCCTTTGCATTTTTTGCATCTAAGCGACACGAGGATTATCACTGTATTTTTTTTGGGATTTTTCCGAGGCTTTCCCGGAGGTATATTTTCTCCCTTTATCTGTGCATGGAATTACAGATATGTTGTTGTGAGGTTGTGTACACCCTGTGTTGTGGAATTTGTAACTCGGCCTACGGGGCTTGGAATTGGACGTGCAGGTACCCGTTTCGAAGGTCTCGACGTGAGGATCGCAGTAGTATTTTTGTTGGATTTTTTCGAGTCCGTTCTGTAGGTGGAAATTTCACATCTTTGAGGCTGTTTTCGCAGATTGTGTATACTTGGAATATTTTGGATTAAGTGTAACGTTGGACCTTATTGTTGCACCCAGGGGTGTTTGCAAGTGTTGCTGGACCCGTTGGATCTGGAGACTTTGATTTTGGGGTATTTTTAGCTGTGGGACTTTGGACAGTTTGGCACCTTCAGGTGGGTGGCCTCGTCTTCAATACCTATGGGCTGTACAGTAATTCTACTGATGTAGGATCATGCATGATAGTGAATTTCTTGTGTAGTATGCTAGAATGTAGGAATTGATATTCCTAGTATTATCTGTCGATCTTGTGATCTTTTGCTTCCTACCATCTGTTAAATTAGTGTTATCTTGGAACTTGACATAGCACCCCCGTCATATGTTGCATGTGTAACCAGACCAGTAGAAAACCCTCACTTGGGCTAGGGTTATTTATGTTTAGACATCCACACCTTATATTTCATTCATGGACATAGTGTTATCCTCGCCCGGGTAGTGGGCCGAGTGGTCGGGACTTCCTTTTAGTGTGGGATGCATTTGCACTCGTGCTTGGGAGCAGAGTGGAGTCTGGTAGATGTAGTTGATCGCTTGTCTGTGCCGGGAACCGTTTGGGGTAAACGGTGGTCCCGGGAGGTCTTGTTTCCCCTGTTTGGGTTGTCGCCACTGTGTTAGTGGCAGTAGTGTACCAGTGTTAGCAGGACCTAGAACCCAGAACCCTTTTCGACATACACATGATTTTAGTCTACCAATGTTTTCTTCCAAGCATCGAAGGGCCGCTGGAGTCTGTTCTTGTTTGATTGGACAAAGACATCAGTCCTTCGGGGTTTGGGTATAAATACTTATTTTCTAACTATTTTTTCTAAAAAGAACTAAAAATTATTAAAAAAATGGGTTTCTCCTCAAATCAAGATAGTTTTTCAAAAAGGGAACTACTTTTAGTCCTCACCCGCGTGGGTTGAGTGAAAATGGTTTTCAGTAACAAATGTCACCCTTTTTCCTGTAAACCTCCCCACTCGAAAGAATTCGAGTGGTCTAGGTTCTAGGGGCCGTTCCTTTGTCGGGACGAAAGCCACGGGGGCCGAGCTTGGAACATGTTCTTGTTTGATAGGGTTGTAGGTGTAGGTCTCCCGGAACTTTCGGGCCCTGGTTGTGTCTTCTGCGTGTTGTACCGAGGTTGTTGTGTTCCCGAACTATAAGGGGGTTGGGAACTTCGATAGGCGGAGCCTAGAGTCTGTTCTTGTTTCTGTTCTTGTTTGATAGGGTTCTAAGCACCGGCCTATCGGGTTTCTGAACCCTTATGGTGTTGGTCTTTCCTGTGAGTTTAGTGTTCTGTTGTGGGAGCCGTCTGGTGGACGGTGGCCCCGGCTGTGTGGTTTTCCAGCCTGTGAGTGAGCGTTGGTGTTGTTAGTCGATCTTGTTGATCGTGGTTGGACTATAGCCTGCATGAGCCATATTGAGCTCGACAGAGATGCGCGGATACTTTCCTCGGTGGGGTCGCGCCCCTCGAGTGCCACTCCGGAGTTGGGCCTGTTACTTGCTATCGCGACTTGTCGACGCAGTCCCTCTGGCTGGGCCAGTTTTGGCAGTCACGGACACCATACGGTAGACCCGTCCTGTTGAGGATGTGAGGCAGTAGGTGGGCGCAGGTTTGACTGGACCCTATGCGGCAGTCAGTGTAGATTGGGTGACTATACTTTGAGAGTTAGTAGATGCATCATGTTTTCATCTGTTCCACTTTTTGAGCATCTAGGTAGAGGCATAGTAGCTGTGGAGTCATTCTCTTCCAGCTCTTTTCTTTCAGTGTTACATTGTTACTTTATGCCTCTAGTAGACTTAGTGGGCAGACCGTTGGGCTTGTTGGCGGCACCCACTGAGAACTACTGTGGGAAGTAGTTCTCACACCCGTCGTGGTGTTTTTTTCCCCATGTGACGCCCCACTTCCCAGGGGGTCACCTATCCTAGAACTACTCTAGCTCTAGCACGCTTAACTCTCATAACCTCTTGGATCTTGCTACCATCCAAAATGCTATAGCCGGGTTAAGAGATTTAGTCCTATTATATCGTTTATATATAGGACTAATCCAAATTCCGGGGGTGTCACATTCTTCCCCCCTTTAAGCCCTGACGTCCACGTCAGGATCAAGCACACTCACAAGCACCAGGCGATGTGAGACTCGTCTCGCTAGCCTTAGCCGACCTTGTGGGGAGCTGCACTCCACCCACAACGGTCATTAGCTGGGGAGCCTCGCTCTACCTGCTATATAACCGTGGCTCAGCCGAGACTCATCTCACATTTCCGACTGGTGAATGTCTCTGATACCAACTGTGACGCCCCACTTCCCAGGGGGTCACCTATCCTAGAACTACTCTAGCTCTAGCACGCTTAACTCTCATAACCTCTTGGATCTTGCTACCATCCAAAATGCTATAGCCGGGTTAAGAGATTTAGTCCTATTATATCGTTTATATATAGGACTAATCCAAATTCCGGGGGTGTCACACCCCAGGGACTTCTTCTCCTGTTCCTGTACTCCAGTTGCTGATCCTTCTGACCGAGGCGAGGGAGTCGCGAGCTAGTTCCCCACCCGTCGTTGGAGTGTAGCGGTACCCCCTTCAGAGGAGAGCTTCAGTAGATTGTTATTTTTTCCTCTTTTGAGTGACTGTTGTAGTGAGGATATTTTTGTACTGAGAGCCTGTACACTGATGTATTTATTAGAGATATCTCCCGGTTGAGTTCTGAGTTTTTGTATCGGAGGACTTTGTATATGATCGTATATGGGAGATGGATATTGTATATTTATTTTCAGTTGTACAGTGATTGGATTTTAGTTTTACAGTAGTTTACTTTCAGCTCTGATATCTGTATATTGTAGTTGACTCTTTTTGCAGGTTAGTCGCTTCATCTATACGGGGTTTCCGTATGGGCGACGGATCTGTTGGCGAGCCCGGGTCGCAGTTTCGACGCCGGGGCGTGACAACGGGCTTTCTTGCAAGGTCGGCGACTTTCTTCCCGGGAGGAACATCTTTCCTGGCATAGGTCTGTCGTGGGAGTTCGAGATGCGGGTTATGGGATCCAAGGATCTAAATAGGGGAAAAAATACCTAGAGAGGGGGGTGAATAGGTGTAAACAATAAAACTCGAAAATCTTTGCGTAAAAAATAACCCAATGCGGAAAAATAAATAAGGTACGCAAGATTTTACGTGGAAAACTCCGTCACAGGAGTAAAAAACCACGGGACCGATAACACGGTGAAATCCACTAAGATTAAACACGTACAAGGTGATATAACGTAGCACTACGACTCAACCTTTTCCATACACTCCGAGTAGATCTTCTCCGCTCGCTCCGCAACGCGCCTCGAATCCACGATTTGCGTCCATCACCGAATCCACGACCTCCAACCGAATCCACGGTCTTTACCAATATAGCACGTATCGATCACACGAACGCGCCTCGCTCCGAATCCACGAAAGCGATAGCACCTTGAATCCGCAAGGCCATGCGAATCCACGCGCCGATTGTCCTTTCGAAAATCGTTGTTTTGTTTATTGGTGGTGATGATAATCGAATACTCAGATCATATAGATAGACAAGGAAAGCACCATCTAAGTATTCATCGATTTGATTCGTCAAAAGAAATAAAGAGTTTTGAAACCCTAGAATCAAATCGATCAATAGAGAACGAAAACCTAAAATAAACGGTATTTACCTTTTCTTCTCTATATGTGGATTACCTTTTATTCCTTCTTGGGATATAAGAATTTAAGGACCCTTTGGAATTAAAAAGGAATATTAGGAATATCCTAAAAGATGATATTAGGGTTTATTTATAGGTTAGAAATCTTTTGGAAAGAGATAAGAATAAAAATCTGACTTAACAGACTTTTTCCCGCACGGCGGTTTGGACTGGATTTAGCTGATCCGGACTGTCGTCTTTTTCAGAGAATTTTCTGAAAAAACAATTCGGGGTCCGGACTGGAATGACTTGATCCGGACTGATTCATGCAATATTGCAAAAACAAAGTTCGGGGTCCGAATTGGATTGCGGATGATCCGGACTGTAATTTCGCATTAACCAAACCTTGTTCGGGGTCCGGACTAGATGTGGCTGGTCTGGATCTTGAACATGTAAAATGTCCAGTTTTAATTTTTATGTAATGAAAATTTATTCCAAGTGTTTCTAAACTATAAGAATGTATTCAGATCACTAAGAATATTTAGTTAAACATACCTGATTATTTTGAATCTATTCTTCTTGAGATTGATGTAAGTGATCGACAATTCTTCAACTTCAATCTTCAAGACTCAAAACACTTCACGAAATACGCCAATATAAAAATCCTTAACAATCTACCCCTTTGGCGGTTTTGTGATAAAACATGTAATCCAAAAAAATAAACAAAAAGATATTTTTGTTGCTATCACCATACAACAAAAATTCACATGAATGGTCCAAATAAAGTGTAAATACAAGAGATAAACTCCTATTACAAACTCTAGACTTAGACGCTTGTACTCTCTGTAAAAGAAACAATTTTTGACAAAAGAAATCATTAAGTACATCAAAAATTTTAAAAATTAAATAAGCAATCAGAGAGATAGAGTTTATACTCATATAACTTATGACATTATTTAATCAGATATGTAAAATATAGACAATGAAAGATTCACATATCATCATATCAATAGAGTTTCAAATGTCATAATTTCAAGGTTCACAAAAATTAACAAGTTTCAACAAGTTTCAAATAGTTAGTTCAAGTCATCACATCACATGTCACTTGTTAATAAATATTACATGCCCAAATAGTTAGTCAAATAGTTAGTTCACGGCATGTTAATTAGTTCAGTTCAGTTTCGTCTTACCTTCAAAGTTCCAATTTCTCTCCCCCCTTTTGTCACGATCGCCAAAATAACATAGTAAGGAAGTTAAAGTTCAAAAGTTAAAGAAACTTAAAGAGAAACGAAAATCCTGCAAAAACTAAACTATTAGAAGAAAGACATAACCAGAAATTACTCTGAGCCGGAGTCTTCGGAGCTGCTACAACCCAGCTTTGCAAAAATCTTCTTAACCAACTTGGTCAATGACTTGTACTTCTTCTTCATCGAGCAAGATTTCATAGGTGTCTTGTTCTTTAATGCAGACCTATCGTTAGCCGCGGCAGCCTGTCGTGCTTCCTTAACTGTCTTCTCCTAATTTTCCGATTCAATCTCGGAGCCATCCAATGGCACAAACTCAGGTTCTCCTTCTTTGTGATCCTTCCTAGCCCTTTTTAGTTTGTTTCTAATCCTTGTGCTCACGAGAGCAGAGATGAAAACCATTACCCATTCAAACACCATTGTTGACTGAGTTTTAAAAAGAATTGATCTTGTGAGCAAGAACTCCAAAAGTATAAAAAAAATTATTTAATTTCTAAAATTTTAAAAATTATACCCAAACAATTCTTATCACATGTAGAAGTTAGGAATCACAAAAGATTTGCAAAAGAAATTTTAAAAATAGATCAATCTCATGATTTTTGAAAATTCTAAAATTATACTCTGAAACTGAAATTTCAGAAATCGAAGCCTAAAAATCCGTTTATAAATTTACAAATAGTCATAGAAAGGTTTCTTAGGCATCCAGAGTTCAATTTGTGCAAGAAATTTCAGAGAAAAATATCAAAAATTGAATTCGGGGCATGATTTCTATCTCGTTTTGAAGAAAATAACATGAACTATGAATAAA
The DNA here is from genome assembly GCA_029204045.2 of Tillandsia leiboldiana. Taxonomy (NCBI): domain Eukaryota; kingdom Viridiplantae; phylum Streptophyta; class Magnoliopsida; order Poales; family Bromeliaceae; genus Tillandsia; species Tillandsia leiboldiana. Next base: position 37,974,764 of record CM055062.1, on the reverse strand, counting down.
CCGAGATAATGATGCAAATACTTGATTTGAGAGAAATCGAGTCAAGAGAAATCCAATAGCCCTTGGTTTTAGAGAGAGAAACTCAGCAAAGTAAAAACGAAAACTTGGAGTGAATGGGAAATCGAAAACCATTCGTTTTGTTTTAAAACCTAGCCGCAGTCCGGATCGGATTAAGAATTCTGTCCGGATCGGCTTAGCGCAGAAAATTCCATCGTTCGGGATCCGAACTGAACAATCCAGTTTGGACTGCTTGCAACTATTTCTCCAGAAAAATTTTGAAAAATTTTAGAAAATTCAGAAAAAATATGTAAGCATTCTTGCATATCAACTTTAAACAAAAAGTATCGTTTCATATGAAAAAAATTAGATTATGAAAAATCTATCAATATATTTCAAATAAAAAAAGAAAATTTATAAAAATTATATCCTCTAAAGTTGAGTAAGTTCAAAACATCAATCATGATGAATTTATCGAATCATCAATTGAGCAAAGAAAATGAAACACCAAGTGTCACGCCCTGGGGTCCAAACTGCGACCAGGGCTCGCCAACAGATCCGCCACCTATACGGAAAACCCCGTATAGGCGAAGCGTCCAACCTGCAAAGATAAAACTACAGGTAAACAGATATCAGAGCTGTAAAGAAAAACTGCTGTAAAACTAAAATCCAACCATCTGTTGTAATATCACGACCTGTCTTGTCTTTCTTTTAATTCTTTTTGAATTAATTAGCTGTTAGGAGGTTAATTTAACGAGTTTTTTTGGGTAGAACGTCGGTGCTTGCAGGTATTTTTCGATGATAGAGCTCGAGAAAAGGTGAACGACGAAGCGATCGGATCTGAAATCCGACTTACGGATCTCCCGGATTGAGTCTTTTGGGTTAACGGGTACGATGGGATAAGTCGAACCCGTTAAGGCCTTGATGCATCAAAATCCGCGCCGACTGTTTTAGAACTTGGCTTAGGTGGCACTTTTGTCTAGTAGTTAGTTAGAGAATCCCTTTAACCGCATTTAGGGGATTCTACTTAAGAGAGAAATAAAGTTTATTTTCTGTTTTATTTTCTCAAAAAACGGAAACCCTAGTTTGGGGAGAGGAGAAAGAAAAGAGAGAAAAAGAGAGCGGATTTCCCATATTCCTCGATCAACGTGTCGGAAGTCGAGAACGAGACGTCACCGTCAACGGGGAGCGGATCCGGATCCTCACTACCGTGAGGAGCGATATCGGGTTGTCTTCTCCGTTAGATCAAGGTTAGCAGCGTTTATCTCTCGCGTATCGTCGTTTTAGGGTTTGGCGTTTTTGGCTTTTAGGGTTTCGCCGTTCTTTGCTTTGTTTCGCAATTGCCGTCGCCGTCGCGATCCCCTAGAGCACCGCCGTCGCGATGTCCCGGAGCACCGCCGCTGCGGTGTACGGACGCGCCGCCGCCACGTGACCGCCGCCACACCGCCTGCGGCCCGCGGGCACACCGCATGCAGCTCCAGCGCGGGGCTGGTGCCTGCGCGGGACAGGTGCTCGCGTGGGGCCGCGCCGCTGCAACGCGCCCGCGCGGGGTTGGTGCCCGCCCGAGGCCGCTCCGCGGGCGGCGCGCCCGCACGGGACTGGTGCCGGCGTGGGGCCGCGCCGCTACAACGCGCTCCGATGGTGCTGTATTCCTAACGGAGTTGCTTAACGGTGCTGTTTTCCTGGACGGAGTTGCCTAACGGTGCTGTTTTCCTGACGGAGTTGCTTGACGGTGTTGTTTTCCTAACGGAGTTGCTTGACGATGCTGTTTTCCTGACGGAGTTGCTTGACGGTGCTGTTTTCCTATCGGAGTTGCTTGACGGTGCTGTTTTCCTAGATGGAGTTGCTTGACGGTGTAGTTTTGCTTGACGGTGTTGGTCTCGCTGATAGTTTTGGTTTTGGGGGTGGACGTTCGTGGGTCCGCTTAGTCGTTTTTCATCGCGGTCGTCGTCGTAGTGACGGTAAAGGCTCGTGTCACCGTCCGAAGATCCATTTCTTGTTCCAGTCCGTTCCTTCATCACCGGGGCATCATCGGTTGATCGCGGTTCAGTTCTGTTTGGGAGCACTACTGGAGTACATGGTTCGCTGTTTCATATGGATACACCCTTAGAACCCCTTTATCGCATAATTTGATATAGTTTCATGGTTTATCATATCGAAAAATATTATGGGTACTATGATGGGTATTTTGACCTCCGGATGATGAATATCGTGGTAAAAGACTTTTGGACGGTTTGTCCCTATCCGAACGATGGCATGGTCGTTCGTGGCATACTTATGAACGGTGCAACTATTCAAAATTCAGGAGGTGGTTCCGATAAATGGGAACAAAGGGGTTTTTGGCACAGTGGGCGGGACCACTAAATTACCGATTAATGTAAAACTAGATATTTACTATTGGTGGACCTTAGGTAGGTCTGAATGAATCACAGGTGTTCGGGAAGGAGTCATGGACTTAGGTTGACCATCCAGTAGAGATGGGTATCCCGATCGGAAGACGGGAACACTGGCAAATCGGTAACATCTGACCTTGCTTCTTTGTATTATTATTTCCTCATGACTAGTGTGTGTCAGTAAGATGGTCGTCTGTCACGGTTATTGTGACGGCGTAATATACTATGATATATCTTTTTACCGAATGGTGTGCACTGAATACGGACTTTGTGTAGCTTATCCGACCATTGGGCGACATAAGCAGGGGAAAGTGCACTTTCCGGTAATTAAACAACATAAGTCATATGATTATAAAACAAAAGATATTTTAGGGTTGGATTCTTGTTATCATAATTGGCTGGCGTGTCGGTTTCTTCTATACATCACATGGGCGACTGTTCGTCGCAGGTCAAGGGTTCGGTTTTGATATACATCACTTGGGCGACTGTAGTCGCGGAGAGAGGATTGTTTTGGTCATGTGATCGTCATACTCATGGTGCTTTTCACGCACACCAGCGGTTTGGCCACCGCGCGGGTGTACTTTTCCGGAGAGGTGGTCTGTTGGACCCTTGAACCCCACGCGGCTATGTGCGTTGGGGCCCCTTGCGGCTATTTGCGGTGCTGCACTCGTGCAGTGGGGGATTACCTTGCACCAGGTTCTGAGCTGGACTGTTCTTTTGCCTGAGGTCGATAGACCGACATGGCGGCATATCGGATGATAGTGATGTCCAAACGGGCCAACTAATAAAAAAATAGAACTTTTTACAAAACAAAGTAAAATGACCAAAAACAGAGTTTTATTGGCGGGTACGATGGATGACATTGCCTATGGTCGATAGACCGAAATGGCGGCATGTCGGATGACAGTGATGTTTCTCCTATCTTGGATTGATCGGTAGCGGTACAGTGCTCGAGTGTTCGAGATACGGTTTGGGGTTATTTTGCTACTATAGTACCTTGTTTGCACTATATTTATAGTTGGTACCATTTTTACTATCATGGTTTATGTCACTGACTCCCACTACGTGACAGGTTCAGTCGAGAATGGGGATCAGGACGGTGGTGAGGACGCTACCTAGTGAGGTATAGGTTTTCCTCAGTTAGGTTCTTCTCTCTCTTCCTTTCTTCTGGTTATTTCCTTTCATAGTCGGATATTATGCATGTGGACTTTGATATTGTGGATGTGTGGATGTTGAGACAATCATTTGATGTTGGATAAACTTACTTTATGAAACTGTCTTTTCGGTTGATGTTTTTATGGATGCGTCGTGTGGATGCAGGTTTTAAATTATATATATATAAAAAGAATTGCGAAAACGGCTTTAGAAAACTGAGTGTCGTGTGGGCACTATTTTTAAACCTAATGGAATTATCCTTTCAAACAGGTTGATGTGCAGGTATGCGCTGTTTTATAAAAATAAAATAATGATATATTCAAAGTTTCTACTCTGTTAATTATAAATCAAATAGTGAATGTGGTTGATGTATTTGTCGTATATGTATTTTGTACATGGAGACGCCGTGCATATACAGGGAAGACTCTATCCGATTATACAGAGAGATCTTGTATGTGTGGCGGGTCTGTGCACGTGCCAAGGCAGGAGGTCATTGAAAAAAAAAAATGATTCCAAAATTCAACTGTTTCCGCTTTAAAATTTCTCCCGGGGCGTGACATGGACCCCGCCTTCGATCTCTGGTCTTCGATGATGATGGCGCTTACGAACCCGATCTGCGATGATGACGGCGTTTCCGATTCCGATCTGTGGTGCGCTCAACGAGGAAGAAGATGAATCGATCTTTTCAAAAATGGTAAACGAGGATTCTCTTATTTCTTTTTCTAATGTGTAAAATAAATCTGATCCCCAATCCCCTTGTATTTATAAGAGATTCATAACCGCCCTAACCTCTTTTTTTTTCTCGATTTGCATGCCAAGATAATCGCACGCCCCTCATGTATCAGCACGGACTTTAAAGCACCAACAATCATTAATGAGTGCTTAAAAATCTTTTTTACCCCATTAACTTCGAAAAATCATACTGGGAGATCCATTTATCGAATTTTCAATTTGATTGCACCGCCGTTCTCCGTTTAACGAGCTCTACAACATAAAAACCAAAACCAAAGAAATTGATAAAAGCGAAAAATAAGCAAAATAATACACATACCCAAAGTGACTCGAAGGAAAAAATCATGGGCACTACATTTATACTCATTCGAACCAGGTATATGATCGCCGTTTTGCGTAATCGGCGTAACTTAAGGGGAATCCTCGTGTATTTCTCAACTACTTCCTGTAGGTTTTTATATATTAAGGATCCACAAGGATCTAAATAGGTACTATCAAACAACTAGAGGGGGGGTGAATAGGTGTAATACTTATAAAACCAAATCTCAGTGCAAAATAAAAACCAATGCGGAAAATAAAAACAGCACACCAAGATATACGTGGAAACTCCAATCCAGGAGAAAAACCACGGGACCAACACGCAATAACAATCCACTAAGAATAGAAGAATAACAAGGTGATTACCGACTCCACGGACTCAACCCCTCCTTCAGCTTCTTCGGACCTTGCGCTGACCGGTTGGATGTCCACGCAATAACAATCCACTAAGAAAAGAAGAATACCAAGGTGATTACCGTCTCCACGGATTTAACCCCTCCTTCAATTTCTTCGGACCTCGCGCTCCACCATTTGCACGTCCACTGCACACGTTCGAATCCACGAACGCCACTCGAATCCACGAGCACACGTTTCGAATCCACGAAACGCCTTTAGCACACCGAATCCACGATGCCACGTCGAATCCACGACGCAAACTCAGTCGATAAGAATATTGACTTCGATGGTGATCCTTTGCTTAGATTCTCATTGGGGAACCGTAGAAGAAATCTCTAAGCAAAGATTAGATCAATTCGACAAAAGATATGTTCTTGAAAGAACCATCGAATTGACCTAAAAGAGGCTATAAAGAAGATCGATAAAAACCTAGCCTCTAGGGTTGCTCTCAAGAGTTTTATAAAAAGATCGGCCGTAGCTCCCACGTTTTTGAGAAACCCTAAATGTCTATTTATAGTTTAGAAACCTTTGGAAAGAGATAAGAATCAAAAACATACCTTATCTGGAAATTTTCAGGACGGCGATCCGGATCGGATTTACTGCGATCCGGATCGTCGTAACGAGATTGACGATTCCAGAAAACCAAGGGTTCGGGATCCGGATTGCAAGGTCCGATCCGGATCGTTCATGCAATTCAGCAAAGTCCCATGTTCGGGATCCGGATCGGAATGGCCTAGGATCCGGATTGAAATTGCCAATGAACAAGTACCCTTCGGGATCCGGATTGCAAGGTCTGATCCGGATCCTGAACATGTCCCATGTCCAGTTTTTGATTTTTATGCAATTAAAAAATCATCCAAGTGTTTCTACACTATAAGAAAGTATTCGGATCACCACAATTATTTAGTTAAACATACCTGATCCTTTTGAATACTTTCTTCTTGAGATTGATGTAACTGATCCACAATTCTTCAACTTCAATCTTCAAGACTCAAGACACTGAGTGTCAACTTGAGCTCTTGTTGAATCTTCTCTAAGACTTTGATTGCTGATTGACAATTTGATCCCTTTAAGACTCCGACTCAACTCACTGACTTGACTCACGAAATATTCCAATACCAAAATGCCGTAACAATCTCCCCCTTTGGCAATTTCGTGACAAAACCCAAAAATACATAAAAGCGCTCAAGTCACTCATCTTAAACCAAAAAGTCGAAATTCAATGTTATCACCAAAACATTGATTTTCTTTGCGTGAAAGATCCAATAAATACAAAATTACATTTGAACCAAACAGTCCTAGAACATACTCTACGACTTAGGACTTGGAGTCTTAAAGTGATGTAATTCCTGCAAAACAAAACTCCAAACAAAATCAAACGTTAGTCGTTAGAAATTAAAATCCTACATTTGATTCGTCCTTTTGGTTCTTTTGTTTTTCCGGCTCTTTCAACCTTTTCTTTATCTCCCTCTATCAAGAGCATCTCTAACATGTTCTCCATGTTCTCCATGTTCTCCCCCTGTCTTGAGCATTTATGTTCTCCCCCTTTGTGATACGATCATTAATTTATGTTCTCCCCCTTTTTGTCACAAATTGTCAAACAGTGAACATACTAGACAAAAGGAAATCACTAACAATATTAGTTCATAGAGAAAGAGAGATAAAAGCTCAGTTCTGGTATACAACAAAAATGCAGATTCCGTACCTGTACCAGAAAGCAAAAATCAAATAATTTCTTGAAACAAATCCAGATTTTAAAATCTTTTCAAATACCGATTTGTATTCCATCAAGAAATCAATTTAAGTGCTTTAAATAGTGAATTCACACAGATGTCATTCAATCCAATTAATTTCACAAAATTAAAAAGATTTACTCCAAAATCATGAAAAATAAAGGTAAAACATTATAAACCGTTTTTCATGTTATATTCATCAAACACAAGTCATCAAAAATAATCTTGAGATCCAAACTCTATCAAGATGTAACGGATTTACAAAGATGACTTACAGAGATTTCCAAATGACATCAATTTGATTTCTTACCCTTTCAAATTTGAGATAAGCACTAAAACACCTAAGGGTGGCTCTTTGAGCATCTTTCAACTATCCCACCTTATACCAACCAGGAGATTGTTCAAAATATAAGAGCTTTGCATATAAATCTCCAAATGCTTCAACTAAAAATTTCAAGAAATATTTTTCAAGCATCAAAACATGTGGTAGCTTCACACACAGACCGGACGACCGGGGTGGCAGCTCTTTCCAACATGTGGTGGTAGTTTTCACACTCCTTTCGGATGTAACTCTTTCCACATCTTTTGCAAATCATTTCAATACCCTTGTAAGAATGCAATCTCTTACGTGAAAGAATTAAATCCCAAATTTTAGTCTATCGGTTGTCTCACGTTTATCACAATGAATTCACACAACCGAGATAGATTAAGCATCTAAAGATCACACATGATTTCTAAAATTTGATGCTTATAATATCAAAAACTCCTATAATGAAGTATCTTCAAGATTATGATTATGGAGTAAAGTTGATAATCCAAATAAAATTAATTTGGAGTGAATAAACGTGAAGCCCTTTTTATTCAATGCACTTGTTCAGTAAAAACCCTTTTGTTCAAAAACAAAGTATTAAAACGAAGAGCATTGAAAAATATGTAATGCAAAGATTAAGAAAGATATGAAGGGAAAACCAATCAAAGCATTACATACAGTCATAAGCTATTTAGAACTTAAGACAAGGAAAGATATCACCTTTCCGAATCCAAAATCGCTGGATTTTGGGTTGTCTTGATTCGTTGTGGCCGGGGGTTGTCCGCTTTGACTGTTGGTCCACCTTAGGTCTTTGCCTCGCAGTGATCCACTTGAATGATTGATGTTGTGGCTCGGACCTTTGGTGGGTTGAGTGAACTCCTTTGACTTGATGTGTCTTTTGATTCCGTTGAGTTCGCTCCGTAGATGAAGTTGCCGAAGGACTCTTCTTTCTCTTTTTCGGGCAATTCTTCACCAAATGTCCTTCAAGTCCACATAAGTGACACGTTCTTCCTTTCAATTTGAATGTGGAACTTGAAGCATGCACAGTTTGATCCTTTTTAAATCCCAAACCAACCTTGCTTGTTTGACCTAATCCGGACATACAATCTAGTTTCTTGGAACCGGTTGAAAGCCTTTGTATGTCGAATTTGAGTTCATGAACTTGCTTGGTCAAAGCTTGGTTGGTGATATGAATCTCCTCAAACTGCTTTTCAAGAAAATCAATCTTGTTAATATGGGAATTAACGATCGTTTCCGATTGATTTATCTTTTCCTGGAGGATTTTATTATTATCCAATAAAAGCTCTCGTTCCTCCTCGAGATCATGAAGTTTGATCTTTAAAGCATGATTCTCGTCTTGATTCTCAAGTCGTTGCTTCCTCAACTTCTTGATATGCTTGGCCATCTTCTTAGATTCCGCAAGAAGTTGTTGATATGCCTCAACGAGTTCTTCTTCGTCCGACTCCCCCTCACTTGATGACTCTCCGTTGGATGTTGATGTTTCATGCAAAAACAAAGGAATAGAGTCAGTGATTAAAGATGATAAACAAACATTAGAAGAGGGAATTTGAGAAGCATGTAAGGCAACGACTTTTTCCTCTTTACTTGAGGTCGATTCATTAGAGGTAGAATCGTCCCAAGTTTTCGCTTGCAAAGCCTTCTTTTTATATGATTTCGGAGAAGGACAATCCGTTGAAAAATGGTCGTAGCCTTTGCATCTATAGCATTGGATTTCCCCTTCGAAATCATCTTTTTCTTTAGAAGGTTTTGTAAAGCTTTTGAGGTTTGAGGATTTAGAAACCGATGATCCTTTAGAAGGTTTCGTGGATGAAGATCCATCGGTTCGATTCTTCCAAAATTTCCGACGAAATTTCTTTGTGATCCGCGCCAATTGTTCTTCAAAATCGGCAAAAGAGATTTCATCGTCGGAACTTGATTCGCTATCTTCTTCCTTTGTTGATTTGAATGCAATACCTGTAAGCTTAGAAGAAGACTTGGAAGAAACTTGATTAGTAGGAAAAGTCATTTCATAAGTTTGCAAAGCACCTACTAATTCCTCTACACTCATCTCATCCGGATGACTAACGGTTTCAATGGCGGTAACCTTTGCCCTAAACCGTTCCGGAAGAGTCCGAAGTATCTTTCTTACAATTTTCGACTCCGGGATCTTTTCTCCTAAATTAGCACATGTATTTATTACATCTTGAAGTCTAGTGTAATAATCTGTAAACAATTCATGCTCTTCCATATGAATAGAGTCAAATTGACTTGTAAGCATCTGGAGCTTTTGAATTTTTACAAGATTAGTACCCTCATGTGTAATTTTGAGAATATCCCAAATTTCCTTCGCGGTTTCACACGCGGAAATTCGTGTGAACTCAGTCGAGGAAAGAGAATTAAATAGAGCGTTCATACCTTTCCCATTGTAAGAAGATCTTTCGAGTTCCTCTTTGGACCATCTAGAGCGAGGTTTTGGGGTAGTAGAATTTCCTACTTCCTCAACAGGATGCACCCAACCGTATTCCACGGATTGCCATACCCGCTCATCAATTGCGATGAGAAAAGCTCTCATCCGCACTTTCCAATAAGCATAATTAGTCCCATCAAAAAGAGGAGGTCTATAAATATTACCACTTTCACCCATCATGATAGATAAACCTAAAACCCGCTCTGATACCAATTGTAGGTTTTTATATATTAAGGATCCACAAGGATCTAAATAGGTACTATCAAACAACTAGAGGGGGGGTGAATAGGTGTAATACTTATAAAACCAAATCTCAGTGCAAAATAAAAACCAATGCGGAAAATAAAAACAGCACACCAAGATATACGTGGAAACTCCAATCCAGGAGAAAAACCACGGGACCAACACGCAATAACAATCCACTAAGAATAGAAGAATAACAAGGTGATTACCGACTCCACGGACTCAACCCCTCCTTCAGCTTCTTCGGACCTTGCGCTGACCGGTTGGATGTCCACGCAATAACAATCCACTAAGAAAAGAAGAATAACAAGGTGATTACCGTCTCCACGGATTTAACCCCTCCTTCAATTTCTTCGGACCTCGCGCTCCACCGTTTGCACGTCCACTGCACACGTTCGAATCCACGAACGCCACTCGAATCCACGAGCACACGTTTCGAATCCACGAAACGCCTTTAGCACACCGAATCTACGATGCCACGTCAAATCCACGACGCAAACTTAGTCGATAAGAATATTGACTTCGATGGTGATCCTTTGCTTAGATTCTCATTGGGGAACCGTAGAAGAAATCTCTAAGCAAAGATTAGATCAATTCGACAAAAGATATGTTCTTGAAAGAACCATCGAATTGACCTAAAAGAGGCTATAAAGAAGATCGATAAAAACCTAGCCTCTAGGGTTGCTCTCAAGAGTTTTATAAAAAGATCGGCCGTAGCTCCCACGTTTTTGAGAAACCATAAATGTCTATTTA
>CM055062.1:37951767-37959267 GCA_029204045.2 Tillandsia leiboldiana | reverse complement strand
AAACAGCGCCTTCAGTGAAGGCGCTGATGGGTTCAGCGCCTTCACAAGAAATCATATGAAGGCGCTGACCGCTTCAGCGCATTCATAGGATTATTGTGAAGGCGCTGACCGCTTCAGCGCCTTCACGCTGTCTATCCTACGTGGCGCCGAGGTGGCAAAAGGAGGGTTAATTTTACAAAAAAAATTTTCATAAGGTCGTTTTGCAAAATTTGAATTTTCAGAGGGTCAATTTGAAAAAATCCCCTTTCTATTTCAAAATATGAAGCTCTATACTTTTTGACCTTCACATATTGATGTCTTTTTGACCTTCACATATTGATGTTTTATATTTATGCATTTTAATATGCAGGGAGACATCTTGCTGAGCTATGTAAGAGTGAATATTCCAAATACGTAAAGTTTTGCCTGTACTTGCTCTCCGAAGTGGCCGTTATCTCCGCTGACATCCCCGAAGGTAATCAACAGTAAATTTAGAAGAAAAGTGTTTCAAATTCAAAATTAACGTTTGCAGCTCTTGAATACGGCGACTTCAATTTCATGATAATGTACTTCTATAACAAACATAAATTATAGGAATAATTTTATATAGCTCACTGCAAATATATTGAGTAGCAAATCACTATAAAGTTCGAGTTTTTATATTTATCTTTTCAAAAGTCCAATGAAAATTATATTTGTCAATCTGCTTTGTTATCATAAACTAACTATTTATTTTTTAACAAAATATAAATAAAATGTCAATTTTGTTATCACAAATATGTCCTTCAAAAAATCACAATTGTACTTAGAAGCGTACAAAAATATCATTCCAAAAAAATTTAATCTTAATGAGATTATAATATCAGAAAGTGTAAGAAGGACAATTTATCTCATTCACTAACTAATGTTAAATATTTTACTTATGATTAATTATATTTTTCTAACGAATATTTACTCTAGGAGTATCTTTGAAATTATTAGGACTTTTGAAAAAAAAAAAATTAAAACTTGAAAAAATATAAAAATATATATACTATTAGATATAATTACAAGCTGCATAAAATTATCCCTAAGTTATAAATAGCTAAATTGTAAGGATATTTATCAAAACGCCTAAAAACTTATTGCACATGCATATAAAAATTTGAATATTATACATGCGAAAAATGATTACAGATCAGTTGTAGTAGAGTAGTAAACAGGTCAGGCCCGTTTGGAAAACCTTTAAAACTCTATTTTAGGTCATTTTACTTTGTTTTGTAAAAAACCCTATTTTTTTATTAGTTGGCCCGTTTGGATGGCCCAACAACGTAAAAATATAACAGAGTAATTTTGCTGTTTCGAAATATTTTTGGGAAAAAAAAAAAAAATGCTCTTAGGGGCAAAAAAATATTCTCTGTTTTTCGCAAACGATTTCTCATTCGCCCTCTTTCGCATTTCACCCCATTTTAAAAATTTAAAATTAAAAATTTTGAAATTTAAAATTAATAATTATAAATTTTGAAATTTAAATTTTAAAATTAAAAATTTAAAATTTAAAAATTTAAAAATTAAAAATTTAAATTTGAAATTTAAAAATTGAAACTGAAAATTTTTTTTAAAAATTCTAAATTTAAATTTTAAATTTTGAAATTTAAAATACCAAATTGTAAAATTAAAATTTATTATATTAAAATTAAAATTGATAATTTTAAAATTAAATTTATTATTTTAAAATAATAAAATTTTATGTTTAAAACTTAAAATTAATATTATAAAATTTTAAAATTTCAATTTTAAATTTTAAATTTTAAATTTTAAATTTTGAAATTTTATATTTGAAATTTAAATTTTAAATTTTAAATTTTAAATTTTAAATTTTAAAATTTTAAATTTTAAATTTTAAATTTTAAATTTTAAATTTTAAATTTTAATTTTAAATTTTCATTTTAAATTTTAAATTTTAAATTTTAAATTTTAAATTTTAAATTTTAAATTTTAAATTTTGAATTTTATATTTGAATTTTTTAATTTTAAATTTTAAAAATTTGAAATTTAAAATTTCACATTCAAATTTTAAAATTTTAAAATTCAAATTCAATTTTGAAATTTTGAAATTTAAAATTTAAATCCTAATTTAAAAATTTAAAAATTTTAAATTTAAAATTTATATTTTTAAATTTAATTTTTTGTATTGAGAGTTTAAATTTAAAATAGAGTTTTTTTTTTTTTTTTAAGTTCACAATCCAAACAGTAAAAAATAGAGTAATATTTTTACAGAGTATTGAATTTTTCAAAATATCAAATAGGGGCAATTTCCTACATACCCCTAAAAATTTTCCTGTTTTCAGATTTACCTCTCTTAGAAGGCTAATATTAAAACTACCCTTCTTACGTTCCAACTTCTTTCCAAAATACCCCTGAAGTTAAACTCTGTTAGTGTACCGTTTGGAACTGTCGTTATCTGTGTGTAATTACTATTTTGCCCTTTCAAATATACCCTAAACCCTAAAACCCTAAACCCCTAAACCCTAAACCCTAAACCCTAAAACCCTAAATCCTAAACCCTAAAAAACCCTAAAAAATCCTAAACCCTAAACCCTAAAACCCTAAACCCTAAACCCTAGAATCTTAAAAAACCCTAAACCCTAAACCCTAAAACCCTAAACCCTAAACCCTAAAACCCTAAAAAATCCTAAACCCTAAACCCGGGCAAAATAGATATATCTGATAGTTTTCAACTCCGATTATTATTTAACTCTAGTTTAACCCTAGTTAACTTAACAAAGGGAAACGGTAGGGGTATTTTTAATAACGGTGGAATGTATAAAGGGTATATTGGAAAGAAAAAAATAAGAAGGGTAAATCAGATATTTCTTCATATTTCAGGGGTACACAGACAATTATCCCTATCAAATACGTTGTAAGTAAAATTCTGTTTTATTTTTCAATGATCGACAAATAGGCCCTCAAGGTAAATAATTCGGCACTTTTACATTTGTTTACTAAACCAGCCCATGAAGTGACCAATGAAGAGGACCCATTAGGGGTCCAACGGCCTAAAGATTGCCCATGGCCTTCCTATATATTGGGACACAAAATTTTGATAAAAATATATAGAACTTATATAAATTATAAAATCAAACTATTTAATATTTAAAAATTTTATTTTTCTACCTTACCTTTTAATTCATTTGATTACATTCATTTAATAACTCTTAAATTTTAAATTTTAAATACAGCATTTAATTTTACGAACTTGATTAGTATATTTTATATAATTTATAAAACTACAACTCCATTAAAATAAGTGATTGATCTAAATTTTGTATCAGAATAACCATCAGATGGCTTATCTCTGATAAATTGAAAGACTGAATACAAAAACTAAACTTTTAAAAGGTTGGGAAGTTGAGTCAAAATGCGCCAAAGTTCACATACAATATATATATTTTTACCAAAAATTTAGGAGGATAAAATGTATAGTACTTAATTCATGTATATACCATCCCAATGTAGCAGTTTCTATACTTCTTACTTAAGTTCTTTAGTAATGGGACTTTCACGAAAAAAGAAATAGGATTATTCTTTTTTTTAAAGCCAGTTCACAAATAGAAGTTGAATCCTCATAGAGTCGTGAAGGCCGGCGGCTGAACTAATTAATATATATCTGATTTCACAAAATTTAGGTTGCCGAGTAATTACAAATATGTTAATCCGAATTAAGGAAAATAAGGCAAAAAATTAATTTTACACAAACTATTCTTTTTTACCTTTTTTTGTAAAGGAAAAAGATACTGTTATTTACTGTGTTTTAAATTATTTTTGGGAAATGTTTGTGATCTTTGGGTGCAGTGATAGGAACAGCATTTGCTCTCAACATATTGTTTCACATCCCACTGTGGTCGGGGGTCCTTATCACAGGGCTTAGCACCCTTTTGCTTCTCGGATTACAAAGATATGGGGTAATTAATCTCTTTCCTTTTAAACCCTAAAATTTTATAGCAATGCAGGAAAATTTCTTATATTTTTCCAAATAAGTGGTAGATAAATATTAGATAATCAAAATGATAAGTCAGCAAGACATATATATATATATATATATATATATATATATATATATATATATATATATATATATATATATATATATATATATATATATATATATATATATATATATATATATATATATATATATATATATATATATATATATATATATATATATATATATATATAAGTCTTTTGTTTCACATTATATATCCTTACTGAATGTTACAAATTTTTAGAGAAAAAAAAACCTTGGCAGTGATATTGCCAAAATAAAGTAAAAGAAAATTTTGCAAACTAAATAACAATAAGCCAGTCAAAAGTTCATGATTGTCCGTACAATTTGACCTATATATTAAGCAATCCAAATTTGGATGGGAGGGAGGAGAATTGAATTTAGTGACTCAAAAACATCAAAAGTCACGAGAGATTTGAATTGCCAAATCAGGTCTAATCAAGCAATATTGGCCAGTAAGGGACTACTGAATCTCACTCACGAGAGATGTTGAGGTCGAACAGGATTGGGTTCGAAAAATTCCGTTGCATTCTACTTGACCTCATTCCTACCTATCGTGACCTAATGCCTCCAACTCACTGATCCTATCCTCTCCAAATATCTCTTTTTCCTCTCCAACATCTCTCTTTCGTTTTTTTTTTATCCTATTCAATTGAGTCCTAGTTACCGCATCAACCTTTAATTTGATTCTATAAAGATATTGAAAATTAGTGTTTTCATGCAGGTTCGAAAGCTTGAGTTTGCGGTAACTATGATGGTCGTCGTCTTGGCGGCTTGCTACTTTGGAGAGATGGCCTATGTGAAGCCACCTGCAGTGGAGGTGGTGAAAGGGCTTTTCATTCCCAAGCTCAATGGAAGCGGTGCTACCGGAGACGCTATTGCCCTCCTCGGCGCTCTCGTCATGCCGTGAGCAAACTGAATTCTTTTTTTTTTGTCTTTACAAAGAGCTAGCTGTTCAACAAAATATGAACGGTCTGTTTGACCTAGATAGTAAAAATTTAGCATGACTTCTTATAAAAATAGTACGAGTGCTAATAGGTCATGTAAAATATGCATAAGATTTAAAATAAAGCTTTTACTTTGAAGGATCAAAAAACCATCTTAAATATTTAGTAGAGACATTTTAATTTAGTTAAATGTTGTTCTTCTTCCTCATAATAGGAGAAAATGTGCCAAAAACTAACTTTAATTACTTTTACTTATAGCAATTCTTTGCAATTACAGACATAATTTATTTCTGCATTCTGCGCTTGTTTTGTCGAGAAAGACCCCGCCATCCGTAAGAGGGATCAAGGTAACGCTCATAAATTGGAAAACATACCATCTCTCTCTCTCTCTCCCTCTCTCTCTCAGTTAAACTTGTAAATTCAATTAATGGGAATAAATCTGAATTATAGCTAATTGCATCAATTACTAGTCAAATTTAACTTGATTAAGTTCAATATAAAAATATCTAGCTCCATTAGACCGGTCTTAACATAATGATTGATCATCATGAATTTATTTCTATTCAATATAAAATCACAAAGTTGTTGCTATATGCTTTGAAATAAAATAAATTTATATGAAATCTCGAGTTATTTCATTTTCAGCTGCTCCAAGATCAACAACGCCACGGGCTTGTCCTTCTATTGCCAACAAACTATTTTACCCCTATTCTTTTTATCATATGAGCAGTACAAAAACTAAAAGTAATTAAAAAATCATCTGATACATATGATCTTACTTTTCGCTCTTTTTGTTTGTTTTTTGGTGTGTTAGGATGCTTGCAGGTACTTCCTTCTAGAAAGCGGCTTTGCACTGTTTGTGGCGCTGCTTATCAACATCGCTGTCGTCTCTGTCTCTGGCACCATCTGCTCATCCAATAACCTCTCTGCTGATGAATCCAATCAATGCGGCAATCTCACTCTCAATTCGGCTTCTTTCTTGCTCAAGGTTATTTTGTCCTTATCATTTTATGCAATCGTCGTTCTCCCATATAATATGTCAAAATATTTAAATCTGATCATAATATTTTAGGTGGTGGCTAAATTTAAGAGGTCAAAAGGGTTAATCGTATTAAGACTAGAATAATTTTAAAATGAATAATTCACTTGAAAAGTTGGACGTCATAATTAAGTAGCAGAATCAACCACCTGCGGACAATGTACATGTGAATGTGCTTAAGTTTGATGAGGACAACAGAACTTAAAGGAGAATTTGTAATAATCCTTTATATGAAATATAGTAGGGCAAAACTTTTAAACCTGGATATAATATTTTGAATGATGACTAGGCTTAAAAGATTAAAAGAATTAAACTTATTAAAACTAGAGTAATTTTAGAATGAGTGACATGGCGAGCGTCATAATTATTAAGAGGAAAGTCCTATTGTTCAAAGAATAATAATAAGTTAAAACTTGATAATTCAGATCACTTGTTTTCAAATAGAAAAAAATATATATATAATAACCAACCGTATCTAGGCGTAGTCTTTTAGATGAGTTCATTGAAAAAAAAAAAAAAAAAAAAAAAAACAATTTCTAGTCTCAATTATAAATGAACAAAAAGGTATAATCAAAATTGAGAAATTATGATTGCTTTGAACGATAATATTTTTTATTATAATCAATACTATTATAATAAATATATAGAAAATGAAAAACATATGCTCAATTTTTTTATTTTTATATTCTTATATATATATATATATATATATATATATATATATATATATATATATATATATATATATATATATATATATATATATATATATATATATATATATATATATATATATATGTATAGTTCGACTGCAATGCTATCGATAGTATCAACCACTTGGTGCTACCAAGTTTTCCACTATTAGATCAACCCCTTTGATCATTTTCATCGTTTAGATCATACTATTTTATCAACCACCCACTAAATCCTACGGGTCCACTATCACCCTAACCGTTCATCTTTTTATCTAAGAATAAAAAATCTAATAGCACCAATGACTTGGTGCTATTAATAGTATAGTAACCTAGTTATATATATATATATATATATATATATATATATATATATATATATATATATATATATATATATATATATATATATATATATATATAGAAAGAAAGAGAGAGAGAGAGAGAGAGAGAGAGAGAGAGTGTGTGTGTGTGTGTGTTAGGCCGGAATACTATTGGTAGAAAATAGACTTTGTTGCTACTGATTTGTTTTCGATAATGGAACTTCCAAAACAACGGTTGATAGTGTTAAATATGATCTAAACCATTTAAACTATATGAAAATTAAATTTCATACTTTTTTAATATTTTTCTCTTATCCATCAAGTAAACACAAAAATGAACGGCTGACAATGTATATTCTACAAAAAGTGTTGATAGGAGTATTGTAATCAAGATTGAGAGTATATATCTTGTTTATAATAGTTTAAAAAATTTTCTAACCAAAATTTATTTGATTTAAATTTTTTTACACCG
>CM055062.1:37931767-37946767 GCA_029204045.2 Tillandsia leiboldiana | reverse complement strand
CTATTTCTTTTGATTTGCAATTTATTTTTTAAAATTGATTTATTTTGATATGTTTATGATTTGTGATAATCTAAAAATATAAAAAATATTATGAAAATAATATATAAATATTTAATAATAAAAAAATAAAAATAGGAGTGTAAAATTTAGTTTCTATAGAAAATAATATTTTGAAATTAAATTTAAATTTGTGTTTAATTTGTTTTATTTGTTTCTAGGTTTTTTTATTATTTTATTTCAATTGATTGTTAGTTTAATTAGTTATTAGTGGCATGAGTCTATTTTTAATTAATTTATTTTTTAAATTTGATTAGTTTTGATTTGTTTTTAATTTTAAATTTGATTTGTTTCAATTTCTTTTAATTTGTAATTTATTTTTTAAATTTGATTTGTTTTGATTTGCTTTTTGGTTGAGATAATTTGAAAATATAAAAAGACATAAAATAATATATAAATATTTAATAAATAAATAAATAAATAATGTAAAACTTAATTTTTCTACGTTATTTTGTGGTATATTTTTTTATTCTTTTTAGGATTTCGTCTGTCATTTTGTGACACCCCAATAGTCCCACATCGGATGGGAATGTGGATGTATTTGGTATATATATGACATGAACATTAGTAATAATAACTGGGTTTAAGCATTTTGGGCTATGGTTTGGGCCAAACGAGTTATTATTGCTAGTTGCCGGATTGTTATATTTGGTATCAGAGCAAATAACCAGTCGGTCAGAGCCAATAACCAGTCGAAAGTGTGTGGCGAGTCTCGGGTGAGTCTAGTGTAGATGTGTCACGCCCCGGGGTCGAAACTGCGATCCGGGCTCGCCAACAGATCCGCCATCTGTACGGAAACCGCCGCACAGACGAAGCGTCTACCCTGCAAAAGATCTATAACTAAACATGCATCAGAGCTGAAAAGAACTAAATATGTCACGCCCCGGGGGTTTTATTTTAGCGGAAACGATACTTCAAAGTACGCGTAAAGTGCGTACGAATTTTTTTTTTTGTTTAGAAACCTCCTTCCCCGGCGCGTGCCCAGACCCGCCACATATACAGATTCACTCGAAATTCGGGCAGAGTCTCCTCTGTATATGCACGGCGTCGCGGCTGCTACAATAGCCGATTATGAGCAATCATTTTCCCATTTAATCACAACAGTTCGAAGTAGTACGGTGCATGAAGACTAAACAATACCCGTGGCCAATCAAGTTGAAAGGATAAACTCACAGTTTTGAAAGCAGGTCCACACGACCCAAGGTTTTTTTTGAAGACAGTTTGAAAAGATGCCATAAATCCATAGGTTTTGGAAAACAGGTCCACACGACCCAGATTTTTTAAAAATAGTTTTCGAAGTTCTTTTCTTTTCTAGTCATGTTGCTTTGAAAGCGGCCAAACGGGGACAATAACGGAAATAGTAGTGCATAAGTAGAAAGAAAGAATTCAACATCCACACGACCCCACAAGGGTATCGAGAACCACACATTAACCTACAGTTCTGAATGAAATGCAGAGAAGGTAAATAAAACAGCATACTAGTGCTCCCTCAGACCGACTGCTACCAACTCGGCCTCACCGTCGCCTACCTCTACCCCCTGGAGGTACCTGTCACAGAGTGGGTAGTCAGCGACACTATCATCAAAATAGTACTAAAGCAGTAAAGTAATACCAAGCCACAAAGTAATGCTAGCCGGAACAACCGCTCTACTCGTAATGGTAACTCGCAACCACCTGTACCACCTGTAGCACCTGTAACCCCGGTAACACCTGTAACACCTGACCGCGTCGGGATCCAATCCCGGCGGTCTCACACCTGACTACATCGGGATCCAATCCCGGCAGTCCCACACCTGACCGCGTCGGGATCCAATCCCGGCGGTCTCACACCTGACTACATCGGGATCCAATCCCGGCAGTCCCATCGCTGCCTCAGACCCCCCAGCGGTCAGGGGCCCCCCACTACGTCACCTCGTGGGGTAACACGGGTCAAAGACCGCCTTTCCGGAAAAGAGCACCCTTTGTGGTGGCCAAACCGCGGGTGCGCGTGTCGCAGCTCGAGCATAAGTAACCAGTAACCAAGTAACCAAGTAACCAAGTATCCAAGTAACCATGTCACCATGTCACGGGGTAAGGTAGTACATCATAGAAACCATCAACGTTAGTACCGTTAAGTAATGAAAAGTCCCTGTCGGATTACCAACATAATACTCAGCCTCGACCGTAAACCCACCTTGTTATCGCGCTCCTGACTGATGTAAGGTTCTCTCGCGTCTCGGGTGCCCGCCCGGACCTACACGAATCTGTCATATGGGAGTCAGCAACTTAAGGCTTTGTCAGACTAATGATTAGAGCGCCCGGCGCCCTCTCACCTTGCGTATAATACGCACAGGTACGCGCCTGGCCCCGCACGGCTGGGCGGTGTACTAACAGCGTGCGGCCGTCCGCATGCGGAGGTGCCCGCAAGCGGCGGCGCCCGCATGCGGCGGTGCCCGCAAGCGGCAGCGCCCGCATGCGGCGGCGCCCGCATGCGGCGGCGCACAAGCGGCGGCGCCCGCATGCGGCAGCCCGCATGCGGCGCCGCCCGCAAGTGGCGGCGCGCATGCGGCAGCCCGCATGCGGGGCCGCCCGCAAGCGGCAGCCCGCATGCGGCAGCCCGCATGCGGCGCCGCCCGCAAGCGGCGGCGCCCGCATGCGGCAGTCCGCATGCGGTGCCGCCCGCAAGCGGCGGCGCCCGCATGCGGCAGCCCGCATGCGGCGCCGCCCGCAAGTGGCGGCGCGCATGCGGCAGCCCGCATGCGGGGCCGCCCGCAAGCGGCAGCCCGCATGCGGCAGCCCGCATGCGGCGCCGCCCGCAAGCGGCGGCGCCCGCATGCGGCAGTCCGCATGCGGTGCCGCCGTGCGCGCCGGATTCCCGCGATGCCCTTGCCCCCTTCTTTTTCCTTTCTCCCCCCCCCCTCTCGTCCGCTCCAACCAAGAACGGGGTGAGAAGGCAAAACCCTAGCGTGCTCACCTCGGTTGTCGGAGGAAGAGGCGATCCGGTCCTGCGCGTTCGGCTACAAGGAATGTGAGGACGCCTCCTTCTCCTTCCTTGGTCTCGCCTCTTGGGTCCTCCGTGCAGTCGGTGAGGAAGCAGAAGGATTTGGTTGGGAAATAGAAGGGTTGGGGAAATGGGGTTTCGTACGTAGGGTAATTGTGGGGAATACGGGTAGTTAAGGGGGAGTGTGGTGGTTTAAGGGGAGTGGGTAGTTAAAGGGAGTTACGGGTGGTTATGGGGGAATGGGTAGTTAGAGGGAGTGGGTAGTTATGGGAGTTACGGGTAGTGGGTAGGAGTGGGTAGTTAGGGGAGTTACGGGTAGTTAAGGGTAGTTAGAGGGGGTGGGTAGTTATTGGAGTTACAGGTAGTTAAGGGTAGTTAGAGGGGGTGGGTAGTTATGGGAGTTACAGTTTGTTTAAGGGGAGTTATACGACGGGGGGGAAAATAACGGGAACGGTTAAGTTGGTAAAAGGGAAAGAACCCAGTTCAAGTTAAAACGGGTCCAAATCAGGTGCGAACTAGAGTCCGGTCTGTCTAAATAACCCGCGTTAACCATCTGAGCCGTTAGCTACCTTCCGGAATTTATTCCGGGAGATTCCGGCGTCGGAATTCAGAACCGATTTCGCCGCCGCTCTCCGTTTCGCGAGTCCTATCAACTAAAAATAGCCGCGGGCCCCGACGGTCTGTCCGGAAACAGGGAATTAATCGATCACCCTCCAGCCCCCGAAACGAAATGCGGAGATAACGAAACCAAAAGTAGACCCTTAAAATATTTTAAACTAGCGGCTATTACACCACTCACCTCTTAAAACGAGTTTCGTCCTCGAAACTCAATCCTGATTTTCGGTAAAGAGATAAGGATAGCCCTCTCTCATCTTTGATTCTAGTTCCCATGTCGCTTCCCGCTCCTCGTGGTTGTTCCAGTGTACCTTCACATAGGGAATGTCTCGGTTTCGGAGCGTCTTGCTTTCTCTTGCTAGTATTCGCACAGGGGTTTCCTCGAAACTTAGGTCCTCCTTTAGTTCGAGTGTCGAGACGTCCAGCACATGCGACGGGTCGGGGAGGTATTTCTTGAGCATCGAAACGTGGAACACGTCATAAATCCGGTTGAGGTTCGGTGGTAGGGCAAGGCGGTAAGCCACTGGGCCGATCCGTTCCAGGATCTCGAATGGCCCACGAACCGCGGGCTTAGCTTGCCTTTTAACCCGAATCGCTTGATTCCCCTGGACGGCGAGACCCGCAAAAACACGTGTTCTCCCACCTGGAACTCTAAATCGCGGCGTCTTCGATCCGCGTAGCTCTTTTGTCGACTCTGGGCAGTTAGTAAGCGCTGTCTGATGAGACGCACCTTCGCTTCTGTTTCTTCTACCAAGTCGGGTCCCAAGAGCTTTCGTTCTCCCAAATCGTCCCAACAGATCGGGGATCGGCAGCGTCTCCCGTATAAAGCTTCGTAGGGTGCCATCAGTATGCTGGCTTGGTGGCTATTGTTGTAAGCGAATTCTACCAGTGGTAGGTATCGCTCCCAACCGACTCCCCAATCGAGTACACAGGCCCGGAGCAGGTCTTCTAGTGTCTGTATCACTCGCTCCGACTGCCCGTCTGTCTGAGGGTGGAAGGCTGTGCTGAAGTGCAATTTTGTCCCCAAGGCTTGTTGCAGACTCTGCCAAAACTTCGAGACAAAACGCGTGTCTCTGTCTGATGTGATCGATGCCGGTACCCCATGCAGTCTCACTATCTCGCTGAGATAGACTTGAGCCAACCGCTCTCTGGTCCAGGTTGTGTGAATCGGCAGGAAGTGCGCTGACTTAGTCAGCCGGTCCACCACAACCCATATTGTGTCGTGTCCTTGTGGTGAACGTGGGAACCCGGTGACAAAGTCCATGGTGATATGATCCCACTTCCACTTCGGTACCGGTAAGGGTTGTAATTTTTCCGCCGGTCGTTGATGTTCCGCCTTTATTTGTTGACACACCAGGCAATGAGCTACAAATTGGGTTACATCCCTCTTCATCTTGGGCCACCAGAAGGTCTGCTTGAGGTCCCTGTACATCTTTGTGCCTCCTGGATGCGCTGTATAAGGGGCGCTGTGTGCTTCGGACAGAATTTCCTTCTTTAATTCCGGGGTATCCGGCACGCAAATCCGCCCGCGGAACCGTAGGGTATCATCGCTTTTTAATGAAAAGTCCCCTTCCTGATCCGGTGAGATCTTGTCTCTTACGAGCTGTAAGTGCGAGTCCGCCTGCTGTCCCTCTCGAATCTTTTCTAACAGTGTTGGCTTGACTACCAGAGTTAGAAGTTGCGCAACCGTGCCCGCTGACACTACTTCCAACCCTAGTCGAGAAAATTCTGCGATCAAGTCGCTCTGCTCAGTTATCGCACCTACCGATCCTCCCTCCAGTCGCCCCTTCCTGCTCAGAGCGTCTGGTTTGCTTTCCCGGGGTGGTATTGGATCGTTAGGTCGTAATCCTTCAGTAATTCAAGCCACCGTCTCTGCCGCAGGTTTAGTTCCTTTTGTGTGAACAGGTATTTAAGACTTTGGTGATCTGAGAAGATGTTACAATGGACACCAAAGAGATAGTGTCTCCATAACTTCAGGACGAAGACCACTGCAGCCAGCTCTAGGTCGTGTGTTGGGTAGTTTCTTTCGTAGTCCTTTAGTTGCCTAGATGCATAGGCTATTACCTTCCCCTGCTGCATTAACACACCCCCAAGGCCGATTCTTGAAGCGTCGCAGTACACCTCATAGTCCTCACCGGGTGTTGGTTGTACAAGTATCGGTGCCTCGGTTAGCCTTCTTTTGAGTTCTTCAAAACTTTCCTGGCATTTGGCCGTCCATACAAACTTTTCTCCTTTCTTGGTCAACCGGTTTAGAGGGGTCGCAATCTTCGAGAAACCCTCGACAAAGCGTCTATAATACCCCGCCAGCCCCAGGAAACTGCGGATCTCCGTCACCGTTGTGGGCGGCTGCCAGTCTATCACCGATTCCACCTTCTTGGGGTCTACGGCGATTCCCTTTGCCGAGATCACATGCCCCAGGAATCCCACTTCGCGTAGCCAGAACTCACACTTTTTGAGTTTAGCGTACAGCTTCTGCTCCCTGAGGGTTTGAAGAATCGTTCGTAAGTGATCCTCGTGCTCCTCGTCGGTGGATGAGTAGATTAGTATATCATCGATGAAGACCACCACGAACCGATCTAAGAATGGTCTGAAGACCCGGTTCATCATGTCCATAAAGACTGCGGGGGCGTTCGTAAGTCCGAACGGCATGACCGTAACTCGTAATGGCCATACCGGGTCCGGAAAGCGGTCTTCGGAATGTCCTCGTTCCGAACCCGGAGCTGGTGGTAGCCAGACTGTAGATCAATTTTTGAAAAGACCGTCGCTCCTCGTAGTTGGTCGAAGAGGTCGTCGATTCTGGGCAGGGGGTACTTATTTTTCACCGTGACCTTGTTTATTCCTCTGTAATCGATACAGAGTCGCAGGCTCCCATCCTTCTTCCGTACGAAAAGCGCTGGTGCGCCCCAGGGTGACACACTCGGCCTGACAAACCCTTTGTCCAAGAGGTCTTCCGGCTGCGCTTTTAACTCCTTCAACTCCGCGAAGGCCATTCGGTAGGGTGCCTTCGTTATAGGTTGAGTACCTGGCAAGAGTTCAATAGGGAACACCACCTCCCTTTCAGGGGGTATCCCAGGCAGCTCCGTCGGAAAGACATCGGGAAAGTCCCTCACCACCGGGATGTCTGAAGGTGTCGTCGAGGGTCGAGTAACTAGATCTACCGATGCCAAAAAGGCTACACACCCACCCTCTATCAGACTCCTGGCTCGAGTCGCTGAGATGACTGCCGGGAAGGAGGTGCTTTTGCACGCTAGGTACGCATTCTTAGGGAAACTTGGTTCTTGTAGTTGTACCATCCGCTTATCGCAGTCGATAAGCACTTGGTACCTTGAGAGCCAGTACATGCCCAGAATAACGTCGTACTCCTTCAAGGGAATCACTATTAAATCCCAAGGGCAAAATAGCCGCCCTAGCTTAATCGGGCAAGTGGCTTCCAAATTAGAAGCCTCCAGCGTCCCACGAAAACCGTGCGTAAATAAATCACACAGATTCCCCTTTCCCCCACGTTCACTCACGTCCTACAACCTTACGTCCCACACATTTCATTTATTCGTAGTTAAGTGTGATATCTCGGTGGATGTTGGGTTGTCACTGTTGTGATTAAAGCAAAGTCTCTGATACCATCTTAATCTGTCACGCCCCGGGGGTTTTATTTTAGCGGAAACGATACTTCAAAGTACGCGTAAAGTGCGTACGAATTTTTTTTTTTGTTTAGAAACCTCCTTCCCCGGCGCGTGCCCAGACCCGCCACATATACAGATTCACTCGAAATTCGGGCAGAGTCTCCTCTGTATATGCACGGCGTCGCGACTGCTACAATAGCCGATTATGAGCAATCATTTTCCCATTTAATCACAACAGTTCGAAGTAGTACGGTGCATGAAGACTAAACAATACCCGTGGCCAATCAAGTTGAAAGGATAAACTCACAGTTTTGAAAGCAGGTCCACACGACCCAAGGTTTTTTTTGAAGACAGTTTGAAAAGATGCCATAAATCCACAGGTTTTGGAAAACAGGTCCACACGACCCAGATTTTTTAAAAATAGTTTTCGAAGTTCTTTTCTTTTCTAGTCATGTTGCTTTGAAAGCGGCCAAACGGGGACAATAACGGAAATAGTAGTGCATAAGTAGAAAGAAAGAATTCAACATCCACACGACCCCACAAGGGTATCGAGAACCACACATTAACCTACAGTTCTGAATGAAATGCAGAGAAGGTAAATAAAACAGCATACTAGGGCTCCCTCAGACCGACTGCTACCAACTCGGCCTCACCGTCGCCTACCTCTACCCCCTGGAGGTACCTGTCACAGAGTGGGTAGTCAGCGACACTATCATCAAAATAGTACTAAAGCAGTAAAGTAATACCAAGCCACAAAGTAATGCTAGCCGGAACAACCGCTCTACTCGTAATGGTAACTCGCAACCACCTGTACCACCTGTAGCACCTGTAACCCCGGTAACACCTGTAACACCTGACCGCGTCGGGATCCAATCCCGGCGGTCTCACACCTGACTACATCGGGATCCAATCCCGGCAGTCCCACACCTGACCGCGTCGGGATCCAATCCCGGCGGTCTCACACCTGACTACATCGGGATCCAATCCCGGCAGTCCCATCGCTGCCTCAGACCCCCCAGCGGTCAGGGGCCCCCCACTACGTCACCTCGTGGGGTAACACGGGTCAAAGACCGCCTTTCCGGAAAAGAGCACCCTTTGCGGTGGCCAAACCGCGGGTGCGCGTGTCGCAGCTCGAGCATAAGTAACCAGTAACCAAGTAACCAAGTAACCAAGTATCCAAGTAACCATGTCACCATGTCACGGGGTAAGGTAGTACATCATAGAAACCATCAACGTTAGTACCGTTAAGTAATGAAAAGTCCCTGTCGGATTACCAACATAATACTCAGCCTCGACCGTAAACCCACCTTGTTATCGCGCTCCTGACTGATGTAAGGTTCTCTCGCGTCTCGGGTGCCCGCCCGGACCTACACGAATCTGTCATATGGGAGTCAGCAACTTAAGGCTTTGTCAGACTAATGATTAGAGCGCCCGGCGCCCTCTCACCTTGCGTATAATACGCACAGGTACGCGCCTGGCCCCGCACGGCTGGGCGGTGTACTAACAGCGTGCGGCCGTCCGCATGCGGAGGTGCCCGCAAGCGGCGGCGCCCGCATGCGGCGGCGCACAAGCGGCGGCGCCCGCATGCGGCAGCCCGCATGCGGCGCCGCCCGCAAGTGGCGGCGCGCATGCGGCAGCCCGCATGCGGGGCCGCCCGCAAGTGGCAGCCCGCATGCGGCAGCCCGCATGCGGCGCCGCCCGCAAGCGGCGGCGCCCGCATGCGGCAGTCCGCATGCGGTGCCGCCCGCAAGCGGCGGCGCCCGCATGCGGCAGCCCGCATACGGCACCGCCCGCAAGTGGCGGCGCGCATGCGGCAGCCCGCATGCGGGGCCGCCCGCAAGCGGCAGCCCGCATGCGGCAGCCCGCATGCGGCGCCGCCCGCAATCGGCGGCGCCCGCATGCGGCAGTCCGCATGCGGTGCCGCCGTGCGCGCCGGATTCCCGCGATGCCCTTGCCCCCTTCTTTTTCCTTTCTCCCCCCCCCCTCTCGTCCGCTCCAACCAAGAACGGGGTGAGAAGGCAAAACCCTAGCGTGCTCACCTCGGTTGTCGGAGGAAGAGGCGATCCGGTCCTGCGCGTTCGGCTACAAGGAATGTGAGGACGCCTCCTTCTCCTTCCTTGGTCTCGCCTCTTGGGTCCTTCGTGCAGTCGGTGATGAAGCAGAAGGATTTGGTTGGGAAATAGAAGGGTTGGGGAAATGGGGTTTCGTACGTAGGGGAATTGTGGGGAATACGGGTAGTTAAGGGGGAGTGTGGTGGTTAAGGGGAGTGGGTAGTTAAAGGGAGTTACGGGTGGTTATGGGGGAATGGGTAGTTAGAGGGAGTGGGTAGTTATGGGAGTTACGGGTAGTGGGTAGGAGTGGGTAGTTAGGGGAGTTACGGGTAGTTAAGGGTAGTTAGAGGGGGTGGGTAGTTATTGGAGTTACAGGTAGTTAAGGGTAGTTAGAGGGGGTGGGTAGTTATGGGAGTTACAGTTTGTTTAAGGGGAGTTATACGACGGGGGGGAAAATAACGGGAACGGTTAAGTTGGTAAAAGGGAAAGAACCCAGTTCAAGTTAAAACGGGTCCAAATCAGGTGCGAACTAGAGTCCGGTCTGTCTAAATAACCCGCGTTAACCATCTGAGCCGTTAGCTACCTTCCGGAATTTATTCCGGGAGATTCCGGCGTCGGAATTCAGAACCGATTTCGCCGCCGCTCTCCGTTTCGCGAGTCCTATCAACTAAAAATAGCCGCGGGCCCCGACGGTCTGTCCGGAAACAGGGAATTAATCGATCACCCTCCAGCCCCCGAAACGAAATGCGGAGATAACGAAACCAAAAGTAGACCCTTAAAATATTTTAAACTAGCGGCTATTACAAAATAGCTACAGAAATCCCCTGAACATCTGATATAAATAAATAAATCTCAATACAATGTCTCTCAGCTACAAAAGTACAAGAAATCCTCACTGATCTCTCAGAATGTCCAGTACAAAAGTGGAGTCATAAAATACACAAGGTACATCTACTTCTGACTCTCAGTGCTGGTAAGGAACTAAACGGACACGTCCTCACCTCGATCAGCTGTCTCCCGCGCGAGCTAAGCCGGAACAGCAGCTTCAGGAAACCTGTCACCGCAGCGGGTGTGAGAACTACTGCAAAGGTAGTTCCCAGTGGGTACCGTCTCAATATCCACGGTATGCCCACTAAGTCTACTGGAGGCACAACAGATAGGTATGCAGATAGATAGATAGATAAAAGCTGAAAGAAACTATAGCTATCATGTCTCAATCATCATGCTCAAGAAACTCTACAATGATGAAGATGTGCATACACTCGCTACTGCTAACATGCCTCAAGTATCATGCTCAAAGGAAAACTCATCTATGAACACGCTATGAAACTCACTCACACATATCACCCAATCCCAATGACTGTCCCTCTTTGGACCAGTCAATCAAGCCTGCGCTCATCTACTGCCGCACATCCCGTAGGAACGGACTTACGTAGGCATCCACTGCCGCACATCCCGGAGGAACGGACTTACGTAGGGTGTCCCTCTAGGACCATCTCAGTAATCACATCGCAGCCTCGTCAGGCTCGGTATCATCATCGCACCCGGGGCGTAGCTCGAGGGGAGCGACCCCACCGAACTCAAGTATCTCAAGTATCTCAAGTATCTCATAACTGGCATAAAAAGCCAGGCTCAGCAGGCTATAATCCACGATCAAACAGATCGGATCTCAATGCTCAACTAGCATAACTCAGTCGGAGAAAGACTCCACGACTCGAACAGAAAAAGCCCAAACACTCGCACAGCTATGTCGGAGAACCCTCAACGACTCAAGGCTAAAATACACGATCAAACAGATCGGAACTCAATGCTCAACAAGCATACTCAGTCGGAGAAAGACTCCACAACTCGAACAGGAAAATGCCCAACACTCTCCCAGCTATGTCGGAGAACCTCAACGACTCAATCTGATAATGCACGACCCGTGGCTGAGTCGGGAAACCTCCACGACTCGATCTGCCAGAGCCCCCAAAACTCTCAAGGCTAAGTGGGAGAACCATCTCCACCACTAAATCAGAACACAACCCATGATCTAGACTAACCCAATCAGGGAATACATCCTCAATCTCTCACACGGGAGGCCTGGAAATTCTGGACGACTGCCACCTACAACCCTGTCAAACAAGAACAGGCTGCAAGCATAGCCCGCCCATAGCTTCCGCCCCCGAACTGGAAAAATGCTAAAACTCTCTCATGACACTAGAAAGTCAATCTCATAGGCTCTAATAATCCACTCGGCCCTCTGGCACGAGAACACATGCATCCTGAACCTACTCAATCCCCTCGGGAAGAACTCAATATTTAAACTCTTTTCAAACCCAGTTTTCATTAAAACAGGTCCGACGATTTTTAAAACGGTTCAGATGCCAATATGATGCCACTAACCATGCAGTCTAGTGTCAAATCACTTCTAGATCATGCTAAAATATCTGGGGCTCGCAATTGCATTCCTACAATTTTCTAGGCAACTATCAGATTTACCAGCTATGCAAATAATCAAGTTAACATGATCAACATGCATTCACTAGCTTTAAAGGGCATTCCATACATCTTGAAGAAATTCCAACCCACCTCAAATGCTTTCCGAAGGCCGCGCCGAAGTTGGTGAAGAAGAAACGGGCGCAAAACTGAAGAAAAACTGCACTATGCCTCTCACGCGCCTGCGCGCGCCGATCGCGCGTCTCGGAAAATCCACGGAGCTCCAACAATCCTCTATCAACTCCCCAAGGTCTCTGCATGCCTCAGCTCAGCTCAAGAGGGCCCTCCACACGTGCGCAATAAGCAGGCAAATCCTCGGATTTGCGCAGTAACCTCCCTGCTTGCACCCGAGAGCACAGGGAGAGAGGGAGAGAAAGGATGGAAATATAGCTCAATTCTCAATCAATTCCATCAATAAAACCCAAGAGGAGAACTATCGAATCCAAATCCACAATCTCCAACAATTAATTTACCTCAATTGCTCCTCGCGAGCGCACTTGACTCGGTCAACTCCCACAATGCACGAGCATGCTTCTCTCTTCTACTACTTCCTCTTCTTCTTCTTCTCTGGCAGCAAGAAAGGGAGGAGGAGATGATAAGAATGAAGGGTGGAGAGGGAGCAAGAGTCTGGTATAAAACATGACGGGAGTGGTTGGAACAGAAAGCCCATACCTCCAAGTACTGTGCACCAATCCGAGCTCTTTTCGGGCATTCCAGAGTCTGTGTTCGGGTACCAGCATTTGGGTACCGGAAACACCACCTCTGGTTCCGATACCAGGCAGCTGGTTCCGGAACCAAGGGCCAGTTCCGGAACCAACTGCTTGGTTCCGGAACCCAGCCACCCAGAACCTCCAGAATTCTGCCAGAACCTTCCCGAATCGCGCCGATAACTCACTTCCTCGCCCGGGACCTCCGCATCATCACCCCGAAACCAACCGAACACCTATGTAAAATCATAATACACATGTTCCCAAGGGATCAACTCACATCAAACCCATCCATGAAACCAATGCTCGACCCGCAAGCTCTCAATCCGACGCCAACTCACTTTTCTACAAAAAAGCTTCCGCGTAGCTCCGGGACCACCCGAACCTCTCTGTAAATAAAACAGAAACTGCTAAAGGTATTTCCACAATACCAGGCTGCCGTGGAGTCGGCACACTGCCGAAGCTCCGTACTCTACACTCTCCCCTCCTTTTAACGGTTTCGTCCTCGAAACCCCAAAACTCCAAAACTCAGGAGGGTGACTCAAATAAGTGGGATATGAAACTCCCATCACTCAAACTCAGGCTCCCATGTGCCTCTCGCTCCTCATGATGACTCCATAGGACCTTTACAAAAGGTATGATCCGGTTGCGCAATTCTCTCGTCTCTCGAGCAAGAATTCGCACCGGTCGCTCCTGATAGCCCAATCCTCGTCTGACTCCAAAGAAACGAAGTCCAAATCATGCAAGGGATCCAATCCATACTTGCCAATCATGGCGGTAGCGCAACTCGGCGAACAACTGATCCAATGCGCTCTAACTCCTCGAATCTGCCAAAAATTCGCGGACTCACTTCCCGCGAAACTCAAATCTACACATTTATGCGGATAGTGATTTTCCAGAAGTCACCAAAACTCCCTGCCTCCAATTGGCATAACTTTCTGTTGCTCCTTAGCAACCACAATGCTGAGAGCTTCACGATGCATTCTTACACCCATCCACAGGGTAAGAAGTCCAACATCGGGAACACACCCCAACCCCTAACTCTCAAAATCACTCTCGGATCTCGGAATCCACGGCACACAGATGCGGTCCTTGTACTTCAGTACTCCCGCTGCATTCACTGAGAAGTTCCCTCTCTAATCCTGTCCAACGGAGTGGGTTACGAGTCCAAAACACAAGTTTTGCCACATTCCGGGGAACACCACCTTAATCTCAATTCGCCTCAATTACTCTTTCAGCGGCATTTGCTGAGTAACCATCATACTCCAAAACTGCACCGCTCGCCTATTCAAGGCAGCTGCGACCACATTGTCTTTGTCGGGACGTTACTGTAAGCTCAATCATACATCCTTATAACTTTATCCACCGGCATTGCCCCAAATCATCAATTCCTTCTGAGTAACCCAGTACCTCAGGTTCTAGGATCGATAGATACTTCAAATCTCTCTCTATCTCAAGCAACTATTCACAATGATGTTAATACCATCCACAGCTTGAACTCCTCAAGTTTATGCTGGCACTTGCTTAATCCACAACTCTGGACCTCTGTCACTATCATGGTCCAAGCCGAACCTAAACGGCAACACTCTTCGCCGGGTCCACTGTCACTCCTGCGGCTGTAATAACTGGCCTAACCACAAAATCTTTCGAAGTCTAAGAGCAAATTCTCTTACAACTCGGCATCAACTTCTTCTCATAGAAGTTGCAGCACTATCCTTAAGTGCTCCTCGTGCTTAAACTCATCTCGGAAACCAAATCCGATATAATCAAATCAACTGGCCCTTGTATAATTTAACTCAACTACTAGCCACGGCAACTCACTGTAGAGCTCAAAACTCACACTGGTTCTCTGCTGCCGGTCCAAGTACCGCCGGAACACACAAGTCCTCAAATCCAAAAGGCCGCAGGGCCTTAGTCAATCCGCTTGACCTCACTGTACTCTCAAAATGTCTCTATCGGGTTCAGACTCTATCTGGCACAGCCCTCAGCTGTAGGGTTCCACAAAGCCTTCAATGTCCCGCAAGGCATCGACCCACACGATCCAAATCTAACTGTGCTCGAATCGTCACAGCACTCTCACCGTTGTGCACTCACAACGTGGCATCACGGCCGTATACCAACGGCATGGCATCACCACGTGTATTAACGGCGTGGCATCACCACCGTGTATCACGGCGTGGCATCACTCCAAAATACCAATCCTCTCGGATCCTCACTGCCGTATCCTCACACGTGGCATGGGGTCACCCAGACCTCCTCGATCCTCGAATCCGCAGCTGCGCTAACAACTCTCTCACTGGCTCACGAGTGATACTCCAAGAGATGCTGCCGAGTCGGCGCGTTTCCAAACCACGTCGATCACTATCTCGATCTCAGTCTCACTAAACGGCGGCATCAACATCAGACCAGGTAAACTCCTGTCCGGGATCAACACGGGCGATAAAGATTATTCCTTTAGTCCGGTGCTGCAGTAGGCACCTCTTCACCGTCGC
>CM055062.1:37824129-37931667 GCA_029204045.2 Tillandsia leiboldiana | reverse complement strand
CTCTGTATATGCACGGCGTCGCGGCTGCTACAATAGCCGATTAGAGCCAAATTCATTTTCCCATTATAATCACAACAGTTCGAAGTAGTACGGGCATGAAAACTAACATCCGTGGCCAATCAAGTTGAAAGGATAAACTCACAGTTTGAAAAGCAGGTCCCACGACCCAGGTTTTTTTTGAAGACAGTTTGAAAAGATGCCTAATTCCACAGTTTTGGAAAACAGGTCCACAGACCCAGCTTTTGTAAAATAGTTCGAAGTCTTTCTTTTCTAGTGTCATGTTGCTTTGAAAGCGGCCAAACGGGACATAACGGAAATAGTAGTGCATAAGTAGAAGGAAAGATTCAACATCCACACGACCCACAAGGGTATCGAGAACCACACATTAACCTACAGTTATGAATGAAAGGCAGAAAGGTAAATAAAAAAGATACTGTGCTCCCTCAGACCGACTGTACACAACTCGGCCTCACCGTCTCCTACCTCTACCCTGGAGGTACCTGTCACAGAGTGGGTAGTCAGCGACACTATCATCAAAATAAGTACTAAAGCAGTAAAGTAATACAGCCACAAGTAAGTGCTAGCCGGAACAACCGCTCTACTCGTAATGGTAACTCCAACCACCTGTACCACCTGTAGCACCTGTAACCCCGGTAACACCTGTAACACCTGACCGCGTCGGGATCCAATCCCGGCGGTCTCACACCTGACTACATCGGGATCCAATCCCGGCAGTCCCACACCTGACCGCGTCGGGATCCAATCCCGGCGGTCTCACACCTGACTACAGTCGGGATCCAATCCCGGCAGTCCCATCGCTGCCTCAGACCCCCCAGCGGTCAGGGCCCCCACTACGTCACCTCGTGGGGTACACGGGTCAAAGACCGCCTTTCCGGAAAAGAGCACCCTTTGTGGTGGCCAAACCGCGGGTGCGCGTGTCGCAGCTCGAGCATAAGTAACCAGTAACCAAGTACCAAGTAACCAGTATCCAAGTAACCATGTCACCATGTCACGGGGTAAGGTAGTACATCATAGAAAACCATCAACGTAGTACCGTTAAGTAATGAAAAGTCCCTGTCGGATTACCAACATAATACTCAGCCTCGACCGTAAACCCACCTTGTTATCGCGCTCCTGACTGATGTAAGTTCTCTCGCGTCTCGGGTGCCCGCCGGACCTACACGAATCTGTCATATGGAGTCAGCAACTTAAGGCTTTGTCAGACTAATGATTAGAGCGCCCGGCGCCCTCTCACCTTGCGATAATACGCACAGGTACGCGCCTGGCCCCGCACGGCTGGGCGGTGTACTAACAGCGTGCGGCCGTCCGCATGCGGAGGTGCCCGCAAGCGGCGGCGCCGCATGCGGCGGTGCCCGCAAGCGGCAGCGCCCGCATGCGGCGGCGCCCGCATGCGGCGGCGCACAAGCGGCGGCGCCGCATGCGGCAGCCCGCATGCGGCGCCGCCCGCAAGTGGCGGCGCGCATGCGGCAGCCCGCATGCGGGGCCGCCCGCAAGCGGCAGCCCGCATGCGGCAGCCCGCATGCGGCGCCGCCCGCAAGCGGCGGCGCCCGCATGCGGCAGTCCGCATGCGGTGCCGCCCGCAAGCGGCGGCGCCCGCATGCGGCAGCCCGCATGCGGCGCCGCCCGCAAGTGGCGGCGCGCATGCGGCAGCCCGCATGCGGGGCCGCCCGCAAGCGGCAGCCCGCATGCGGCAGCCCGCATGCGGCGCCGCCCGCAAGCGGCGGCGCCCGCATGCGGCAGTCCGCATGCGGTGCCGCCGTGGCGCGCCGGATTCCCGCGATGCCCTTGCCCCCTTCTTTTTTCCTTTCTCCCCCCCCCCTCTCGTCCGCTCCAACCAAGAACGGGGTGAGAAGGCAAAACCCTAGCGTGCTCACCTCGGTTGTCGGAGGAAGAGGCGATCCGGTCCTGCGCGTTCGGCTACAAGGAATGTGAGGACGCCTCCTTCTCCTTCCTGGTCTCGCCTCTTGGGTCCTCCGTGCAGTCGGTGAGGAAGCAGAAGGATTTGGTTGGGAAATAGAAGGGTTGGGGAAATGGGGTTCGTACGTAGGGGAATTGTGGGGAATACGGGTAGTTAGGGGGAGGTGGTGGTTTAAGGGGAGTGGGTAGTTAAAGGGAGTTACGGTGGTTATGGGGAATGGGTAGTTAGAGGGAGTGGGTAGTTATGGGAGTTACGGGTAGTGGGTAGGAGTGGGTAGTTAGGGGAGTTACGGGTAGTTAAGGGTAGTTAGAGGGGGGGGTTAGTTATTGGAGTTACAGGTAGTTAAGGGTAGTTAGAGGGGGTGGGTAGTTATGGGAGTTACAGTTTTGTTTAAGGGGGAGTTATACGACGGGGGGGGAAAATAACGGGAAACGGTTAAGTTGGAAAAGGGAAGAAACCCAGTTCAAGTTATAAACGGGTCCAAATCAGGTGCGAACTAGAGTCCGGTCTGTCTAAATAACCCGCGTTAACCATCGAGCCGTTAGCTACCTCCGGAATTTATTCCGGGAGATTCCGGCGTCGGAATTCAGAACCGATTTCGCCGCCGCTCTACGTTTCGCGAGTCCTATCAACTAAAAATAGCCGCGGGCCCCGACGGTCTGTCCGGAAACAGGGAATTAATCGATCACCCTCCAGCCCCCGAAACGAAATGCGGAGATAACGAAACCAAAGTAGACCCTTAAAATATTTTAAACTAGCGGCTATTAACCACTCACCTCTTAAAACGAGTTTCGTCCTCGAAACTCAATCCTGATTTCGGTAAAGAGATAAGGATAGCCCTCTCTCATCTTTGATTCTAGTTCCCATGTCGCTTCCGCTCCTCGTGGTGTTCCAGTGTACCTTCACATAGGGAATGTCTCGGTTTCGGAGCGTCTTGCTTTCTCTTGCTAGTATTCGCACAGGGGTTTCCTCGAAACTTAGGTCCTCCTTTAGTTCGAGTGTCGAGACGTCCAGCACATGCGACGGGTCGGGGAGGTATTTCTGAGCATCGAAACGTGGAACACGTCATAAATCCGGTTTGAGGTTCGTGTGGTAGGGCAAGGCGGTAAGCCACTGGGCCGATCCGTTCCAGGATCTCGAATGGCCCACGAACCGCGGGCTTAGCTTGCCTTTTAACCCGAATCGCTTGATTCCCTGGACGGCGAGACCCGCAAAAACACGTGTTCTCCCACTGGAACTCTAAATCGCGGCGTCTTCGATCCGCGTAGCTCTTTTGTCGACTCTGGGCAGTTAGTAAGCGCTGTTGATGAGACGCACCTTCGCTCTGTTTCTTCTACCAAGTCGGGTCCCAAGAGCCTTTCGTTCTCCCAATCGTCCCAACAGATCGGGATCGGCAGCGTCTCCCGTATAAAGCTTCGTAGGGTGCCATCAGTATGCTGGCTTGGTGGCTATTGTTGTAAGCGAATTCTACCAGTGGTAGGTATCGCTCCCAACGACTCCCCAATCGAGTACACAGGCCCGGAGCAGGTCTTCTAGTGTCTGTATCACTCGCTCCGACTGCCCGTCTGTCTGAGGGTGGAGGCTGTGCTGAAGTGCAATTTTTGTCCCCAAGGCTTGTTGCAGACTCTGCCAAAACTCGAGACAAAACGCGTGTCTCTGTCTGATGTGATCGATGCCGGTACCCACATGCAGTCTCACTATCTCGCTGAGATAGACTTGAGCCAACCGCTCTCTGGTCCAGGTTGTGTGAATCGGCAAGGAAGTGCGCTGACTTAGTCAGCCGGTCCACCACAACCCATATTGTGTCGTGTCCTTGTGGTGAACGTGGGAACCCGGTGACAAAGTCCATGGTGATATGATCCCACTTCCACTTCTGGTACCGGTAAGGGTGTAATTTTTCCGCCGGTCGTTGATGTTCCGCCTTTATTTGTTGACACACCAGGCAATGAGCTACAAATTGGGTTACATCCTCTTCATCTTGGGCCACCAGAAGGTCTGCTTGAGGTCCCTGTACATCTTTTGTGCCTCCTGGATGCGCTGTATAAGGGGCGCTGTGTGCTTCGGACAGAATTTCCTTCTTTAATTCCGGGGTATCCGGCACGCAAATCCGCCGCGGAACCGTAGGGTATCATCCGCTTTTTAATGAAAAGTCCCCTTCCTGATCCGGTGAGATCTTGTCTCTTACGAGCTGTAAGTGCGAGTCCGCCTGCTGTCCCTCTCGAATCTTTTCTAACAGTGTTGGCTTGACTACCAGAGTTAGAAGTTGCGCAACCGTGCCCGCTGACACTACTTCCAACCCTAGTCGAGAAAATTCTGCGATCAAGTCGCTCTGCTCAGTTATCGCACCTACCGATCCTCCCTCCAGTCGCCCCTTCCTGCTCAGAGCGTCTGGTTTGCTTTCCCGGGGTGGTATTGGATCGTTAGGTCGTAATCCTTCAGTAATTCAAGCCACCGTCTCTGCCGCAGGTTTAGTTCCTTTTGTGTGAACAGGTATTTAAGACTTTGGTGATCTGAGAAGATGTTACAATGGACACCAAAGAGATAGTGTCTCCATAACTTCAGGACGAAGACCACTGCAGCCAGCTCTAGGTCGTGTGTTGGGTAGTTTCTTTCGTAGTCCTTTAGTTGCCTAGATGCATAGGCTATTACCTTCCCCTGCTGCATTAACACACCCCCAAGGCCGATTCTTGAAGCGTCGCAGTACACCTCATAGTCCTCACCGGGTGTTGGTTGTACAAGTATCGGTGCCTCGGTTAGCCTTCTTTTGAGTTCTTCAAAACTTTCCTGGCATTTGGCCGTTCCATACAAACTTTTCTCCTTTCTTGGTCAACCGGGTTTAGAGGGGTCGCAATCTTCGAGAAACCCTCGACAAAGCGTCTATAATACCCCGCCAGCCCCAGGAAACTGCGGATCTCCGTCAACGTTGTGGGCGGCTGCCAGTCTATCACCGATTCCACCTTCTTGGGGTCTACGGCGATTCCCTTTGCCGAGATCACATGCCCCAGGAATCCCACTTCGCGTAGCCAGAACTCACACTTTTTGAGTTTAGCGTACAGCTTCTGCTCCCTGAGGGTTTGAAGAATCGTTCGTAAGTGATCCTCGTGCTCCTCGTCGGTGGATGAGTAGATTAGTATATCATCGATGAAGACCACCACGAACCGATCTAAGAATGGTCTGAAGACCCGGTTCATCATGTCCATAAAGACTGCGGGGGCGTTCGTAAGTCCGAACGGCATGACCGTAACTCGTAATGGCCATACCGGGTCCGGAAAGCGGTCTTCGGAATGTCCTCGTTCCGAACCCGGAGCTGGTGGTAGCCAGACTGTAGATCAATTTTTGAAAAGACCGTCGCTCCTCGTAGTTGGTCGAAGAGGTCGTCGATTCTGGGCAGGGGGTACTTATTTTTCACCGTGACCTTGTTTATTCCTCTGTAATCGATACAGAGTCGCAGGCTCCCATCCTTCTTCCGTACGAAAAGCGCTGGTGCGCCCCAGGGTGACACACTCGGCCTGACAAACCCTTTGTCCAAGAGGTCTTCCGGCTGCGCTTTTAACTCCTTCAACTCCGCGAAGGCCATTCGGTAGGGTGCCTTCGTTATAGGTTGAGTACCTGGCAAGAGTTCAATAGGGAACACCACCTCCCTTTCAGGGGGTATCCCAGGCAGCTCCGTCGGAAAGACATCGGGAAAGTCCCTCACCACCGGGATGTCTGAAGGTGTCGTCGAGGGTCGAGTAACTAGATCTACCGATGCCAAAAAGGCTACACACCCACCCTCTATCAGACTCCTGGCTCGAGTCGCTGAGATGACTGCCGGGAAGGAGGTGCTTTTGCACGCTAGGTACGCATTCTTAGGGAAACTTGGTTCTTGTAGTTGTACCATCCGCTTATCGCAGTCGATAAGCACTTGGTACCTTGAGAGCCAGTACATGCCCAGAATAACGTCGTACTCCTTCAAGGGAATCACTATTAAATCCCAAGGGCAAAATAGCCGCCCTAGCTTAATCGGGCAAGTGGCTTCCAAATTAGAAGCCTCCAGCGTCCCACGAAAACCGTGCGTAAATAAATCACACAGATTCCCCTTTCCCCCACGTTCACTCACGTCCTACAACCTTACGTCCCACACATTTCATTTATTCGTAGTTAAGTGTGATATCTCGGTGGATGTTGGGTTGTCACTGTTGTGATTAAAGCAAAGTCTCTGATACCATCTTAATCTGTCACGCCCCGGGGGTTTTATTTAGCGGAAACGATACTTCAAAGTACGCGTAAAGTGCGTACGAATTTTTTTTTTTGTTTAGAAACCTCCTTCCCCGGCGCGTGCCCAGACCCGCCACATATACAGATTCACTCGAATTCGGGCAGAGTCTCCTCTGTATATGCACGGCGTCGCGACTGCTACAATAGCCGATTATGAGCAATCATTTTCCCATTTAATCACAACAGTTCGAAGTAGTACGGTGCATGAAGACTAAACAATACCCGTGGCCAATCAAGTTGAAAGGATAAACTCACAGTTTTGAAAGCAGGTCCACACGACCCAAGGTTTTTTTTGAAGACAGTTTGAAAAGATGCCATAAATCCACAGGTTTGGAAAACAGGTCCACACGACCCAGATTTTTTAAAAATAGTTTTCGAAGTTCTTTTCTTTTCTAGTCATGTTGCTTTGAAAGCGGCCAAACGGGGACAATACGGAAATAGTAGTGCATAAGTAGAAAGAAAGAATTCAACATCCACACGACCCCACAAGGGTATCGAGAACCACACATTAACCTACAGTTCTGAATGAAATGCAGAGAAGGTAAATAAACAGCATACTAGGGCTCCCTCAGACCGACTGCTACCAACTCGGCCTCACCGTCGCCTACCTCTACCCCCTGGACGGTACCTGTCACAGAGTGGGTAGTCAGCGACACTATCATCAAAATAGTACTAAAGCAGTAAAGTAATACCAAGCCACAAAGTAATGCTAGCCGGAACAACCGCTCTACTCGTAATGGTAACTCGCAACCACCTGTACCACCTGTAGCACCTGTAACCCCGGTAACACCTGTAACACCTGACCGCGTCGGGATCCAATCCCGGCGGTCTCACACCTGACTACATCGGGATCCAATCCCGGCAGTCCCACACCTGACCGCGTCGGGATCCAATCCCGGCGGTCTCACACCTGACTACATCGGGATCCAATCCCGGCAGTCCCATCGCTGCCTCAGACCCCCCAGCGGTCAGGGGCCCCCCACTACGTCACCTCGTGGGGTAACAGGGTCAAAGACCGCCTTTCCGGAAAAGAGCACCCTTTGCGGTGGCCAAACCGCGGGTGCGCGTGTCGCAGCTCGAGCATAAGTAACCAGTAACCAAGTAACCAAGTAACCAAGTATCCAAGTAACCATGTCACCATGTCACGGGGTAAGGTAGTACATCATAGAAACCATCAACGTTAGTACCGTTAAGTAATGAAAAGTCCCTGTCGGATTACCAACATAATACTCAGCCTCGACCGTAAACCCACCTTGTTATCGCGCTCCTGACTGATGTAAGGTTCTCTCGCGTCTCGGGTGCCCGCCCGGACCTACACGAATCTGTCATATGGGAGTCAGCAACTTAAGGCTTTGTCAGACTAATGATTAGAGCGCCCGGCGCCCTCTCACCTTGCGTATAATACGCACAGGTACGCGCCTGGCCCCGCACGGCTGGGCGGTTTGTACTAACAGCGTGCGGCCGTCCGCATGCGGAGGTGCCCGCAAGCGGCGGCGCCCGCATGCGGCGGCGCACAAGCGGCGGCGCCCGCATGCGGCAGCCCGCATGCGGCGCCGCCCGCAAGTGGCGGCGCGCATGCGGCAGCCCGCATGCGGGGCCGCCCGCAAGTGGCAGCCCGCATGCGGCAGCCCGCATGCGGCGCCGCCCGCAAGCGGCGGCGCCCGCATGCGGCAGTCCGCATGCGGTGCCGCCCGCAAGCGGCGGCGCCCGCATGCGGCAGCCCGCATACGGCACCGCCCGCAAGTGGCGGCGCGCATGCGGCAGCCCGCATGCGGGGCCGCCCGCAAGCGGCAGCCCGCATGCGGCAGCCCGCATGCGGCGCCGCCCGCAATCGGCGGCGCCCGCATGCGGCAGTCCGCATGCGGTGCCGCCGTGCGCGCCGGATTCCCGCGATGCCCTTGCCCCCTTCTTTTTCCTTTCTCCCCCCCCCCTCTCGTCCGCTCCAACCAAGAACGGGGTGAGAAGGCAAAACCCTAGCGTGCTCACCTCGGTTGTCGGAGGAAGAGGCGATCCGGTCCTGCGCGTTCGGCTACAAGGAATGTGAGGACGCCTC
This sequence comes from Tillandsia leiboldiana, assembly GCA_029204045.2. Taxonomy (NCBI): domain Eukaryota; kingdom Viridiplantae; phylum Streptophyta; class Magnoliopsida; order Poales; family Bromeliaceae; genus Tillandsia; species Tillandsia leiboldiana. The sequence goes on along the minus strand of CM055062.1, from coordinate 37,923,418 downwards.
CTTCTCCTTCCTTGGTCTCGCCTCTTGGGTCCTTCGTGCAGTCGGTGATGAAGCAGAAGGATTTGGTTGGGAAATAGAAGGGTTGGGGAAATGGGGTTTCGTACGTAGGGGAATTGTGGGGAATACGGGTAGTTAAGGGGGAGTGTGGTGGTTTAAGGGGAGTGGGTAGTTAAAGGGAGTTACGGGTGGTTATGGGGGAATGGGTAGTTAGAGGGAGTGGGTAGTTATGGGAGTTACGGGTAGTGGGTAGGAGTGGGTAGTTAGGGGAGTTACGGGTAGTTAAGGGTAGTTAGAGGGGGTGGGTAGTTATTGGAGTTACAGGTAGTTAAGGGTAGTTAGAGGGGGTGGGTAGTTATGGGAGTTACAGTTTGTTTAAGGGGAGTTATACGACGGGGGGGAAAATAACGGGAACGGTTAAGTTGGTAAAAGGGAAAGAACCCAGTTCAAGTTAAAACGGGTCCAAATCAGGTGCGAACTAGAGTCCGGTCTGTCTAAATAACCCGCGTTAACCATCTGAGCCGTTAGCTACCTTCCGGAATTTATTCCGGGAGATTCCGGCGTCGGAATTCAGAACCGATTTCGCCGCCGCTCTCCGTTTCGCGAGTCCTATCAACTAAAAATAGCCGCGGGCCCCGACGGTCTGTCCGGAAACAGGGAATTAATCGATCACCCTCCAGCCCCCGAAACGAAATGCGGAGATAACGAAACCAAAAGTAGACCCTTAAAATATTTTAAACTAGCGGCTATTACAAAATAGCTACAGAAATCCCCTGAACATCTGATATAAATAAATAAATCTCAATACAATGTCTCTCAGCTACAAAAGTACAAGAAATCCTCACTGATCTCTCAGAATGTCCAGTACAAAAGTGGAGTCATAAAATACACAAGGTACATCTACTTCTGACTCTCAGTGCTGGTAAGGAACTAAACGGACACGTCCTCACCTCGATCAGCTGTCTCCGCGCGAGCTAAGCCGGAACAGCAGCTTCAGGAAACCTGTCACCGCAGCGGGTGTGAGAACTACTGCAAAGGTAGTTCCCAGTGGGTACCGTCTCAATATCCACGGTATGCCCACTAAGTCTACTGGAGGCACAACAGATAGGTATGCAGATAGATAGATAGATAAAAGCTGAAAGAAACTATAGCTATCATGTCTCAATCATCATGCTCAAGAAACTCTACAATGATGAAGATGTGCATACACTCGCTACTGCTAACATGCCTCAAGTATCATGCTCAAAGGAAAACTCATCTATGAACACGCTATGAAACTCACTCACACATATCACCCAATCCCAATGACTGTCCCTCTTTGGACCAGTCAATCAAGCCTGCGCTCATCTACTGCCGCACATCCCGTAGGAACGGACTTACGTAGGCATCCACTGCCGCACATCCCGGAGGAACGGACTTACGTAGGGTGTCCCTCTAGGACCATCTCAGTAATCACATCGCAGCCTCGTCAGGCTCGGTATCATCATCGCACCCGGGGCGTAGCTCGAGGGGAGCGACCCCACCGAACTCAAGTATCTCAAGTATCTCAAGTATCTCATAACTGGCATAAAAAGCCAGGCTCAGCAGGCTATAATCCACGATCAAACAGATCGGATCTCAATGCTCAACTAGCATAACTCAGTCGGAGAAAGACTCCACGACTCGAACAGAAAAAGCCCAAACACTCGCACAGCTATGTCGGAGAACCCTCAACGACTCAAGGCTAAAATACACGATCAAACAGATCGGAACTCAATGCTCAACAAGCATACTCAGTCGGAGAAAGACTCCACAACTCGAACAGGAAATGCCCAACACTCTCCCAGCTATGTCGGAGAACCCTCAACGACTCAATCTGATAATGCACGACCCGTGGCTGAGTCGGGAAACCTCCACGACTCGATCTGCCAGAGCCCCCAAAACTCTCAAGGCTAAGTGGGAGAACCATCTCCACCACTAAATCAGAACACAACCCATGATCTAGACTAACCCAATCAGGGAATACATCCTCAATCTCTCACACGGGAGGCCTGGAAATTCTGGACGACTGCCACCTACAACCCTGTCAAACAAGAACAGGCTGCAAGCATAGCCGCCCATAGCTTCCGCCCCCGAACTGGAAAAATGCTAAAACTCTCTCATGACACTAGAAAGTCATCTCATAAGGCTCTAATAATCCACTCGGCCCTCTGGCACGAGAACACATGCATCCTGAACCTACTCAATCCCCTCGGGAAGAACTCAATATTTTAAAACTCTTTTCAAAACCCAGTTTTCATTAAAACAGGTCCGACGATTTTTAAAACGGTTCAGATGCCAATATGATGCCAACTAACCATGCAGTCTAGTGTCAAATCACTTCTAGATCATGCTAAAAATATCTGGGGCTCGCAATTGCATTCCTACAATTTTCTAGGCAACTATCAGATTTACCAGCTATGCAAATAATCAAGTTAAACATGATCAACATGCATTCAATAGCTTTAAAGGGCATTCCATACATCTTGAAGAAATTCCAACCCACCTCAAATGCTTTCCGAAGGCCGCGCCGAAGTTGGTGAAGAAACGGGCGCAAAACTGAAGAAAAACTGCACTATGCCTCTCACGCGCGCGCGCGCCGTCGCGCGTCTCGGAAAAATCCACGGAGCTCCAAACAATCCTCTATCACACTCCCCAAGGTCTCTGCATGCCTCAGCTCAGCTCAAGAGGGCCCTCCACACGTGCGCAAGAAGCAGGCAAATCCTCGGATTTGCGCAGTAACCTCCCTGCTTGCACCCGAGAGCACAGGGAGAGAGGGAGAGAAAGGATGGAAATTAAGCTCAATTCTCAATCAATTCCATCAATAAAACCCAAGAGGAGAACTATCGAATCCAAATCCACAATCTCCAACAATTAATTTACCTCAATTGCTCCTCGCGAGCGCACGTTGACTCGGTCAACTCCCACAATGCACGAGCATGCTTCTCCTTCTACTACTTCCTCTTCTTCTTCTTCTCTGGCAGCAAGAAAGGGAGGAGGAGATGATAAGGAATGAAGGGTGGAGAGGGAGCAAGAGTCTGGGTATAAAACATGACGGGAGTGGTTGGAACAGAAGAAGCCCATACCTCCAAGTACTGTGCACCAATCCGAGCTCTTTTCGGGCATTCCAGAGTCTGTGTTCGGGTACCAGCATTTGGGTACCGGAACACCACCTCTGGTTCCGATACCAGGCAGCTGGTTCCGGAACCAAGGGGCCAGTTCCGGAACCAACTGCTTGGTTCCGGAACCCAGCCACCCAGAACCTCCAGAATTCTGCCAGAACCTTCCCGAATCGCGCCGATAACTCACTTCCTCGCCCCGGGACCTCCGCATCACCCCGAAACCAACCGAACACCTATGTAAAATCATAATACACATGTCCCAAGGGATCAACTCACATCAAACCCATCCATGAAACCAATGCTCGACCCGCAAGCTCTCAATCCGACGCCAACTCACTTTTCTACAAAAAAGCTTCCGCGTAGCTCCGGGACCACCCGAACCTCTCTGTAAATAAAACAGAAACTGCTAAAGGTATTTCCACAATACCAGGCTGCCACGTGGAGTCGGCACACTGCCCGAAGCTCCGGTACTCTACACTCTCCCCTCCTTTTAACGGTTTCGTCCTCGAAACCCCAAAACTCCAAAACTCAGGAGGGTGACTCAAATAAGTGGGGATATGAAACTCTCAGCTCAAACTCAGGCTCCCATGTGGCCTCTCGCTCCTCATGATGACTCCATAGGACCTTTACAAAAGGTATGATCCGGTTGCGCAATTCTCTCGTCTCTCGAGCAAGAATTCGCACCGGTCGCTCCTGATAGCCCAAGTCCTCGTCTGACTCCAAAGAAACGAAGTCCAAATCATGCAAGGGATCCAATCCATACTTGCCAAATCATGGCGGTAGCGCAACTCGGCGAACAACTGATCCAATGCGCTCTAACTCCTCGAATCTGCCAAAAATTCGCGGACTCAACTTCCCGCGAAAACTCAAATCTACACATTTATGCGGATAGTGATTTCCAGAAGTCACCAAAACTCCCTGCCTCCAATTGGCATAACTTTTCTGTTGCTCCTTGGCAACCACAATGCTGAGAGCTTCACGATGCATTCTTACACCCATCCACAGGGTAAGAAGTCCAACATCGGGAACAACACCCAACCCCTAACTCTCAAAATCAGCTCTCGGATCTCGGAATCCACGGGCACACAGATGCGGTCCTTGTACTTCAGTACTCCCGCTGCATTCACTGAGAAGTTCCCTCTCTAATCCTGTCCAACGGAGTGGGTTACGAGTCCAAAACACAAGTTTTGCCACATTCCCGGGGAACACCACCTTAATCTCAATTCGCCTCAATTACTCTTTCAGCGGCATTTGCTGAGTAACCATCATACTCCAAAACTGCACCGCTCGCCTATTCAAGGCAGCTGCGACCACATTGTCTTTGTCGGGACGTTACTGTAAGCTCAATCATACATCCTTAATAACTTTATCCACCGGCATTGCCCCAAATCAAATTCCTTCTGAGTAACCCAGTACCTCAGGTTCTAGGATCGATAGATATCTCAAATCTCTCTCTATCTCAAGCAACTATTCACAATGATGTTAATACCATCCACAGCTTGAACTCCTCAAGGTTATGCTGGCACTGCTTAATCCACAACTCTGGACCTCTGTCACTATCATGGGTCCAAGCCGAACCTAAATGGCAACACTCTTCGCCGGGTCCACTGTCACTCCTGCGGCTGTAATAACATGGCCTAACCACAAAATCTTTCGAAGTCTAAGAGCAAATTCTCTTACAACTCGGCATCAACTTCTTCTCATAGAAGTTGCAGCACTATCCTTAAGTGCTCCTCGTGCTTAAACTCATCTCGGAAACCAAATCCGATATAATCAAATCAACTGGCCTTGTATAAATTTAACTCAACTACTAGCACGGCAACTCACTGTAGAGCTCAAACTCACACTGGTTCTACTGCCCGGTCCAAGTACCGCCGGAACACACAAGTCCTCAAATCCAAAAGGCCGCAGGGCCTTAGTCAATCCGCTTGACCTCACTGTAAGCTCAAAATGTCTCTATCGGGTTCAGACTCTATCTGGCACAGCCCTCAGCTGTAGGGTTCCACAAAGCCTTCAATGTCCCGCAAGGCATCGACCCAACACGATCCAAATCTAACTGTGCTCGAATCGTCACAGCACTCTCACCGTTGTGCACTCACAACGTGGCATCACTGCCGTATACCAACGGCATGGCATCACCACCGTGTATTAACGGCGTGGCATCACCACCGTGTATCAACGGCGTGGCATCACATCCAAAATACCAATCTCTCGGATCCTCACTGCCGTATCCTCACGACGTGGCATGGGGTCACCCAGACCTCTCGATCCCTCGAATCCGCAGCTGCGCTAACAACTCTCTCACTGGCTCACGAGTGATACTCCAAGAGATGCTGCCGAAGTCGGCGCGGTTTCCAAACCACGTCGATCACTATCTCGATCTCAGTCTCACTAAACGGCGGCATCAACATCAGACCAGGTAAACTCCTGTCCGGGATCACACGGGCGATAAAGATATTCCTTTAGTCCCGGTGCTGCAGTAGGCACCTCTTCTACCGTCGCTAGCAAAGCGACACGACCACGACTCAACCTCTGCCGTGCTCTAGCATCCTCTATAACCACACTCCTCCTGGCCAGGTCCACGGAGGGTCATTGTCCACTCTCGACAATCCAAGATAGCACAACATTGGGATAACCAATCCCTATCCAACCTTATATCAACATCTCGGAGCTGATGTAGGACTAACAACTCTAGGATCAAATCCAAGGTCCTACAAAACTGGGCGGAACTGGCAACACTCATACCTGTGCTATACGTGATCTGAAACCTGATCCTCACATGCACAAGCCAACAGTCCCATCTCTGGCCCACGCGAAGCTACCCCTGCTCTAGTAAAGCACACATCAGCGGTGTCGGCATCAACATGCTCCAACTCTAATGACCATAAGCAACCACACCTGATAAGACGCGATCCATTATCCTGGCGTCCTCTAATCGGCTGCACAATTCATCCACAAGATGATGGTGGCCATCGCGCAATCTGCCTCGGCATCTCGGCTCAATCAGCCTACCGGTAAGTCGGATGAACCGCTGCATCCTGAAGGGGTAGTGGGGTGCCGTCGCAGGCGGCCAATCCAAGAACACCACTCTGGGACCCTCTGCCTGAAGATGTCCTGACTAAACACATGAAAAACATCGCCCTCATCCTGAAGTCACTCTATGGCGAAGAATGCGGCTCCCCGCAAGACATACTCATCCTAGCACTGCTGCTGGTGCCTCGACTAACGAGAACCTCCTAGTCTCTGTCTTATCTGAGACTCATAATCCTGTGACTGGAATCATGGCAACCTCGATCCACTCGACTATCCCAACATCAGGCGATACTGGACATCTCCCTCTGGAGCTAGTCCCTCGCTCTCCGTCCCTCTCGGACATGATCACAGACCTCAGTCAATCCATCGGGCATGCACAATCGGTGCATCTAAAATCGCTCGCCGAGAATACCCAAAATGACAACATCTCAAAGCAGTCCCCTCTCAAACATAATCAACTATCTGGGCCTCATCCTGGCAACATGGGGCACACTACTCAACCGTCGAAGAAACTCGCTCCAAGTCTTCGACTGCTCTCCCGGTGGTTCAATAGGACAACTCGACGCCACCAACTCTCGGCGTCCTTATCCAAAGTGCATAACCAAGTGCACCCGATGCTTGTCCTGGATAACAAGTCCTCAAACACTTTCCAAAGCGGCAATCCAGTTCTCGGCCTCTCGAGGCTCCAACTCTGCCCTGAAATCTGTAGGGGATGGAACTGGCGGATGCACAACTATCAATCAGCAATCTCTCGCTGCTTCTGCACAACTCACAGTGCAAACGGGGCCGAAGTCGACGATGTCGCGGCTGGAGGTACTACTGGCGATACCTAAAACGATACTCTCTGCTCAACATGCGCATCACGCGCTCCGTGTTCTCTTCCTGGCGCCGCGTCGCCTAAACAACTGAGCTACCTGGGCCCGTAACTCGCAGACCTTGCTCTGCTCTGTCCATTCAGCCCCCCGCTGTTCGGGCTCCTTATCCAAGGTCAAACATGCTCTCACCGCTGCACGGCATCACAGGGCCAACAAGGAGAACAGTCACAACCAACCAAACCTCAAACACTCTCGACCCAATCAAGCGAAAGTCTATAACATGTTAACCATTCTAAAGTATTATGTTGTCTGCAGCCAACATAATCACTTTAGAGAATAAACATGTAAAATCACTCGCCCCAATCCCTCGGGGGAGGTACAAACTCAATCAGGACTCTCGCTAAAATCACGTCTCTCACGACAGTCATCCTACTGTCCAACCAATAGCCTAGGGTCACTAAGTCCTCAACGACCTATATTCCTAGGCTCTGATACCACCCTAATCTGTCACGCCCCGGGGTCGAAACTGCGACCCGGGCTCGCCAACAGATCCGCCATCTGTACGGAAACCGCCGCACAGACGAAGCGTCTACCCTGCAAAAGATCTATAGCTAAACATGCATCAGAGCTGAAAAGAACTAAATAGCTACAGAAATCCCCTTAACATCTGATATAAATAAATAAATCTCAATACAATGTCTCTCAGCTACAAAAGTACAAGAAATCCTCACTGATCTCTCAGAATGTCCAGTACAAAAGTGGAGTCATAAAATACACAAGGTACATCTACCTCTGACTCTCAGTGCTGGTAAGGAACTAAACGGCCACGTCCTCACCTCGATCAGCTGTCTCCGCGCGAGCTAAGCCGGAACAGCAGCTTCAGGAAACCTGTCACCGCAGCGGGTGTGAGAACTACTGCAAAGGTAGTTCCCAGTGGGTACCGTCTCAATATCCACGGTATGCCCACTAAGTCTACTGGAGGCACAACAGATAGGTATGCAGATAGATAGATAGATAAAAGCTGAAAGAAACTATAGCTATCATGTCTCAATCATCATGCTCAAGAAACTCTACAATGATGAAGATGTGCATACACTCGCTACTGCTAACATACCTCAAGTATCATGCTCAAAGGAAAACTCATCTATGAACACGCTATGAAACTCACTCACACATATCACCCAATCCCAATGACTGTCCCTCTTTGGACCAGTCAATCAAGCCTGCGCTCATCTACTGCCGCACATCCCGTAGGAACGGACTTACGTAGGCATCCACTGCCGCACATCCCGGAGGAACGGACTTACGTAGGGTGTCCCTCTAGGACCATCTCAGTAATCACATCGCAGCCTCGTCAGGCTCGGTATCATCATCGCACCCGGGGCGTAGCTCGAGGGGAGCGACCCCACCGAACTCAAGTATCTCAAGTATCTCAAGTATCTCATAACTGGCATAAAAAGCCAGGCTCAGCAGGCTATAATCCACGATCAAACAGATCGGATCTCAATGCTCAACTAGCATAACTCAGTCGGAGAAAGACTCCACGACTCGAACAGAAAAAGCCCAAACACTCGCACAGCTATGTCGGAGAACCCTTAACGACTCAAGGCTAAAATACACGATCAAACAGATCGGAACTCAATGCTCAACAAGCATACTCAGTCGGAGAAAGACTCCACAACTCGAACAGGAAATGCCCAACACTCTCCCAGCTATGTCGGAGAACCCTCAATGACTCAATCTGATAATGCACGACCCGTGGCTGAGTCGGGAAACCTCCACGACTCGATCTGCCAGAGCCCCCAAAACTCTCAAGGCTAAGTGGGAGAACCATCTCCACCACTAAATCAGAACACAACCCATGATCTAAAGTTACCCAATCAGGGAATACATCCTCAATCTCTCACACGGGAGGCCTGGAAATTCTGGACGACTGCCACCTACAACCCTGTCAAACAAGAACAGGCTGCAAGCATAGCCGCCCATAGCTTCCGCCCCCGAACTGGAAAAATGCTAAAACTCTCTCATGACACTAGAAAGTCATCTCATAAGGCTCTAATAATCCACTCGGCCCTCTGGCACGAGAACACATGCATCCTGAACCTACTCAATCCCCTCGGGAAGAACTCAATATTTTAAAACTCTTTTCAAAACCCAGTTTTCATTAAAACAGGTCCGACGATTTTTAAAACGGTTCAGATGCCAATATGATGCCAACTAACCATGCAGTCTAGTGTCAAATCACTTCTAGATCATGCTAAAAATATCTGGGGCTCGCAATTGCATTCCTACAATTTTCTAGGCAACTATCAGATTTACCAGCTATGCAAATAATCAAGTTAAACATGATCAACATGCATTCAATAGCTTTAAAGGGCATTCCATACATCTTGAAGAAATTCCAACCCACCTCAAATGCTTTCCGAAGGCCGCGCCGAAGTTGGTGAAGAAACGGGCGCAAAACTGAAGAAAAACTGCACTATGCCTCTCACGCGCGCGCGCGCCGTCGCGCGTCTCGGAAAAATCCACGGAGCTCCAAACAATCCTCTATCACACTCCCCAAGGTCTCTGCATGCCTCAGCTCAGCTCAAGAGGGCCCTCCACACGTGCGCAAGAAGCAGGCAAATCCTCGGATTTGCGCAGTAACCTCCCTGCTTGCACCCGAGAGCACAGGGAGAGAGGGAGAGAAAGGATGGAAATTAAGCTCAATTCTCAATCAATTCCATCAATAAAACCCAAGAGGAGAACTATCGAATCCAAATCCACAATCTCCAACAATTAATTTACCTCAATTGCTCCTCGCGAGCGCACGTTGACTCGGTCAACTCCCACAATGCACGAGCCTGCTTCTCCTTCTACTACTTCCTCTTCTTCTTCTTCTCTGGCAGCAAGAAAGGGAGGAGGAGATGATAAGGAATGAAGGGTGGAGAGGGAGCAAGAGTCTGGGTATAAAACATGACGGGAGTGGTTGGAACAGAAGAAGCCCATACCTCCAAGTACTGTGCACCAATCCGAGCTCTTTTCGGGCATTCCAGAGTCTGTGTTCGGGTACCAGCATTTGGGTACCGGAACACCACCTCTGGTTCCGGTACCAGGCAGCTGGTTCCGGAACCAAGGGGTCAGTTCCGGAACCAACTGCTTGGTTTCGGAACCCAGCCACCCAGAACCTCCAGAATCCTGCCAGAACCTTCCCGAATCGCGCCGATAACTCACTTCCTCGCCCCGGGACCTCCGCATCACCCCGAAACCAACCGAACACCTCTGTAAAATCATAATACACATGTCCCAAGGGATCAACTCACATCAAACCCATCCATGAAACCAATGCTCGACCCGCAAGCTCTCAATCCGACGCCAACTCACTTTTCTACAAAAAAGCTTCCGCGTAGCTCCGGGACCACCCGAACCTCTCTGTAAATACAAACAGAAACTGCTAAAGGTATTTCCACAATACCAGGCTGCCACGTGGAGTCGGCACACTGCCCGAAGCTCCGGTACTCTACAAGATGACAGGGCTAGCGAGACAAGTCTCACATCGCATGGCGATCTTGAGCTGCTGTGTGTGTGTTTGGGCTGACGAGGACGTCAGGCCTAAACGGGGGGACTCTGTGATGTGTTTGGGCTGTTTGGGCTGACGAGGACGTCAGCCTTGAACGGGGGAGTCTGTGACACCCCAATAGTCTCACATCTGATGGGAATGTGAATGTGTTTGGGTATATATAAGATATGGACACTAGTAATAATAACTGGGCTTAAGCATTTGGGGCTGTGGTTTGGGCCCAACGAGTTATTATTGCTAGTGTGCCGTTATACATTTTCTATTCTCTTTTATATATAGAGATCATTTTGGGCTATAATTTGGACCCAATGAGTTATTATTGCTAGTGGGCCGGATCGTTATACATTTTCTATCCGCTTTTATATATATAGAGATATAGATATAGATATACAAATTTAAAAAATAACTGAAAAACATCAAAGAAAAAAAAATGTGGATGCAAAATTTGAAAATATATATTTTTTTATCGCAAAAAAGGGTACAAATTTGAAAATATTTTTTTGTAAAAAGAAAAAATATATTGAAATTAAATTAAAATTTATTTATTTTACTTTTTATTTTTTTATAAATTTGATTTTTTTTTTTTTTTAAATTTGATTGTTCTGATTGTTGATTTGAATATTTATTAGAGACAAGAATATACATTTAAATTACTTTTTTTTTTCAAATTTTGTTATATTATTAATATTTTTTAAAATTTTTCTTACGTAAGAGAAAAAAACAATTTATTTTTTTCGCCAAAAAGAAACAAATTTATTTATTAATATTTAATAAATAAAAAATTAAAAATCAAATGTGGAACTTAGTTTTTCTACATAGATATTTTATGTCACGCCCCGGGGTCGAAACTGCGACCCGGGCCCGCCAACAGATCCGCCGCCCATACGGAAAGCCCCGTATAGACGAAGCGTCTAACTTGTAAAAAAGAAGGATACTATACCTATACAGATATCAGAGCTGAAAAAAAATAAACTACTGAAATAAGAAATAATACAACTCCAAAAGTATAAGTCTGAACCTCACTACAAAAGTCTCTCAAAAATAACTAACAACAATAATCCAGCAGACTGTACTAAGCTCCAAAAGGGGTACATCTATACTCCAAGGACGGGTAGGGAACTAGCTCGCGACTCCCTCACATCGATCAGCAATAGAAGGGTCAGCAACTGGAGCAGCAGGAACTGGAAAAGGGGTCCCTGGGAAAAGTCACCACGGCAGGTGTGAGAACTACATCCCACAGTAGTTCTCAGTGGGTACCGCTACCAAGTCCGACGGTCTGCCCACTAAGTCTACTAAAGGATAAGATAACAGGAAAACTGTAATAATGAAAAGATAAGCGGGAAAGAGTCTACAGCTATCATGCCTCTATCTACAATGCTCAAAGGGTGATACAGATGAAAATGATGTATCGAATCCAACCCAAATACTCAATCAATCCAATCACAGTGACTGCCACATGGGGTCCAGTCAAACCTGCACCCACCTACTGCCATTACATCCACGGAGGACTGGACTTACGTAGGGCATCCGTGACTGTAAAAACTGGCCCAGCCAGAGGGACTGCGTCGACAAGTCGCGATAGCAAAGTAACAGGCCCAACTTCGGAGTGACACTCGAGGGACTTGACCCCACCGAGGAAAGTATCCGCGCATCTCTGTCGAGCTCAATATGGCTCATGCAGGCTATAATCCAAATCCACGATCAATCAGATCGACAATGTCCAACTCACAATACTAACCCACTGGCTGGAGGTACTCAACGGCCGGGACCGTCGTCAACCCAACGGCTCCCAAAACAGGACATCCAACTCATAGACGAGAAAGAACCAACCGACACAATAATGGTCCGAGAATCCCGAAAGGTCGGTGTCTAGAATCCCAATCAAACAAGAACAGATTCCAGACTCAACCTTTCGAAGTTCTCGACCCCTTACAGCTCGGGAAAACAACTCCCTTAGTAAAACATGCGGAAGAAACCAACCAGGGTCCGAAAGTTCCGGGAGACTAACACCTACAACCCTATCAAACAAGAACAGGTTCCAGGTACAGCCCCCGTAGCTTTCGTCCTGAAATAAGGGAACGACCCCTAGAACCCGAGTCACCCAAACTCTCTCAGGTGAGGAAGTTTGTAATAAAAGATGGCAGTTATTACTGAAAACTATTTTAATATGAGAAAGCCAATTTAATATATTTTAGTTTTTTAATAAAATCAGTTCAAATAAGTTTTATTTTCCAAACCTCAAAGGGCTATTGCCTTCACCCAAATCAAACAAGAACATGCTCCGGCGACCCCTCGAAGTTTGGAAGGAAAAATATTAGTTTATAGAAATTATGTGTGTCCAAAAATAATCTGGGTTCTAGGTCCTGCTATCACTAGTATACCCCTGTCACTAACATAGTGACGATAAATAAAACAGAGAAATACGACAACCCGGGATCACCGTTTACCCAACGGCTCCCGCCACAGATATAAGACCAGCTACATCTACCAGACTCCACTCTGCCCCCAAGCACGAGTGTAACATGCATCCCACACTAAGAGAAATTCCGACCACTCAGCCCACTACCCGGGAGAGGAAAACACTATGTCCAGGAATAGAATGTACAGTGTGGATGTCTAAAGCATAAATGAACCTAGCCCAAGTGTGGGTTTTCTACTGGTCTTGTTATGAATGCAACATATGACAGGGTGCTAGGTTAAGTCCAATACTAACATTTAATCAACACAGATAGGAAGTAATAATCAACATGATCAGAATCACCACACTAGAAAATCCTATATGATACAACATGCTTTCTAATACTGCTCACATAATGCATGCTCACAAACAAATATAGAGTTAGAGAACCGTCCACCGGTTTTGGTGACGAAGCAACCCACCTGAAGCGCGCGTCAATCCAAGATCCAAATAGGCTAAAACTGAACGGGGGCAATCCTCAGATTCCCACGATTCCAACGAGTCCAAAAACACTAGAAAACTCCTCCTGGGTACAAAGATATGGTCCAACATTAGAATAAGTCAAAATTCCCATAATATACACACTGCTGAAAAATCTGTCCCAAAGAAGCTTAATTACTACCTGTGAGATAATCTCCAAAAATTCTAATAAAAATATGACGGCAATCCTCGCGAAGAGTAGATGTCAATCGAGTCCTCACAAGCCGAAATCCGATACCCGAGTGCGGAGATAAAAATCCGACAAGCCTCCGCTGTCCAGAAAAACCACTAGCAACAAAGGGGTTCAAAGATGCCTCGTAAACCATGCCAAGAACTCAAAATGATGCAAGGTGATCCACACGGAAAATCGAAGGCCTACCTCTCGTGAAACCGACGCCGCGAAAATCGTCCAAAAACTCCTTCGGAGTGGCTCTGTGGACCCCGTGGACCGAAACGCGACGGAAAAGGGCCACCGAAGAAGAAACGTCGCACTACGCCGAATCGCCGAAGCCGTCGATGTCGAGCCCTCCAAAAAAATCTAAAACTCCCTCGACAGATGCAGCACAAGATGAGGAACAAAGTTCCTTGAGGGCTCTGTCGCAGAGGAGCTCGGGAAAAGGGTCTAAAGGCCCAAGAATCAGGCCTATTTATAGGCCCACACCAAAAGAACCAAAAAGTCCAAGCTTCATGGGCTTTCGGGCCCAGAATTCGGGCGCCCGGGGGATTCGGGCGGCTACAGTTCCCGAATCCCGCGCCTCGGCCCGGCCCGGCCCGTGACGAGAGCCCGGATCCACCTGGCCCCGACACGTGTCCCGAACACCGGACAGCGTGTGTGGGGCCAGTGGGACGCCGCCACGTGGCCTGACCGGGGGCTGTGGGGTGGGTGGCGCCCGCCAATCGTCGTGCGCCACGTGGCGCCCTGCGTACGGCGGCCACCTACCCCACCTGCCCCGCCTACTCCCGCTGTTTCGTGGACCGCGCGCACAAGAGCCGGCCACTCACAGGCCGCCACGTGGCCCGCCCCGGTCCATGCGCCAACTCGCTCGATGCCGTGGACCGAGCCGCGTGAGCCCGCGAATCCGGGGCTGCCACGTGTCCCCCGCGCCTGGTCCATGCACCAGCGCTCAACTCTGTGGACCGCGCCGCATGCGCCGGCCAATCAGCGGCCGCCACGTGGCAACCGGCCGGTCCACCACGGCTTCCCCCATGTACCAAAATGCGCAGAAAACTTCCGGGGGTCCATTTTTGGGCATCCGAACTCTGAAAAATACAAGTAAATAGCCGATTTTCGGCGTTTTTTTGTGCTGAATACAAATCCGGTCTCGGATTAGCCTGAAACCCTTTCTAAAATTCGGCGAATGCAGCCGAAGGACAGGCTTGATTCAGAAACCTCGCTGAGTCTGTCCAATGCGTCCATTTGACGCGTTGCGGATCCGACACACCACTAATAGGTGTTTCACTGCATTGGTCATGGTGAAAGCTGCACGGGGATCGGCGTCACCACATTTTATGGCATATTTTTTTATTTTTTTAAAAAATTAATTACTTTGATTGTTGATTTAAATATTTATTTTATTATTTTGATGGTTGGTTTAAATATTTATTAGTAACATGAATATACATTTAAATTAATTTATTTTTAAATTTTGTTATATTTGATTTGTTTCGATTCCTTTTTATTTGTAATTTATTTTTAAAATTTGATTTTTTTCCGATTGTTTTTTGTTTGAGATAATTTAAAAATATAGAAAAGATATAAAATAATATACAAATATTTAATAAAAAAAAAGAAATGTGAAACTTAGTTTTTCTACGTAGATATTTTGTATTTTTCAACATAAATATTTTGTGGCATATTATTTTATTTTTTTAAGATTTCGTATGTCATTTCCTATCTGCTTATATATATATATATATATATATATATATATATATATATATATATATATATATATATATATATATATATATATATATATATATATATATATATAATTGAGCTAGAATGTTATCGGTAGCAAACAAATGGGTGATAACAGAGCTCGTTTGTTATCATTAGTATTTGACATCATTAACCTAATGATCAAAAAAGTATAAAATTTTTAATTTTAATAGTAGATA
The DNA here is from genome assembly GCA_029204045.2 of Tillandsia leiboldiana. NCBI lineage: Eukaryota > Viridiplantae > Streptophyta > Magnoliopsida > Poales > Bromeliaceae > Tillandsia > Tillandsia leiboldiana. The sequence goes on along the minus strand of CM055062.1, from coordinate 37,907,815 downwards.
TGAGCCTTTTGCTCTTTTATCGGTGTAAAAAAATCTAAATTAATTAAATATTTTTTTTTTAATTTTTTTTTAAAAATTTAAATAAGATCTATACTCTCGATATTGATTACAAAAACTTCTATTATCACTTTTTGAATGATATTCATCTCCAACCATTTATTTTCGTGTCAACTTGATAGATAAGAAAACAATAGCGAAAAAGTATAAAATTTAATTTTTTATTTAGTTTAAATTGTCTAAATCATATTGACATTGTCGAACATAATTTTGGAAGCTTCATCATTGAAAACAAATGAGTGGTAACGAAGCCTGTTTGCTGTCAATAGCATTCGACATCATTAACCTAATGATCAAAAGATTATAAAACTTTTAATTTTAATAGTAGACATGAACCTTTTACTCATTTATCGGTATAAAGAAATCTAAATTAATTAATTTTTTTTAAAAAAATTAAAATAATTTAAAATAAGATTTATACTCTCGATCTTAATTACAAACTTCTATTATCACTTTTTGAATGATATTAATTTCCAACCATTTATTTTTGCGACATCTTGATAGATAAGAAAAGAGTATCGAAAAAGTATAAAATTTAATTTGCAAATAGATTAAATTAATGGTTTAGATCATATTTGACAGTATCGATCATCATTTTGGAAGCTCCATCATTGAAGACAAATGGGTTGCAACGCAGTCCGTTTGCTATCAATAGCATTTCAACATATATATATATATATATATATATATATATATATATATATATATATATATATATATATATATATATATATATATATATATATATATATATATATATATATATAGGGTCCGACTACTATTTCTTTATGAGTAAAATCCTTTCGTACTCAAAAGTTTTCGGCTCTTGGATGAAGGAATATGCGGTTAGGATTATAGTGGTCCTCTATAATTTATACTATTTCACCAACAATCTAGTAAATCCTTGGAGGACCGCCATCATCCTAACCGCACATCCCTTTATCTAAGGGTGAAAAAGTTATGAGTATAAAAAAGTTTATACTCATAAGAGTATAGTAGTCCTACGCATATATATATATATATATATATATATATATATATATATATATATATATATATATATATAGTTGAGCTGGAATGCTATCAGTACCAAACGGGGCACCGTTGCCATCTATTTGTTTTCAATGATGGAGCTTCCAAATCGACGATTGGCACCGTTGAATGTGATTTAGACCATTAAAAGTATTTAGAAATCAAATTTCAAATTCTTTTGACATCATTGACCTAATTATCAAAGGATTGCAAAATTTGTAATTTTAATTGTAGATATGAGGCGTTTGTTAGTTTAATAGTGTAATAAATTCTAAATTAATTGAATTTTTGTTAGAAAATTTTTTAAACTCTCAATCTTGATTTCTCGACTTCTATCATCACTTTTTGAAGGATATTTATTTTCAGTTGTTCACTTTTGTGTTAACTTAATGGACAATAAAAGAATATTGAAAAAGCATAAAATTTAATTTTTAGATAATTTAAATAGTCTATATTATATTTAACGGTGCCGATCGTCTATTTGGAAACTCTATTATCAAAAACAAATGTATGGCAACGGAACCTGTTTGCTCCTAGTAGCGTTCCAGCTCAACTCATATAGAGTTGAGCTGGAATGCTATCAGTAGCCAACGGGCTCCGTTGCCATTTATTTGTTTTTAGTGATAGAGTTTTCAAATCGACAATCGATACCGTTGAATATTATATATATATATATATATATATATATATATATATATATATATATATATATATATATATATATATATATATATATATATATATATATATATATATATATATATATATATATATATATATATATATATATATATATAGGGGCAATTTCCTACGTATTCCTAAAAATTTTTCTGTTTTCATATTTACCCCTCTTAGAAGGCTAATATTAAAACTACACTTCTTACGTTCCAACTTCTTTCCAAAATACCCCTGAAGTTAAATTCTGTTAGTGTACCGTTTGGAACTGCCGTTATCTGTCTGTAATTACTATTTTGCCCTTTTAAATATATCCTAAACCCTAAAACCCTAAACCCCTAAACCCTAAAACTCTAAACCCTAAACCCTAAAACCCTAAAAAATTCTAAACCCTAAACCCTAAAACCCTAAACCCTAAATCCTAAAGTCCTAAAAAACCCTAAACCCTAAACCCTAAAACCCTAAACCCTAAACCCTAAACCCTAAAACCCTAAAAAACCCTAAACCCTAAACCCTAACCCTAAACCCGGGCAAAATAGGTATATCTGATAGTTTTCAACTCCGATTATTATTTAACTCTAGTTTAACCCTAGTTAACTTAACAAAGGAAAACGGTAGGGGTATTTTTAATAACGGTGAAACGTATGAAGGGTATATTAGAAAGAAAAAAATAAGAGGGGTAAATCAGATATTTCTTCATATTTTAGGGGTACACAGGCAATTATCCCATATATATATATATATTTCAATATTCCAATCTTGTTTTTGTGAAAAACTTGTTTTGTTTCTCTTCTCTTAGAATGTCTTAGGAAGATCAAGCTCAACTGTGTACGCAATTGCGTTGCTAGCTTCTGGACAAAGCTCTGCCATAACTGGCACATATGCGGGTCAATTCATCATGCAGGTAATTTACATTTCACATCGTAACCATGTTTTAGACTCAAAATTTTTTTACATGAAATATATATTTGTATAACAATGCAAACTATTTGATTTGTGATAACTTAACAAGGGGTTCTTGGACATTAAGATGAAGAGGTGGTTAAGAAATCTCATGACGCGGTGCATTGCAATTACTCCTAGCATAATCGTCTCCGTCATTGGTGGTTCTTCTGGAGCTGGCCGGCTTATCATCATCGCATCGGTAACTTTTACTAAATCTTTTGCATCTTTTTTATGACTTTAAAATTTTGGCACCTTAGTTATCATCTGCTTACCATATCATGAAATATATGAAGAGAAGGAAAAATATCTCACAAATGCAAAAAAAAAAGGTTTCTTTAGGTAAGAAAGAGTTTAGAGCTTCTAAGAAGATGTGAACTTCTAAAACTTTTGAAGTAGAAGTTTTAATTAAAACCTTTTATAAGTTTGCGACTAACCTTGAGTAGAAGTGAATCAACAATTTTAATCTGGCTTCAAAAATCATGTTTAAATAAAACATTTGTATATATACTGTTTAATCAACCTGAAGAAATCAAATTTCTATTTAAATTACATTTTATTTTGGAGGAAGTATCTTTTTTAACCACCCTAAATTAAAATTTATGCAGATGATACTTTCCTTTGAGCTTCCATTCGCTCTTATTCCCCTACTAAAATTCAGCAGTAGTCGCACCAAGATGGGACCTCACAAGAACTCAATCTATGTAAGTTTTTTTCTCCATCACCGATCACTGTATTTCAAATTATAGTATATAAGTTGAAAATCATCAGATTTACTTCATTATACATTTCAGCATTAAGAGTAATATGGAAATGCTCGGTCGTCAAATTGTGGTTTAATAATCTAAAAAATCATCAAATTCACTCTATCTTACTTTTTGATATAAAATGGCCAACGGATCAATGCTCGATCTTCAAACTTTAGTTTAATATTCCAAAGAAAATCATCAAATTTACTTCTATTGTACTACAATTTTTATATATAAAGTATGATGGAAATACACACGATCTTTGCAAAGTGGTTTGATAATCCAAAAAATCATCCAATTCACTCCATTGTACTTACTATTCGATATCAAAAGTATGGTGGAGAATTCATGATCTTTGAAATATAGTTTAATTAAAAATTCACAATTATAATATTTATTTCATTGTACTTACTTTTTAATATCAAAGGTACAGTGGGATAGGGTTGCTATTCAAAATGTGGTTTAGTAATCCAAAAAATCTTCAGATTTGCTTTATCTTACATATGCTAACAAAAGTACGATGGAAAATGGTCAATCTTCAAAATGTTGTTTAATAATACAAAAACTCATCAAATATACTTCATTATAGATACCTTTCGAATACAATGCAGAACTCTCGGTTGAGTTAATTTACACCTACCTGTCAATGCAGATTATCGTGATAGCATGGATTCTTGGATTAGGAATCATAGGAATCAACATTTATTTCTTAAGCACAAGCTTTGTAGGGTGGCTCATCCATAGTACACTCCCTAAGGCTGCGACTGTACTTATTGGGATCATAGTGTTTCCTCTTATGGCAATATACATTATTGCTATAGTCTACTTGACATTTAGGAAGGACACTGTTGTCACATTTATTGCTGATAGTTCCGATCGGGCACAAGTCAAGATGGAGAAGGGGGTTCACCAATGCCAAAACGATGAGTACGAGAATGAGGTTGTGCCACACCGAGAGGACCTTGCAGATATCCCCCTGCCCGAATGAATTGAAACTGAACTGAACAGATATGCAACAGTGTGGGGAAGGGCTTAGGAAAGAAAGTGAATAAAATGTGTAATATCGTGTTAACTAGTTTGCAGATTGTCATTCATAGAAAACTTTGAATGTTTCTTATATATGTCAAAATAGTTATAGTGGTTTCTTCTTTATATTTCTTTTCTCTGTCGAGAAAATTAGGCCAAAACTCAATTTTCATTAGAAGTTGACAAAATAAAAGGTTGTGTTTTGTAAAATTAATTTACACGGTCCTTATTCGTGGACTGCAACAACCACTTCTTAGAGCAACTATTTGGTGGCTTTCTTAACTGAGCGATGTATGGAACTATCATCTATTAATATTGTTAAATCGAAACGACGAAAAATAAATCCAAGATGTCACGCCCCGCGGTCGAAACTGCGATCCGGACTCGCCAACAGATCCGCCATCTGTACGAAAATTTTCGCACAGACGAAGCGTCTAACCTACAAAGTCAAATCTATAGCTATACATGTATCAGAGATGAAATAAAAATAAGTAGCTACAGAATCATAAACTGAACATCTGAATATACAAATCCAAAAATACATAGTCATCTCCCACTATAATATAAGATACATCATAACTCTCAGACTGTCCAGTATAAAATAAAATCTCTCATACAGGATAGCTCTACCTCTGACTCTCAAAATAAAGCTGGTAAGGAACTACTCGACCACGCCCTTACCTCAATCTGCTGCCTCCGCTCAAACTGAAGCTGGAACTGTCACGCCCCGGGGCGATACTGCGCCCCGGCTCTGTCACGCCCCGGGGGTTTTATTTTAGCAGAAACGATACTTCAAAGTACGCGTAAAGTGCGTACGAATTTTTTTGTTTAGAAACCTCCTTCCCCGGCGCGTGCCCAGACCCGCCACATATACAGATTTACTCGAAAATCGGGCAGAGTCTCCTCTGTATATGCACGGCGTCGCGGCTGCTACGATAGCCGATTATGAGCAATCATTTTTCCCATTTAATCACAACAGTTCGAAGTAGTACGGTGCATGAAGACTAAACAATACCCGTGGCCAATCAAGTTGAAAGGATAAACTCACAGTTTTGAAAGCAGGTCCACACGACCCAAGGTTTTTTTTTTGAAGACAGTTTGAAAAGATGCCATAAATCCACAGGTTTTGGAAAACAGGTCCACACGACCCAGATTTTTAAAAATAGTTTTCGAAGTTCTTTTCTTTTCTAGTCATGTTGCTTTGAAAGCGGCCAAACGGGGACAATAACGGAAATAGTAGTGCATAAGTAGAAAGAAAGAATTCAACATCCACACGACCCCACAAGGGTATCGAGAACCACACAATAACCTACAGTTCTGAATGAAATGCAGAGAAGGTAAATAAAACAGCATACTAGGGCTCCCTCAGACCGACTGCTACCAACTCGGCCTCACCGTCGCCTACCTCTACCCCCTGGAGGTACCTGTCACAGAGTGGGTAGTCAGCGATGTTAGTTGTATGCCCCAAAAGCCTATCAGGCTGACGCATTTTATTATATGGAACATATTTGTACTTGATCTTTATTATAATTTGGGCATTTTATGCCATTCATGTTTGATGTGTCCATGAATCGTCCTTTGATTTAATGAGATGATAATGTATATTCTTAAGAGTTAAGAATTTGAGATACATATTATTAGTGATTAAGTCATGAATGCTCTCAATCGGAGGATCATCATGGGGACGATGATTGATCCGGCAAGATTGATGTATGTGTCGCTCTCTTTAGGATGACGAGTCTCAAGTCATTAGTGTGGGGACACTAGAGCGAACGTGCAGGTGGTTGTTATAGAACAAGGGCACTGAGCGTGACCAATTACGATTAGTTACTTGGATGTCTACTCTTTCGTCAGTAACTGATTCGATGTTGCAGTGGTACAACTGATCCTTAGACCTGCGACACCACGGCCATTCAATATGAGGCTACTGTAGTTTGACTATGCAAACTCTGATCCTAGTCACGGGTCTTAGTAGTATATGTTGGCCGCAGTCGGTTCATATTAGGAATGGGTGTTTGTTTACAGGGGATCTATCGCTCTCGGTAGAGAGATAATTAGTCCTATGCTATTTGTAAGGCAAAGCTCAGAAATCCTCGGCCGGGGTAATATGGTTCATGGAAAGGTGTTTCCAAGAGTAACCATATGAGCTTGTGTCCTATCAAATTTGTCATATAACGGGTGATGGGGTTTGACGAGTATTCCATGACCTCCACTCAGTTGGGACTATGCGATAGAAGGATTGTATTGTACGGTAACTGCACCTTGAGGTTCAGTCCAATATTCACTTCTGACTGGATTGCCACCATATGCTGCTAGGCGTCACTGGTGGATTGTGGGAACCAATAAGAATAATTATAGGCGAATAATTATTATACGATGGAAGAATCAAAAGTGTTTGATCCATCAAAAGGAGTTTCGATGATGATGTCGATGGGGATCGCATCATATCTCACTACCAGACAGAATTGAACCTATTAGGTCACACACATAAGGAATCGCGCATGATCGATATCAAGGAGATGATAAAGAAGTTTATAGAATGGATTAATTATAATCACAATACTAAAGTTTACTAATTTATTAGTAAAAGGACTAATTTGCAATTATTGTAAATTAGAGGTATTTAAGTGCAAAAGTTGCATGGTGTATTTACTAATCGTTAGTAAATATTTGGAGGACTTATGTGTAAATGTTACACACGTAGGATAATGGATAATCCAATCGGATTAGGATAAGATTTAATTAGTTACTAGTTTTTATCTTGAGATTTAATTTAAAAGATCTTTCTTTGTAACTAATTATAAGATTTAATTAGTTACTATATTTTTGGAGATCTTTTCTTTGTAACTAATTATAAGTTACTAGATCTTTCTTTGTAACTAATTATAAGATTTAATTAGTTACTATATTTTAGGAGATCTTTTTGTAACTAATTATAAGATTTAATTTTGTTATAGCCGGCCAACTTCCTATTATAAGAATAGGTAGTACGTATGTGATACGTAACAATTTTGGAGAAAGATAAAGTGGAAATTAATCAAGTCGCGGAACGTGAGAAAACCCTAGCCGCCTATCCTCTCCCTTTTCCTAAAGTCCTCCATAATTAATCGTTCTCGATCTTCGGAAGATTGCTAGCACAATTAGAAGATTGATTCATCCTCCTTACATCGACGCAAGAATTAATTCGCGATCGGATCGCGAATCAAGGAGATCGATTTTTCGATCAAGGGCGTAATTCCGTGTGGACACAAGTAGAGGCCGGGTGCGTGCGCGGCTATCAAGGACGAACAATACGAACAATTTTTACCAACGATCGTCGGCTTCGCGGTGATCTCGACCCGCGCAAGGTAAAAATTAAATCCTAATTGATGAGATCAATTAGATTACCCTTTTATGATCTAAAACAAAACATGAGGTGATCTTGGTTTAAGAAAAAATTTTAATTGCGTTTTTTTTCTTCCGCTGCGCATATCCGTATTTTTCTTACAATGGTATCAGAGCCACCCTCATCGTTTGTTTTAGATCTAATCTCTTTTTCGATGTTGATTGGGTTTTTCTGGAACGATCAAAATCAAAACAATGAAGATTGTTTTTGAGTATATTTTTGATTGTTTTGAAACCCAATTAATTAGAAATCGAATTAGAGAATTTTATTTTATATGCCTGTGATGTGTATGAGGTGATGATCATGGATAGCAACCTTGTGATGATGTGAATGGGTGTAATTTAATAAGGACCCAGTGTTAGATTCCTTTTGAGTGCCTGCGTGCACCAATTAAATTATGTAATTTGGAGACCTGCGCGTCTCATTATTATTATGGGTTGTATTGTAATTGTTGCAAAAATTAAACGGTAAAGGGGTAGTTCTAGGTTCCATGACGATTTGTTCCATTCAAGAGTTGATGCGGTGCAGATCAAGTTTGGACCAAATATTGATCGAGGGAGCCGACAAGAGTTGATCTACTCCAATCTGATCAAGATGCAGAGCAAGTTTTTGTGTGTAATACCCTCTGACCCGATTCCGGCCTGGTGGCTCAGGCTCGAATCAAATTAAAATCCATGATCATCACCGGTAGTTATTTTTAAATATATATATGCGATATATGTGCATATGATGCGATGGTTTGCATGAGATGTAAAATTTATAATAAATTAAAACTGATGAGATAACAAATCTCCCTAAATAAAATATTAAGTTAATGGTGTTATGAACCCATTAGTGGCCTTCCATCGTTGTAGGGTGTGGGCGTCTCTTTAGTGTTGATTGATGCACCCGGACACGGGGGTCAGTTGCATTAGGGAGCCGCAACCATTCTATTGGCATGAGATGCTATGTGGTAAGAAAGGGGTTGAATCCAAGAATCTGTCAGGATAAGGATTCAATGACTTTTTTATTTACATGATGAACGGTGGGTCTAATTTAACCAAAAGATAAGGCCAAGAATCTGTTAGGATAAGGCCTATATTTTTGGAGGCCAAAGATAAAACTGCGATTTGCTTGAGAAGCATTGAACAAGAGTTGTTCACTCATTTCTTTACTCATTGCCAAGAATCTGTCAGGATGAGGTAGTGTGCAAATAGATGGGACCGCAATTCCCACTAGAAACTTTTAGTAAAGTTTTCGTTTTCTCCACTCGGGGAGTGTGGAGATTCGCTAAAATTAGTGGGAGGCACCATTTAGATTTAAAGCCCCTAATCAAAATGGATTATGATTAAGTACACAACTAATTAGAATCTTAACCATCTGCAGAAAATGTCCGCCTCTAACCCACTTGTCAGAATACTTGATACTAATCGCTTAACTGGACCGAATTTCACCGATTGGCTGAGGAATTTGAGAATTGTTCTCAATTCTGAAAAATTAGCCTACGTGTTGGACACGGAGGCTCCAGCAGTGCCCGCGAATCCAACAGCTCAACAGAAAGATGCTAGAAATAAATGGACTGATGATGATATGAAGGTAAAATGCTACATGCTTGCGTCTATGAGTAATGAGTTGCAACGCCAGCATGAGCACATGGAGAGTTCTGCTGACATCTTGCTTCATCTTAAAGAGTTGTATGATGAGCAAAGTCGAACAGCTCGTTACGAAGTGTCAAGGCGACTGTTCAGGACTAAGATGTCTGATGGTCACTCAGTCAATAATCATTGCTTGGCGATGATTAAGGACATTGAGGAGCTTGAGAAGCTCGGAATGACTATGGACGCAGAACTTCAAATTGATTTGATCTTACAATCATTACCTGATTCATTTTCTCAGTTTATTTTAAATTTTCAAATGAATAAAATTACTTGCACTCTCGCCGAGCTGTTGAATATGTTGGTCACGGCTGAAGGAATGCTAAAAGTCAATAAGGGCTCAGTTTTGGCTGTTGAACGGGCTTCCTCCAAAAGAAAGTCTAAATGGAAAAGGAAGAAGCCTGCAAAGAAGCCAAAAACTGACACTGTCAAGGTAAATCCCAAAAAGAAGGCCGCCAAAGGAACTTGCTTCCACTGTCAAAAGGATGGCCACTGGAAGAGGAATTGCCCGGACTATTTGGCTAGCCTGAAGGACAAGGTGAAGAATAAAACTTTGGAAGGTATGTCCGAGATTCATATCATTGAAACTACTTGCTTATCGGTTTGTTCTACTTTTACATGGGTCATTGACTCGGGATGCACCTCGCATTTGTGTATTTCAATGCAGGCGCTAAAGAAAAGTAGACGACTTAGGGATGGAGAGATTACCCTACGCGTTGGAAACGGAGCAAGAGTTGCTGCTGTTGCTGTAGGGACTTATCCTTTATGTCTACCGACAGGAGTAGTTTTAGAACTTAGAGATTGTCTTTATGTTCCTAGTGCGACTAGAAACCTTATTTCTGTTTCACGTTTGGTATTGGACGGTTATAAGTTTATTTTTGAATCAAACATTTGTTCAATTTATTTAAGAAATAATTTGATAGGTTGTGGTTCTTTAATAGACAATCTCTATTACTTACATATGGATGTTAGTATGAATACAGTTCACAATGACATGAATGAGAATACTATTGGTTTTAAAAGACCTAGAGAGGAGGTAAACAAAACATACTTGTGGCATCTGAGGCTTGGTCACATTGGAGAAGATAGGGTTAACAAGCTGGCTAAGGATGGTATCTTAGGATCCTTACTCCCTGAACCATACCCAGCTTGTGAATCATGTCTTCAAGGAAAAATGACTAAGTCTCCCTTTGTTGGACAAGGACAGAGAGCTACCGAAGTACTCGCCCTGATACATACTGATGTATGTGGCCCATTCGATGTGTCTGCTTGGGGCGGCTATCTCTACTTTATTACCTTTACTGATGATTATTCACGGTATGGGTACGTGTATTTAATTAAACACAAGTCTGAAGTCTTTGAAAAGTTTAAAGAGTTTAGACAAGAAGTAGAAAAGCAAATGGAAAAACCGATTAAGGCTCTTCGATCCGATCGAGGAGGGGAATACCTTAGCACGGATTTCTTAACCTACCTCAAGAATAATGGTATTGTCTCTCAATGGACTCCTCCTGGAACACCAGAACTGAATGGGGTGTCTGAACGGAGGAATCGAACTTTATTAGATATGGTTCGATCTATGATGAGTTTTACAAATTTACCTACGTCACTTTGGGGTTATGCACTTCTTACGGCTATTTATATCTTAAACAGAGTACCTTCCAAATCTGTTCCCACCACACCATATGAGATGTGGCACGGTAGGAAGCCAAGTTTTACTCACATTAAGACTTGGGGGTGTCCGGCTTATATTAAGAAATTAAAGACGGACAAATTGGAAAGCAGATCAGTCAAGGGAAGATTCATTGGTTATCCCAAGGAATCACTTGGATACAATTTTTATCTCCCAGAAAGTCACAATGTGATTGTGAGCCGACATGCCTTCTTTCTTGAAAATGAATTTATTTTAGCAGGAGGCAGTGGGAGAAAAATAGAACTAGAGGAGAAAGTCTCTTTAGAATCGAGCATTCCAAGAGCCCTTCCTGATAACTCTGTGATACCAGAGATTACATTGCCACCTCGCAAGTCTAGTAGAATCTCTCATCCTCCTGATAAATACATGGGATTATTTATAGAGGACATGGAGGAAATGTTCCTAGTGGGAGACAAGGATCATAGAGATGATCCTAAGACTTATAGCGAGGCGATGTCAGACATCGACTCCGAAAAATGGTTGGAAGCCATGAAGTCTGAAATAGACTCAATGTACTCCAATCAAGTTTGGACTTTGGTTGATCCACCGGAGGGTATTGTACCCGTTGGATGCAAATGGATCTTCAAGAGAAAGATTGGTTCTGATGGAAAGGTAGAGACCTATAAAGCTAGGCTGGTAGCAAAAGGTTATAGTCAACGCGAAGGCATTGACTATCAGGATACCTTTTCACCTGTAGCCATGCTTAAATCCATCAGAACTCTGCTTGCTATTGCTGCACATTATGACTACGAGATCTGGCAAATGGATGTAAAAACTGCTTTCCTGAATGGATATCTTGAAGAAGAAATCTATATGGAGCAGCCTTTGGGTTTCACTACCAAAGATAGAAGTCATAAAGTGTGCAAGCTTCAACGATCCATTTATGGGTTGAAGCAAGCTTCTCGGAGTTGGAACACTCGTTTCAATGATGCAGTCGAATCGTTTGATTTCATCAGAAATGAAGAAGAGCCGTGTGTGTATAAAAAGGTTAGTGGGAGTGCTGTTACTTTCCTCGTATTGTACGTGGATGACATACTCCTAATTGGGAATGACATTCCTATGTTAACATCGGTGAAGTTATGGTTATCCAAAGAGTTTTCTATGAAAGACCTTGGAGAAGCATCTTATATCCTAGGGATAAAGGTCTATAGGGATAGACCTAAGAAGTTGCTTGGTTTATCGCAAGCTATGTACATAGATGAAGTGTTGAAAAGGTTCAGCATGGAGAATTCCAAAAGGGGTATGGTACCTCTAAGACATGGAATTCACCTCTCTAAGACTATGTCTCCTAAGACACCTGAAGAGAGAAGTCGCATGAGCAGGATCCCTTATGCTTCCGCAATAGGGAGTTTAATGTATGCGATGCTATGTACTCGACCTGATATAGCACAGGCTGTGAGCGTCACTAGTCGATATCAGTCGAACCCAGGCGAAGAGCATTGGGTAGCGGTAAAGAATATCCTTAAGTACTTGAGAAGAACAAAGGATATGTTCTTGGTTCTTGGAGGTGGAGAACTCAAAGTTAGTGGCTATACAGATTCAGATTTTATGTCTGATATAGACGATAGAAAGTCTTCGTCTGGGTATCTATTTATTTGCAATAGTGGGTCAATAGTTTGGAAGAGTTCTAAACAAGAGACGATTGCTGATTCTACTATGGAGGCGGAGTACATCGCTGCATCTGAAGCTGCCAAGGAAGCTGTTTGGATCAAGAAATTTATCACTGAGCTTGGGGTGGTTCCCTCTAGTAGGGATCCCCTGCCACTATTTTGTGATAATAATGGCGCCATAGCATTAGCTAAGGAGCCGAGATCTCATCAGAAATCCAAACATATCGAGCGGCGGTATCACAAGATCAGAGAGTACATCAAAGATAAACATATTGAAGTGCAGAAGGTTGCCTCCGCAGATAACGTGGCGGACCCGCTAACTAAGGCTTTGACTCAGCAAAAACTAGAGACTCATCTTGAGAAGATGGGCATTAGATATGACTGATTGGCTTTAGTGCAAGTGGGAGATTGTTAGTTGTATGCCCCAAAAGCCTATCAGGCTGACGCATTTTATTATATGGAACATATTTGTACTTGATCTTTATTATAATTTGGGCATTTTATGCCATTCATGTTTGATGTGTCCATGAATCGTCCTTTGATTTAATGAGATGATAATGTATATTCTTAAGAGTTAAGAATTGAGATACATATTATTAGTGATTAAGTCATGAATGCTCTCAATCGGAGGATCATCATGGGGACGATGATTGATCCGGCAAGATTGATGTATGTGTCGCTCTCTTTAGGATGACGAGTCTCAAGTCATTAGTGTGGGGACACTGGAGCGAACGTGCAGGTGGTTGTTATAGAACAAGGGCACTGAGCGTGACCAATTACGATTAGTTACTTGGATGTCTACTCTTTCGTCAGTAACTGATTCGATGTTGCAGTGGTACAACTGATCCTTAGACCTGCGACACCACGGCCATTCAATATGAGGCTACTGTAGTTTGACTATGCAAACTCTGATCCTAGTCACGGGTCTTAGTAGTATATGTTGGCCGCAGTCGGTTCATATTAGGAATGGGTGTTTGTTTACAGGGGATCTATCGCTCTCGGTAGAGAGATAATTAGTCCTATGCTATTTGTAAGGCAAAGCTCAGAAATCCTCGGCCGGGGTAATATGGTTCATGGAAAGGTGTTTCCAAGAGTAACCATATGAGCTTGTGTCCTATCAAATTTGTCATATAACGGGTGATGGGGTTTGACGAGTATTCCATGACCTCCACTCAGTTGGGACTATGCGATAGAAGGATTGTATTGTACGGTAACTGCACCTTGAGGTTCAGTCCAATATTCACTTCTGACTGGATTGCCACCATATGCTGCTAGGCGTCACTGGTGGATTGTGGGAACCAATAAGAATAATTATAGGCGAATAATTATTATACGATGGAAGAATCAAAAGTGTTTGATCCATCAAAAGGAGTTTCGATGATGATGTCGATGGGGATCGCATCATATCTCACTACCAGACAGAATTGAACCTATTAGGTCACACACATAAGGAATCGCGCATGATCGATATCAAGGAGATGATAAAGAAGTTTATAGAATGGATTAATTATAATCACAATACTAAAGTTTACTAATTTATTAGTAAAAGGACTAATTTGCAATTATTGTAAATTAGAGGTATTTAAGTGCAAAAGTTGCATGGTGTATTTACTAATCGTTAGTAAATATTTGGAGGACTTATGTGTAAATGTTACACACGTAGGATAATGGATAATCCAATCGGATTAGGATAAGATTTAATTAGTTACTAGTTTTTATCTTGAGATTTAATTTAAAAGATCTTTCTTTGTAACTAATTATAAGATTTAATTAGTTACTATATTTTTGGAGATCTTTTCTTTGTAACTAATTATAAGTTACTAGATCTTTCTTTGTAACTAATTATAAGATTTAATTAGTTACTATATTTTAGGAGATCTTTTTGTAACTAATTATAAGATTTAATTTTGTTATAGCCGGCCAACTTCCTATTATAAGAATAGGTAGTACGTATGTGATACGTAACAATTTTGGAGAAAGATAAAGTGGAAATTAATCAAGTCGCGGAACGTGAGAAAACCCTAGCCGCCTATCCTCTCCCTTTTCCTAAAGTCCTCCATAATTAATCGTTCTCGATCTTCGGAAGATTGCTAGCACAATTAGAAGATTGATTCATCCTCCTTACATCGACGCAAGAATTAATTCGCGATCGGATCGCGAATCAAGGAGATCGATTTTTCGATCAAGGGCGTAATTCCGTGTGGACACAAGTAGAGGCCGGGTGCGTGCGCGGCTATCAAGGACGAACAATACGAACAATTTTTACCAACGATCGTCGGCTTCGCGGTGATCTCGACCCGCGCAAGGTAAAAATTAAATCCTAATTGATGAGATCAATTAGATTACCCTTTTATGATCTAAAACAAAACATGAGGTGATCTTGGTTTAAGAAAAAATTTTAATTGCGTTTTTTTTCTTCCGCTGCGCATATCCGTATTTTTCTTACAAGCGACACTATCATCAAAATAGTACTAAAGCAGTAAAGTAATACCAAGCCACAAAGTAATGCTAGCCGGAACAACCGCTCTACTCGTAATGGTAACTCGCAACCACCTGTACCACCTGTAGCACCTGCAACCCCGGTAACACCTGTAACACCTGACCGCGTCGGGATCCAATCCCGGCGGTCTCACACCTGACTACATCGGGATCCAATCCCGGCAGTCCCACACCTGACCGCGTCGGGATCCAATCCCGGCGGTCTCACACCTGACTACATCGGGATCCAATCCCGGCAGTCCCATCGCTGCCTCAGACCCCCCAGCGGTCAGGGGCCCCCCACTACGTCACCTCGTGGGGTAACACGGGTCAAAGACCGCCTTTCCGGAAAAGAGCACCCTTTGCGGTGGCCAAACCGCGGGTGCGCGTGTCCCAGCTCGAGCATAAGTAACCAGTAACCAAGTAACCAAGTAACCAAGTATCCAAGTAACCCTGTCACCATGTCACGGGGTAAGGTAGTACATCATAGAAACCATCAACGTTAGTACCGTTAAATAATGAAAAGTCCCTGTCGGATTACCAACATAATACTCAGCCTCGACCGTAAACCCACCTTGTTGTCGCGCTCCTGACTGATGTAAGGTTCTCTCGCGTCTCGGGTGCCCGCCCGGACCTACACGAATCTGTCATATAGGAGTCAGCAACTTAAGGCTTTGTCAGACTAATGATTAGAGCGCCCGGCGCCCTCTCACCTTGCGTATAATACGCACAGGTACGCGCCTGGCCCCGCACGGCTGGACGGTGTACTAACAGCGTGCGGCCGTCCGCATGCGGAGGTGCCCGCAAGCGGCGGCGCCCGCATGCGGCGGCGCCCGCATGCGGCGGCGCCCGCATGCGGCGGCGCACAAGCGGCGGCGCCCACATGCGGCAGCCCGCAAGCGGCCGTGCCCGCATGCGGAGGCGCCCGCAAGCGGCGCGCCCGCATGCGGGGGCGCCCGCATGCGGCAGCCCACAAGCGGCGCGCCCGCATGCGGGGGCGCCCGCATGCGGCAGCCCGCAAGCGGCCGTGCCCGCATGCGGGGGCGCCCGCATGCGGCAGCCCGCAAGCGGCGGCGCCCGCATGCGGCAGCCCGCATGCGGCGCCGCCCGCAAGTGGCGGCGCGCATGCGGCAGCCCGCATGCGGTGCCGCCCGCAAGCGGCAGCCCGCATGCGGCGCCGCCCGCAAGCGGCGGCGCCCGCATGCGGCAGCCCGCATGCGGCGCCGCCCGCAAGCGGCGGCGCCCGCATGCGGCAGTCCGCATGCGGTGCCGCCCGCAAGCGGCGGCGCCCGCATGCGGCAGTCCGCATGCGGTGCCGCCGTGCGCGCCGGATTCCCGCGATGCCCATGCCCCCTTCTTTTTCCTTTCCCCCCCCCCCCCTCTCGTCCGCTCCAACCAAGAACGGGGCGAGAAGGCAAAACCCTAGCGTGCTCACCTCGGTTGTCGGAGGAAGAGGCGATCCGGGCCTGCGCGTTCGGCTACAAGGAATGTGAGGACGCCTCCTTCTCCTTCCTTGGTCTCGCCTCTTGGGTCCTCCGTGCAGTCGGTGAGGAAGCGGAAGGATTTGGTTGGGAAATAGAAGGGTTGGGAAATGGGGTTTCGTACGTAGGGGAATTGTGGGGAATACGGGTAGTTAAGGGGGAGTGTGGTGGTTTAAGGGGAGTGGGTAGTTAAAGGGAGTTACGGGTGGTTATGGGGGAATGGGTAGTTAGAGGGAGTGGGTGGTTATGGGGGAATGGGTAGTTAGAGGGAGTGGGTGGTTATGGGAGTTACGGGTAGTGGGTAGGAGTGGGTAGTTATGGGAGTTACGGGTAGTTAAGGGTAGTTAGAGGGGGTAGTTATGGGAGTTACGGGTAGTTAAGGGTAGTTAGAGGGGGTGGGTAGTTATTGGAGTTACGGGTAGTTAGGGGTAGTTAGAGGGGGTGGGTAGTTATGGGAGTTACGGTTTGTTTAAGGGGAGTTATACGACGGGGAAAAATAACGGGAACGGTTAAGTTGGTAAAAGGGAAAGAACCCAGTTCAAGTTAAAACGGGTCCAAATCAGGTGCGAACTAGAGTCCGGTCTGTCTAAATAACCTGCGTTAACCATCTGAGCCGTTAGCTACCTTCCGGAATTTATTCCGGGAGATTCCGGCGTCGGAATTCAGAACCGATTTCGCCGCCACTCTCCGTTTCGCGAGCCCTATTAACTAAAAATACCCGCGGCCCCGAGGGTCTGTCTGGAAACAAGGAATTATTCGATCATCCCCCAATCCCCCCGAAACGAAAAGCGGAAATAACGAACCAAAAGTAGACCCTTAAAATATTTTAAACTAGCGGCTATTACACCACTCACCTCTTAAAACGAGTTTCGTCCTCGAAACTCAATCCTGATTTGCGGTAAAGAGATAAGGATAGCCCTCTCTCATCTTCGATTCTAGTTCCCACGTCGCTTCCCGCTCCTCGTGGTTGCTCCAGAGCACCTTCACATAGGGGATGTCTCGGTTTCGAAGCGTCTTACTTTCTCTTGCTAGTATTCGCACAGGGGTTTCCTCGAAACTTAGGTCCTCCTTTAGTTCGAGTGTCGAGACGTCCAGCACATGCGACGGGTCGGGGAGGTATTTCTTGAGCATCGACACGTGGAACACGTCATGAATCCGGTTGAGGTTCGGTGGTAGGGTAAGGCGGTAAGCCACTGGGCCGATCCGTTCCAGGATCTCGAATGGTCCCACGAACCGCGGGCTTAGCTTGCCTTTTATCCCGAATCGCTTGATTCCCCTGGACGGCGAGACCCGCAAAAACACGTGTTCTCCCACCTGGAACTCTAAATCGCGGCGTCTTCGATCCGCGTAGCTCTTTTGTCGACTCTGGGCGGTTAGTAAGCGCTGTCTGATGAGGCGCACTTTCTCTTCTGTTTCTTCCACCAAGTCGGGTCCCAAGAGCTTTCGTTCTCCCAAGTCGTCCCAACAGATCGGGGATCGGCAGCGTCTCCCGTATAAAGCTTCGTAGGGCGCCATCAGTATGCTGGCCTGGTGGCTATTGTTGTAAGCGAAATCTACCAGTGGTAGGTATCGCTCCCAACCGACTCCCCAATCGAGTACACAGGCCCGGAGCAGGTCTTCTAGTGTCTGTATCACTCGCTCCGACTGCCCGTCTGTCTGAGGGTGGAAGGCTGTGCTGAAGTGCAATTTTGTCCCCAAGGCTTGTTGCAGACTCTGCCAAAACTTCGAGACAAAACGTGTGTCTCTGTCTGATGTGATCGATGCCGGTACCCCATGCAGTCTCACTATCTCGCTGAGATAGACTTGAGCCAACCGCTCTCTGGTCCAGGTTGTGTGAATCGGCAGGAAGTGTGCTGACTTAGTCAGCCGGTCCACCACCACCCATATTGTGTCGTGTCCTTGTGGTGAACGTGGGAACCCGGTGACAAAGTCCATGGTGATATGATCCCACTTCCACTCCGGTACCGGTAAGGGTTGTAATTTTCCCGCCGGTCGTTGATGTTCCGCCTTTATTTGTTGACACACCAGGCAATGAGCTACAAATTGGGCTACATCCCTCTTCATCTTGGGCCACCAGAAGGTCTGCTTGAGGTCCCTGTACATCTTTGTGCCTCCTGGATGCGCTGTATAAGGGGCGCTGTGTGCCTCGGACAGAATTTCCTTCTTTAATTCCGGGGTATCCGGCACGCAAATCCGCCCGCGGAACCGTAGGGTATCATCGCTTTTTAATGAGAAGTCCCCTTCCTGGTCCGGTGAGATCTTGTCTCTTACGAGCTGTAAGTGCGAGTCCGCCTGCTGTCCCTCTCGAATCTTTTCTAACAGTGTTGGCTTGACTACCAGAGTTAGAAGTTGCGCAACCGTGCCCGCTGACACTACTTCCAACCCTAGTCGAGAAAATTCTGCGATCAAGTCGCTCTGCTCAGTTATCGCACCTACCGATCCTCCCTCCAGTCGCCCCTTCCTGCTCAGAGCGTCTGCTACCACGTTTGCTTTCCCGGGGTGGTATTGGATCGTTAGGTCGTAATCCTTCAGTAATTCAAGCCACCGTCTCTGCCGCAGGTTTAGTTCCTTTTGTGTGAACAGGTATTTAAGACTTTGGTGATCTGAGAAGATGTTACAATGGACACCAAAGAGATAGTGTCTCCATAACTTCAGGACGAAGACCACTGCAGCCAGCTCTAGGTCGTGTGTTGGGTAGTTTCTTTCGTAGTCCTTTAGTTGCCTAGATGCATAGGCTATTACCTTCCCCTGCTGCATTAACACACCCCCAAGGCCGATTCTTGAAGCGTCGCAGTACACCTCATAGTCCTCACCGGGTGTTGGTAGTACAAGAATCGGTGCCTCGGTTAGCCTTCTTTTGAGTTCTTCAAAACTTTCCTGGCATTTGGCCGTCCATACAAACTTTTCTCCTTTCTTGGTCAGCCGGTTTAGAGGGGTCGCAATCTTCGAGAAACCCTCGACAAAGCGTCTATAATACCCCGCCAGCCCCAAGAAACTGCGGATCTCCGTCACCGTTGTGGGCGGCTGCCAGTCTATCACCGATTCCACCTTCTTGGGGTCTACGGCGATTCCCTTTGCCGAGATCACATGCCCCAGGAATCCTACTTCGCGTAGCCAGAACTCACACTTTTTGAGCTTAGCGAACAGCTTCTGCTCCCTGAGGGTTTGGAGAATCGTTCGTAAGTGATCCTCGTGCTCCTCGTCGGTGGATGAGTAAATTAGTATATCATCGATGAAGACCACCACGAACCGATCTAAGAATGGTCTGAAGACCCGGTTCATCATGTCCATAAAGACTGCGGGGGCGTTCGTAAGTCCGAACGGCATGACCGTAAACTCGTAATGGCCATACCGGGTCCGGAAAGCGGTCTTCGGAATGTCCTCGTTCCGAACCCGGAGCTGGTGGTAGCCAGACTGTAGATCAATTTTTGAAAAGACCGTCGCTCCTCGTAGTTGGTCGAAGAGGTCGTCGATTCTGGGCAAGGGGTACTTATTTTTCACCGTGACCTTGTTTATTCCTCTGTAATCGATACAGAGTCGCAGGCTCCCATCCTTCTTCCGTACGAAAAGCACTGGTGCGCCCCAGGGTGACACACTCGGCCTGACAAACCCTTTGTCCAAGAGGTCTTCCAGCTGCGCCTTTAACTCCTTCAACTCCGCGAAGGCCATTCGGTAGGGTGCCTTCGTTATAGGTTGAGTACCTGGCAAGAGTTCAATAGGGAACACCACCTCCCTTTCAGGGGGTATCCCAGGCAGCTCCGTCGGAAAGACATCGGGAAAGTCCCTCACCACCGGGATGTCTGAAGGTGTCGTCGAGGGTCGAGTAACCAGATCTACCGATGCCAAATAGGCTACACACCCACCCTCTATCAGACTCCTGGCTCGAGCCGCTGAGATGACTGCCGGGAAGGAGGTGCTCTTGCACGCTAGGTACGCATTCTTAGGGAAACTTGGTTCTTGTAGTTGTACCATCCGCTTATCGCAGTCGATAAGCGCTTGGTACCTTGAGAGCCAGTCCATGCCCAAAATAACGTCGTACTCCTTCAAGGGAATCACTATTAAATCCCAAGGGCAAAATAGCCGCCCTAGCTTAATCGGGCACGTGGCTACCAAATTAGCCGCCCTAGCTTAATCGGGCAAGTGGCTACCAAAGTACGCGTAAGCGGCGGCACCCGCATGCGGCAATTGTTGCCGCAGGAGCTGGTTTTCTGCAGCTGCTGATGTCGTCGCATCAGTCCCTACCTCCTCGGCCGACGCTCTGGTCCGTACCATTGTCTGTACAGACATACCAACCAAAGCTTAGCACTCATCTCTGCTAGATGAACCATCGTAAAAATCGAGAGAGAAAAGAAACATTATCTACAAATCCCCTCCCCGGTCTCTCACGTCTTAAACCTTAAACCCTGCACATTTCATTTATTCGTAGTTAAGTGTGATATCTCGGTGGATGTTGGGCCGTCACTGTTGTGATTAAAGCAAAGTCTCTGATACCATCTTAATCTGTCACGCCCCGGGGGTTTTATTTTAGCAGAAACGATACTTCAAAGTACGCGTAAAGTGCGTACGAATTTTTTTGTTTAGAAACCTCCTTCCCCGGCGCGTGCCCAGACCCGCCACATATACAGATTTACTCGAAAATCGGGCAGAGTCTCCTCTGTATATGCACGGCGTCGCGGCTGCTACGATAGCCGATTATGAGCAATCATTTTTCCCATTTAATCACAACAGTTCGAAGTAGTACGGTGCATGAAGACTAAACAATACCCGTGGCCAATCAAGTTGAAAGGATAAACTCACAGTTTTGAAAGCAGGTCCACACGACCCAAGGTTTTTTTTTTTGAAGACAGTTTGAAAAGATGCCATAAATCCACAGGTTTTGGAAAACAGGTCCACACGACCCAGATTTTTAAAAATAGTTTTCGAAGTTCTTTTCTTTTCTAGTCATGTTGCTTTGAAAGCGGCCAAACGGGGACAATAACGGAAATAGTAGTGCATAAGTAGAAAGAAAGAATTCAACATCCACACGACCCCACAAGGGTATCGAGAACCACACAATAACCTACAGTTCTGAATGAAATGCAGAGAAGGTAAATAAAACAGCATACTAGGGCTCCCTCAGACCGACTGCTACCAACTCGGCCTCACCGTCGCCTACCTCTACCCCCTGGAGGTACCTGTCACAGAGTGGGTAGTCAGCGACACTATCATCAAAATAGTACTAAAGCAGTAAAGTAATACCAAGCCACAAAGTAATGCTAGCCGGAACAACCGCTCTACTCGTAATGGTAACTCGCAACCACCTGTACCACCTGTAGCACCTGCAACCCCGGTAACACCTGTAACACCTGACCGCGTCGGGATCCAATCCCGGCGGTCTCACACCTGACTACATCGGGATCCAATCCCGGCAGTCCCACACCTGACCGCGTCGGGATCCAATCCCGGCGGTCTCACACCTGACTACATCGGGATCCAATCCCGGCAGTCCCATCGCTGCCTCAGACCCCCCAGCGGTCAGGGGCCACCCACTACGTCACCTCGTGGGGTAACACGGGTCAAAGACCGCCTTTCCGGAAAAGAGCACCCTTTGCGGTGGCCAAACCGCGGGTGCGCGTGTCGCAGCTCGAGCATAAGTAACCAGTAACCAAGTAACCAAGTAACCAAGTATCCAAGTAACCATGTCACCATGTCACGGGGTAAGGTAGTACATCATAGAAACCATCAACGTTAGTACCGTTAAATAATGAAAAGTCCCTGTCGGATTACCAACATAATACTCAGCCTCGACCGTAAACCCACCTTGTTGTCGCGCTCCTGACTGATGTAAGGTTCTCTCGCGTCTCGGGTGCCCGCCCGGACCTACACGAATCTGTCATATAGGAGTCAGCAACTTAAGGCTTTGTCAGACTAATGATTAGAGCGCCCGGCGCCCTCTCACCTTGCGTATAATACGCACAGGTACGCGCCTGGCCCCGCACGGCTGGACGGTGTACTAACAGCGTGCGGCCGTCCGCATGCGGAGGTGCCCGCAAGCGGCGGCGCCTGCATGCGGCGGTGCCCGCAAGCGGCAGCGCCCGCATGCGGCGGCGCCCGCATGCGGCGGCGCACAAGCGGCGGCGCCCACATGCGGCAGCCCGCAAGCGGCCGTGCCCGCATGCGGAGGCGCCCGCAAGCGGCGCGCCCGCATGCGGGGGCGCCCGCATGCGGCAGCCCGCAAGCGGCCGTGCCCGCATGCGGGGGCGCCCGCATGCGGCAGCCCGCAAGCGGCGGCGCCCGCATGCGGCAGCCCGCATGCGGTGCCGCCCGCAAGCGGCGGCGCCCGCATGCGGCAGTCCGCATGCGGTGCCGCCGTGCGCGCCGGATTCCCGCGATGCCCATGCCCCCTTCTTTTTCCTTCCCCCCCCCCCCTCTCGTCCGCTCCAACCAAGAACGGGGCGAGAAGGCAAAACCCTAGCGTGCTCACCTCGGTTGTCGGAGGAAGAGGCGATCCGGGCCTGCGCGTTCGGCTACAAGGAATGTGAGGACGCCTCCTTCTCCTTCCTTGGTCTCGCCTCTTGGGTCCTCCGTGCAGTCGGTGAGGAAGCGGAAGGATTTGGTTGGGAAATAGAAGGGTTGGGGAAATGGGGTTTCGTACGTAGGGGAATTGTGGGGAATACGGGTAGTTAAGGGGGAGTGTGGTGGTTTAAGGGGAGTGGGTAGTTAAAGGGAGTTACGGGTGGTTATGGGGGAATGGGTAGTTAGAGGGAGTGGGTGGTTATGGGGGAATGGGTAGTTAGAGGGAGTGGGTGGTTATGGGAGTTACGGGTAGTGGGTAGGAGTGGGTAGTTATGGGAGTTACGGGTAGTTAAGGGTAGTTAGAGGGGGTAGTTATGGGAGTTACGGGTAGTTAAGGGTAGTTAGAGGGGGTGGGTAGTTATTGGAGTTACGGGTAGTTAGGGGTAGTTAGAGGGGGTGGGTAGTTATGGGAGTTACGGTTTGTTTAAGGGGAGTTATACGACGGGGAAAAATAACGGGAACGGTTAAGTTGGTAAAAGGGAAAGAACCCAGTTCAAGTTAAAACGGGTCCAAATCAGGTGCGAACTAGAGTCCGGTCTGTCTAAATAACCTGCGTTAACCATCTGAGCCGTTAGCTACCTTCCGGAATTTATTCCGGGAGATTCCGGCGTCGGAATTCAGAACCGATTTCGCCGCCACTCTCCGTTTCGCGAGCCCTATTAACTAAAAATACCCGCGGCCCCGAGGGTCTGTCTGGAAACAAGGAATTATTCGATCATCCCCCAATCCCCCCGAAACGAAAAGCGGAAATAACGAACCAAAAGTAGACCCTTAAAATATTTTAAACTAGCGGCTATTACAGGCTCGCCAACAGATCCGCCGCCCATACGGGAAGCCCCGTATAGGCGTAGCGACTAACCTGCAAAGAAACATCTACACTAGCAGATATCAGAGCTGAAAGAGAAAAGCTGGAATAAAAAGATAAAATAAAACTACAACTCACAAATATACAGACCAACCTCACCAGAACACAAGAGTCTCTCAGAAAAGCAGGAAAGAAAGGTACAACTCAAAACCTCACTACAAAAGTCACTCGACATAACACACACCAAAATAGTACTGGGGTACATCTACTCACACACTGAAGATGACAGGAGGGGATCTATCTCGCGACTCCCTTACCTCGGTCTGAAGGAGCTGGATCAGCAACAGGAGCTGCAGGAACCGGAGCAGAAGTCCCTGGGGAGAAGACACCACGACGGGTGTGAGAACTACATCCCACAGTAGTTCTCAGTGGGTGCCGCCAACAAGCCCGACGGTCTGCCCACTAAGTCTACCAGAGGCATAAAGTAACATATGCAGTGCTGTAAGGAAAGCTGGGAAAAGTAACTCTACAGCTACTATGCCTCTATCTAGATGCTCAACAGTGGAACAGAAAGAACATGATGCCCCAACTAACTCTCCTCCCTGATCACCCAATCACAACTGACTGCCTCATCGGGTCCAGTCAAACCTGCGCCAACCTACTGCCGTTACGTCCTGGAGGAGCGGTCTTACGTAGGGCGTCCATGGCTGCCAACAAAAGCACAGCCAGAGGGACAAATGCAACAACAAGTCGCGAAAGAACATCTCAAACTCACGCCGGTACAACAACCCGGTCTCGCCTACTCCGGAGTGGCACTCGAGGGGAGCGACCCGCTCGAGTCAAAGTAACCCATAACAAGTATCTCTGTAAAGTATCTCTGTAAAGCTCAAATGTGGCTCATGCAGGCTATGATCCAAATCCTCGATCAACAAGATCGGCTAACAAACAAATCACTAACTCACTCACTAGCTGGAATCTACACAGCTGAGACTCACTGTCACTCTGACAGTTTCCAAGAATCCAGATCTACCATCACTATCACTCTCCCAAAGAAATCAGATCTACAGACTGCTATCAACTCCACTCGGTCCCCAGACACGAGTGCAAATGCATCCCACAACCACCTGACCTCTCGGCCCACAACTCGGGCGAGGAAAAGCTAAGTCCATAGTGAAATGAAGTATGGTGATGTGGAATGTCTAGAGCAGTAAAAACCTAGCCCAAGTTGGAGTTTTCTACAGACTGGCTGAACATGATACATATGACAGGGGTGCTAGGTCAAGTTCCAAGATTTCACTACTTAACATAAAGTAGGAATCAAAAGATTCACCAACTGATATACAAGATACAACATACAGTTTTACACATGCTAATACTCCAATTTCTAACATGCATGATCCTACACACATAGAATTAGTACACAGTCCAGAGTTCTTGGAAGCAAGGTCACCCACCTGAAAGTGCTAACTGCCCGGAATCGTACAGCTGAGAAAGCCCAAAACAGTCAAATCACAGATCCCACCAAGCCAACAACACGGTAGAAGTGCTCACAACCTCCTGGGTACAAACATACACCAAAATTACACTTTAATCCACACAAATTCCACATTCCCAAAATCTGTGGTGAACAGTCCCATTAACACGAAATTTTCACCTGAAAAACTTCCTCCAAAAATTCCAATAAAAATATGACGGTGATCCTCGCGAAGAGTAGATGTCGATAGAGTCCTGAAACGTCGAATTCCGATGTCCGGATGAGGAGATAAAAATCCGACAAGTAGATGCTGTCCAATTCAATCAACAGTCGTAAAGGGGGTTAAAAATGTACCCAGAACCCCTAGAAAAGCTCAGTTCCAGAAAAAGTGTCCAACACGGAAATTGTAGATTTACCTCTTACGAAACCGTCACCACAGAAATCGTCCAAAAATAACGTCGGGGTAGCCCGGTAGACCTCCCAGACTAAACTGCGACGAAAATGGGCCTCCAACAGTAGATCGTCGCTCCGCACCCCGATGCAGAAGTCGCCGTCGTCGCGGCCTACAAAAATTCTGAACTTTTGCCAAAAGATGCACAAGAGGGAGAGAAAGAAAATTGGTGAGGGGCTCAAGGGCTAAAGCTCTCGGGAAAAGCCTCAAAAACGAGCCCCAAGGGGCCTATTTATAGGCCTCACCCGAAATCAGCCCAAAAAGACAAGTCAATGGGCTTTCGGGCCCAACTTTCGGGCGCCCGGTACTTTCGGGCGGCTACAGTGTTGGGCCGGCCCAACACTGTTCACGCCCGAATCCACCAGGTGCCGCCACGTGGCCCGCCGAACAGCAAACAGCTGTTCGGGCCACCCCCAGGCTGCCACGTGGCCCGCCCCCGCACAGTAAGGCGGTAGACGCCCGCCAACCAGCGGGCGACGCGTGTCCACCCGGTTGACCCGCTGGCCGGTCGGCGGCCGCGCCGGGCGCGCGGCATGGCCCCGTCGTGCGCACGCGCCCCGAGGTACCAGCCCCGGCCCCGTGCACCGCGCACGGTGCGCCCGCGAATCAGAGGGTGACACGTGTCCCCTACACCCGGTGCACGCATTCCACTTCGGAATTCCGTGGACCGCGCCGCGTGCACCGACCAACCGGAGGCTGCCACGTGCCCCCGCCTTGGTCCATGCACCGCCGCGCTCACCCGGTAGACCGCGCGCCTTGCGCCCGCCAATCAGGCGGTGCCACGTGTCCATGCGCCGGGTCTGTGCACCCCACCGCGCAGCTCTGTGGACCGCGCATCCTGAACCGGCCAATGACAGGCCGCCACGTGGCATCCCGGTGGTCTACGGCCCCTCCCATGCACCATTTTCCACAAAAAACTTCCGAGAGTCCGTTTTTGGGCATCCAGACTCAGAAACAAACAAGCAAATAGCCGTTTTCAAGCGTTTTTCCGTGCTGAATCCATTTCCGACCTCTGTTGGGCCTAATTCTTTTCCGAAATTTCGGCAAACTCAGCCGAAGGCCTACACAGCTAATAATAACACACAGGGTCCATCTGTGGCATCCCATTGATGCACCATGGGCCGATACACCAACACTAGGTGCTCTAACAGTGGATTCATCGGAAGAATGCTGCATGGGAATTAGGGCCACTACAGGAACAGCTATCTCTGAAAATAATACACCACAACGGGTGTGAGAACTACACCTGTAGTAGCCCCGATCCCCGTGTTGTTTCTCCCATGACCCACGATGTGGAACACCTATTATTGGTGTGTCGGACCCGCAATGCGTTAAATGGATTCGTTGGACGGACTCTGTGAGGCCTCTGGATTGAGCCTGCCCTTCGGCTATTTTTGCCGTAATTTAGAAAGGGCTTTAGGCTAATCTGAGATCATATTTGGATTCAGCGTAGAAAAACGTCGAAAATCAGTTATTTACTTGCCTTTTTCGGAGTCCCGATGCCCAAAAACGGACTTCCGAAAGTTTTCTGCGCATTTTGGTGCATGGGGGAAGCCGTGGACCAGCCTTGTGCCACGTGGCAGCCTCGGATTGGCCGGCGCACGCGGCGGGGTCCACAGAGTGTTGGCGCTGGTGCATGGACCGGGCGCGGGGGACACGTGGCATCCTGCGATTGGCGGGCTCTCGCGACGCGGTCCACGGAAACGCACCGGCTGGCGTATGGACCAGGGCGGGCCACGTGGCGGCCTTGGAGTGGTCGGCTCACGCGCGCGCGGTCCACGCGCCAGGGGGAGCAGGCGGGGCAGGTGGGGGCAGGTAACCGCCGACGTGGGGGTGCCACGTGGCGCCCTGCGATTGGCGGGCGCCACCGCCCCACGTTCGGCGGTCGGGGCCACGTGGCGCACGCCTGCTGGCTCCGCACGCGCTGTCCGCTGTTCGGGATAGGCGTCGGAGCCAGGAGGATTCGGGCGCTGACCGTGGGCCGGGCCGGGGGAACTTTTGGGCGCACTGTAGCAGCCCGAAAGTTCCGGGTGCCCGAAAATTGGGCCCAAAAGCCCAATAAAGGTGGATTTTGTGGGTTTTTGTGTGAGGGCCTATAAATAGGCCGTGTTCTTTGGCCATTTGCCCTTGTTTTCCCGAGCTCCTCTGCCTCTGAGACCTGTACTGACTTTGATCTTCATCTTGTTTTGCATCTTAGGAAGGAGTTTCAGATTTTTTGGAGGCCGCGGCATCGACGTCTTCGGCGAGTTAGCGTAGTGCGACGTTCTTTCGTTGGTGGCCCATTTCCGTCGCATTGCGGTCCACAAGGCCCACAGAGCTACTCCAACGGAATTTTTGGACAATTTTCATGGCGTTCGATTCATGAGAGGTAAATCTACGATTTTTGTACTTTTGACTCCTCCCAGATTTGAGTTTTTTTAGGGGTTTCGGGTACATTTTTGAGCCCTATTTTTTTGGTGGTTGTTCCTGGACAGCAGCACATTGTTGGATTTTTATCTCTGCACAAGATTATCAGAATTCAATGTTTAAGGACTTGATTGATATCTATGCTTCACGAGAATCGCTGTCGTATTTTTATTAGAATTTTTGGAATTTATCTCGCAGGTGATAATTAATCTTCTTTGGGACTGAATTTCAGCAAACTGTACACATGGAAATTTTGTGTTGTTTGTAACTTTGGACTATATCTTTGTATCCAGGAGGAGTTTTTGAGTGTTTTTGGACCCATTGGAATTGTGAGAATTGGAGGATTATTCCCGTGTAGTTTCAGCTTTTTGGACTTTGGACAGCTTTGCACTTCCAGATAGGTTGCTTCGTCTTCAAAACTGGCGGACTGATCAGTAAATCTATATTGTAGGAATCATGCATGATTGTGAGTGTATTAGGGAGCATGCTAGAAAGAGAGAATTGATGTTACTTGTGTTGCTATGATGATCATATTGATTTATTGCTTCCTAAATCTGTAAATTAAATGCTATCTTTGGAACTTGACCTAGCACCCTGTCATATGCTATATGTTTAACCAGACTAGCAGAAAACTCCAACTTGGGTTAGGTTATTTATGCTTTAGACATTCCCTGTGAGAACCTGGATCCCCACGACTAGATTACTGGTTGACCAGTAGCCCCTGGAGGCCTATGTGGCGTGTCGGTGGCGTTTGTACACCAATTGGACACTTTTGATGGACTCGGTGTGTTAATTGGATCACGAGAGTAGTCAGATGGCCCCATTGAATGCTTAGAAGTGGTTTTGCACGCAATGGATATTAAAATTGGATTCGGGGCGAAGTTTGGATAAAGGATCACCTCTCCGGATGCCTTCGGCAATTTTTAGAGCTGGAAATTGGCAAATCGGATTTTTGGAATGGACCCGGCGCGAAAATCGGATCAAGTGGGCTTTCCGGGGACTTTCAGCAAATTTTCGGATAAGAATTTGGGGAATCGGACATCGTATTTGGATTCAGCGTGCGAAATCGTTGAGAATGGACTATCTACTTGCTTTTTTTCGGAGACCGGTTGACGCGCGCATTTTTTGAGGCTTGTGTGCGGATCTCGAGGCGACATGGCACGGACCCCAGGGCAGTGCTGGCGCGTAGTTCAAGGCGCGTACGGCGCGCGTGGGCGCGGCAGGCAGGCGCGCTGGGGAAGCGCGCCTGCGGCACGTGGCGCGGGGGGCCGCCACGTGGCGGGTGTTGGGTTATATGTAATATAGATCTAAATAGGGGAAAAAAACACCTAGAGGGGGGTGAATAGGTGTAAACAATAAACACTCAAAAAATCATTGCGCAATAAAACCCAATGCGGAAATATAAATGAACACGCAAGATTTTTACGTGGAAAAACTCCAAACCGGAGTAAAAAACCACGGGATCGATAACACGGTGAAATCCACTAGAATTGAAACACGTACAAGGTGATTTAACGTACTCACAGACGACTCAACCTTTTACCATACGCTCCTAGTTGATCTTCTCCGCTCGTTCCGCAACGCGTCTCGAATCCACGATCTGCGTCCAACGCCGAATCCACGGCGTCCAACGTCGAGTCCACGACGTCTGACCGAATCCACGGTCTTCACCCAGTAGCACGCTTCGAATCCACGAACGTACCTCGCTCCGAATCCACGAGAGCGGTTGAACCTTGAATCCACAAGGACACGCGAGTCCACGCGCCGATTTTGGGGAAATCGTTGTTTTTGGGTGGTGATGATCCGCCGAATACTTAGATTAGAAATAGATCGGAAATACCATCTAAGTATTCATCGATTTGATTCTACTCAAAATCTGAGTATGAAAACCTAGAATCAAATCAATCAATTATAGATGAAGAAACATAGAATTAAATCTAGTATTTTCTTTCTTCTCTATATGTGGATTATTCTTTCACGGCCGTCTTTTTCAATATATGCCGCTCTTTGGATTTTTTGGATTAGCCCTAGAAAAAGAATCATAGGGTCTATTTATAGGTTAGAAACATTTGGAAGGAGATAAGAATGAAAAACCTACCATTTCTGGAAATTTTACGGACGGCGATCCGGATCGGATTTCGGCGATCCGGATTGCAGTAGCAAGAAAGACGGTTTCCAGAAAAACAATAGTTCGGGATCCGGATCGAAATGGCTGATCCGGATCGTTAATACAGTTTCACCAAACATCAACGTTCGGGATCCGGATTGCAAATCCTGATCCGGATCGTGCAAGTAAAAAGGTAAAACTAGTGTTCGGGATCCGGATCATGAGATGCTGCGATCCGGATTGAACCAGTGTATGAACGAACACCCTTCGGGATCCGGATTGGAATGTCTGATCCGGATCCTGAACATGTCCCATGTCCAGTTTTTGATTTTTATGCAATGAAAAATTCTTCCAGGTGTTTCTACACTACAAGAAGTATTCGGATCACCAAAAATCTTTAGTTAAACATACCTGATCCTTTTGAATTCTTCTTTCTTGAGATTGAGTTAAATGATCCAACCTTCTTCACCTTCAATCTTCAAGACTTGAACCTTTCACGAAATTACGCCAACTCAAATTCCGTAACAATCTCCCCCTTGGCGGTTTCGTGACAAAACACAAATCCACTAAAGAAAATTCAAAAAGATATTTTTGTTGCTATCACCATATAACAAAAATTTACAATGGAGATCCAAAAATTTTAAAAACATGAGATAAACTCCTAAAACTGACTCTAGACTTAGACATCTGTACTCTCTGCACACAGAAATCATTCTTGACAAAAAGAATCGTTAGATACCTCAAGAATTGAAACATACAAAACCAAGTACAGAGATAGAGTTTATCTGATCATCATGACATTTGAGAATTCAGATATGTAAGAGAATCATAGTCAAAAACCAACATATCTTCTATGCATTCAAAAACCAAATGTCACAAAGTGTTAGTCCAACATCAACTTGTTAGTCATATTGCATGTCTAAGTAGTTAGTCGAATAGTTAGTAGAGACAGGCAACAAATCACAAGATAAAAACCAAAGTTCAAGTTGAAGTGATACTTACCTTGATGTTCACACATTCACATCATCATTGTTCAAGTTCTCTCTAAACTCTCTCCCCCTTTTGTCACAAACTAAGCCAAAATTACAAAAATTTAAGGAAAGTTAAAAATTTCAAAAAATGTAAGGAAATGTAAGAACTAGAACTAAGAGTAAGTCCTAAAAACTGAACTAAAATCTAAAAAGGTAAAAGCCTGCACAAATCTGCACAAAAATTGTTAGAGCACAACTTAGTTATCGGAGTCTGAATCCTCAGACGCACTATATCCCATCTTAGCGAACATGTTCTTGATCAATTTCCTCATCGAATTTACTTTCTTGGTCAATGTAATTTGGGATGCCGTTATGATCTCGAGTTCTTCAGACATTCGCCTTTGTTCTATGGTTATCCGCTCTTGCTCAAAAGATAGGCGCTGTTGTTGCTCGAAAATCGAAGTTACTGATGCGTCATCATCCGCGCCAGGTGCTTGTTGAGACGGTGAGGCCGAGGTGCCGACACAAGGTTTCTTTCCAGTGGACGGTGTCGGAGTGACATGTGGTAATTTGTGAAGTGACTTCACAATCGTTGACTCATCTATCATCCCCCAACAGTGTTGATAAGATGTCGAGCTTATATCAATGTCAAACTTTTGTAAGATCCTCATGATGATTAAAGGAAACGGAAGTCGCTCAGAAGGATGAGGATGCACAATATATCTTGACATTCTATTCCAAATTATGTAGGGGATATTCATGTTCAATCCTACAGCCTCAGAGGGATGACCTATGAGATATAAGAACAGCAGTCTCTCCCATCTCACGACCTTAGTCTGCATGTTAGGTAGAATGTTGTAACACGTGATGAAATTTAGAAATCGGTACTCCAGTCGAAGATGTTTGGATTTTACACTTTTACCATCAGCTGATTTCGTTCCTTCTAAACAAATTTATCTATCACTGTTTGCCACAAGGCATTCGTCAAACTTCTTCCTTTCAAAAAGTTGAGCCCCGATGTGTTAGATTCCATTCCAAGGACTTCGCCAATTAGCTGCGGAGTGATTTTAAGTTTCATCCCTTGGATATTTGTATAGAAATGCATTGATCCATGTTCATCTTCTTGAAGATGTCTTGCATTCGTGTAAAAGGTTCTTACACGATACAAACAATACCCAAGTAGTTCGGGGAATCGGCAGACTTGGATGAGATTAGCTTGCTCAATCAAGGTTCCAAACTCTGGTGAGTGATTTCGGAGAGCTTCAATGTTGACATGACGTTCACCGATGCATTCACGACGTTCAAACGCTCGAAGGTGATCCATGCTGACGAACACTCCTTCCACGCGAGGCGGGGAGTCAGGAACTATCGGCGTGTCAATATCAGCGTCTCGTCGTAGTCCAAAGCGTCTAGTTACTCGTTTTCTTTTCACAGAGATGGTTGGTTTAGCCATAGGCGCTTTTCCTGTGTCCATGGGTGTCTTTCCTTTTGATCCATCAGACGCCTTTTGTTCAGGCAATGAGTCATCATCATCTGTTAATTCAGTCCAATCTACCTCTTGACAATCTACTTCCACTTCTGTGTCGCTGATCAGAAGAAACTCACCTTTTTGTTGTGTTTTCTTAGCTCTCTTTAATTTGTTTGTGGCCCGAGTGTGCACCATAGTGACCAACAAAAGGATGATCCATGAGAATCCCATTGATCCAAGTGCCTTAAGAAGATTGAAATCCTGTGAAGACCAACTCAAGAACACATGAAAATATTGTTAATTTTCAAAAATTAGAAGAATTGTACCCAAACAATCATTATCGTGTAGAGAGACTAAGAATCAAATTAGTTTTGATAAAAGGAATTTTAAAACTAGATCAATTGCATGATTTTGGAAAATTCCCATTATATGCCCTAAAACCGAAATTTTTGAAATTGAAGACCAAAAATTCGTTAATCTTGAGAATACCTAGCATATAATCAAAACTAATCTACCCAGAGTTCTTATTTCAAAAGAAATTTGACCAAAAACCATTCACAAACGAAAAAGATAGAAAAATCTCATCACGTTTTGAAGAAGATAGAGAAAACTTGTGAAAAACGAGATTTTGATCAATAAAACTTACTTGGATTCGAAGAACTTGAGTTAGGAAAGCTCCAAGGTGCAAGAATTCTAGAGAGAGAAGCTCTAGAGACTTGAGAACAAAAGATTAGGGTAAAAGAAATCAAAACCCTTTCGTTCTATTAAAAACCCTAGCCGTGATCCAGATCGGATCGAGATTTTGATCCGGATCGGCCAGCCGCAGGAAGAAGCCTGCGTTCGGGATCCGGATCAGCTTGCCCGATCCGGATCGGCTCCTACTTTTTCTTCAGAAAAATTTAGAAAAATTTCATAAGATCCAGAAAAAGTATGTAAGCACAATTGTGTATCAACTTTAAACAAAAACATCGTTTCATACAACAAGAATTAGATTATGCCAAATCTATCAATAATATCCAAAAATGAAACGAAAATTTACAAAAATTAAATCCCTTAAAGTTGAACAACTTCAATCACATCTAACATGATCTTATGCGTAATGCCTTTATCAAATCATCAATTTGGTAAAGAAAATGAAATACCAAGATCAATAGATGTTTGAAATCCCAAATAAGTTAGATAATGTATTTAGACAATCTGTTGACGGAGTGGCTCTTTGAGCATCTTTCTTTAAAATCCCACCTTATACCAACCTTGAAAATTGACAGAGTCAAGTATCTCAATATGCATTTTATTTAATCAAAATTGAACAACCATGCTTGGTATACATGTGGTAGCTGCACACAGTAGTCGGACGACCGAGGTGGTAGCTCTTTCCTCCATGTGGTGGTAGTTTTCACACTCCTCATTGGGATGTAACTCTTTCCACATCTTTTGAGCATTTTACTTTTCTTTGACTCCCCCTCAATTGGCTATCAATTATTTAATATATAAGGTATTCAACCAAAACATTGATCTCGAATTCATACTCGACAAAGCAGTCAAATAAGATAATGACTATACCAAGAGATCATTGAGAGAGAAATTGACTTTGATCACTTAGAAGATGACTTAATTAACGTAAATGATCATTGCAACAGTGAAATATTATGATATCCAAAGCATAATAAATTTCTAATTATATGAAAGGATGCAAGTAAAGTCAATAATACACATGCTCAATTAATGTACTATGTATAAACATAGATAAAGAACAAAAACACAAAAACAAAACCTAACCTAAGCAAGAGTTTCAAAAAGAAGTTTATTTCAAGGAAAGCATTCCAATTGCTTTACGCAAATGAATAAAACGTTTTTGATCCAAAGGTTTTGTTAAAATGTCAGCTAATTGATCTTCAGTTGAAATATATGAAAGTTGAAGAGTATTTGATTCAACTAGCTCTCTAAGAAAATGATATCTAAGTTCAATGTGTTTTGTTCTAGAGTGCAACATAGGGTTTTTAGAAATGTTAATTGCACTTGTGTTGTCACAAAGAATTGTTACCGAAGTTGCTGAAATCCGGAAGTCGCTCAACACACTTTTCATCCAAATGAGTTGGGTTGAACAACTACCCGCTGAAATGTATTCCGCTTCGGCAGTCGAGAGTGCTATGCAATTCTGCTTTTTACTGTGCCATGCAACAAGGCAATGGCCAAGATAGAAGCATGCACCACTCGTGCTTTTCCGATCATCCACTGATCCTGCCCAATCGGCATCTGAGTATCCAACAATATCCAAACTAGTTCCCATAGGATACCAAATTCCGAAATTAATTGATCCTTTGATGTACCGGATGATCCTTTTCACCGCTTTCAGGTGGACCTCCTTTGGTGCTGATTGATATCTCACGCAAATCCCAACACTAAAGGATATATCCGGGCGACTAGCCGTGAGGTAAAGTAGACTTCCAATCATACTTCGATACAGTTTCTCGTCTACATTCTCACTATGTGATTCACTTCCAAGTCCCTTGTGGCTAGTTCCCATTGGAGTCGGAAAATCCTTCGAATTTTCTAAGTCAAACTTTTTAACCAACTCCATTGCATACTTGGATTGACACAAGTGAATACCTTCATCATTTTGTTTAATTTGCAATCCAAGAAAATAAGTCAATTCGCCCAACATGGACATCTCAAATTCGCTTTCCATGGTCTCCGCGAATTTAGAAGCATCATTATCTCTTGTTGCGCCAAATACAATGTCATCGACATAGATTTGTGCTACAATGAAATTGTTTTGATAATGCTTCACAAAGAGAGTCCTGTCAGCTCCCCCTCGAGTATAGCCCTTCTCCAAAAGGTGCTTTGTCAACCTTTCGTACCATGCTCGCGGTGCTTGTTTCAGACCGTAAAGAGCCTTTTTCAAACGAAAAATATGGTTAGGTTGTTTATGGTCTACAAAACCTTTCGGTTGAGCCACATAAACTTCCTCATTTAAAAACCCATTTAGAAACGCGCTCTTAACGTCCATTTGAAATAATTTGATTTTAAAATGACAAGCAATAGCAAATAGTATACGAATGGACTCGAGTCTAGCTACAGGGGCGAAAGTTTCATCAAAGTCTATACCTTCTACTTGAGAGTAGCCTTGAGCAACTAATTGTGCCTTGTTCCTGATGATAGTACCATCCTCATTTTTCTTATTCTTGAAAATCCATTTGGTACCTATCACATTGTGTTGCTTTGGAGGCTTCGTTAATTCCCAGACTTTGTTTCGCTCAAATTGATGGAGCTCTTCCTGCATTGCTTTAATCCAGTAGTCATCCTGAAGAGCTTCATCTATATTCTTTGGTTCGATTAAAGATACGTAGCAAGCGAATCCACAAACCAACTGCCTCCGAGTTCTAACTCCTTCTTGTGGATCTCCAATAATATTCGATTCCGGATGATCCTTGGAGATTCGTAACGTTTGAGGTAACGGAGTACTCGGAGGTACATGAGACGATTCCTGCACATCAGATAAACTTAAAAAACCATTAGATGCATCATTAATATTGGAAGTATTATCATGAGAAGATGCAATGGCAGGTGTATCATCATCTAGAGAGATATCGATGGTAGATTTTTCAGATGCAAAGTGAAAAGCTTCATCTACTTTAACATTTATCGATTCTACGATCGTCTTAGATTCCAAGTTAAATACCCGATATGCTGTACTATTTGTAGAATACCCCAAGAAAATTCCTTCGTCACTTCGAGAGTCAAACTTTCCAAGATTTTCACGGTCACGTAAAATGTAACACCGACTCCCGAAGATGCGAAAATATTTGATGTTGGGTTTTCTACCACACCATAGTTCATATGGTGTATTTAACGTTCCCGGGCGCAAATAAACTCGATTAATTACATAGATTGCAGTGTTCACAGCTTCAGCCCAAAATGTAGCGGTAAATTTCGGCTGTGAAGCATAACACGTGCCATCTCTTGAACAACCCTGTTTTTGCGCTCGACAACACCATTCTGTTGAGGTGTATAGGGTGCTGAGAATTCATGCTTAATACCGTTTGAAGTGCAAAAGTCAATGAATTTAGAGTTAACGAATTCTCCACCTCTATCACTTCTAACACGAATGATCTTTTCATTCTTTTCAATCATAATACGATGGCAAATCTCGTGAAAAGAATCAAAAGTATCAGCTTTCTCTTTTAAAAATGCTACCCAAGAATATCTAGAGAAATCATCAATCATCAAGAAAATATACCATTTACCTCCCAAAGATGGTTGACGAGTTGGCCCCATTAAATCCATGTGTAAAAGTTCCAAAGGCCGTTTTGTACCAACGTGGTTCAAGTTCTTGTGTGCAGTCCTGGACTGTTTTCCCTTTTGGCAACCACCACACACAATGTTTTGTTTAAGTAAAAGTTTTGGAACCCCCTTGACCACTTCCTTGTTTGAAATTCTAGCAAGTTCCTTAAAATTTATGTGACTTAGCCTTTCATGCCAAAGTGTTTCATTATTCAAAGAGGCTAAGTTACAATTTTTAGAAGTTTTACTAGGAACAACATAACAATTCTTTTCAGATCTAACCCCCTTTAAAAAGAATACATGGTCCTTATCAGTTACAACACATTCAACAGATGAAAAGTTAACTGAAAAACCATTGTCGCAAAGTTGACTTATGCTAATGAGGTTAGTCTTAAGGCCTTCTACATATAACACATTATTTAGAACCGGGCCATCTGGAATAGCTACTGTTCCTTTTCCAACAATTTTGGAAGATCGACCGTCTCCGAAAACAACGAGTCCTCCGGAGATTTTCTCAAAGTTTTGAAAACTATTTTTGTCACCGGTCATGTGACGGGAACATCCGCTATCCAGATACCAAGACGAATTATCATATGCATGCAAGGAAACATTAGTAACAAGACAAGGGTAAATTTCACCTTTGCGCACCCAAACCATTTTGGAATGCGTCGGTAATGGTCGTGAGGTTATTCTCCTAGGTGAAGGCGTCTTGTCAGATCGATTGCTGCTCCTTGATGATGTCGTCTTGCGCGGTGAACTACCAAGTCTCTTTTCATTTGAAAAGTTTTGCTTTGAATTCCGGGGAGGCGCCTTTTTGGTAGTCGTTGCAAGAAGTGCTTGAGTTGAGCGTTTGGCTCCCATCTTGCAATTTCTCCTTATGTGCCCTAAAATACCACAACGAAAACATACCTTAGTACTTGACGATCCCGAGGAGGATGAAGTAGGCTTGTTGTCGTTGCTTGTCGTTAGTTCCGATGTCGGAGGAGGAGATACCGACTGGGGCACAAAGACTGTCCTAACCGAACTAAAATCGTCTTTAGTTCGATTGTATCCGAGGCCGAACTTGTTTGATTGATCAAGACCAAGAAGCTTATCCAACTTACTCCTTCCTGATGAAAAACGCTGCAAGTCATCCTTGAGTTGGAAAATGGTCTTTGTCATTTCCAGGTTATCCTGTCGAGCCTCGTTGTAGAGCTTTGAGAAGTGATCCGCTTTATCCACCAGTTTTGTATGTTCCTTCTCAAAAAGCTCATTGGACTCTTGAAGGGAAACATTTACTTTTATCAGATTTTCCCTTTCCACTTCAAGAGCGTTTGAGAGAGAAGTTGCCCTTTTTGCTTCTTCTTCGAGATCATGCAATCTCCCTCTCAAACTCTTGTTTTGCTTAGCCACTTTCTTTGAATCCCTCAAAAGTCTGTGGTAGGCTAGAGCAAAATCTTCACCTTCCGAATTATCCGATTCGTTGTCCGTTGCAGTCTTTTCAACAATGGAGTTGGACAATGACTCGGATGTACTTGCCATTAAGCACATGAATGGTGAAGATGTGGACGCGTGGAATGCCGTGGTGCTCTTTTCTTCACCACTTGAAGACGACTCATTTGACGTTGAGTTGTCATCCCAAGTGACGACTTGCATCGCCTTCTTCTTTGCCGGATACTTGTTGGGACACTCCGTTGCAATGTGGCCGTAGCCTCGACATTTGAAGCATTGTAGTTGTCCCTCTGAACTTTTCTTATCCTTTGAGAAGTTCTCTTGCTTTCTTGACTTGTAACTTGAAGTACCCTTGCCTTTCTTCGACTTTTCGAAGGATGGAGATTTACTTGAATTACCCCTTCGAAAGTTGCGGCGAAACTTCCTTGTCAAGAGAGCGAGTTGCTTCTCAAAGTCCTCCATAGAAAGGTTCTCGTCATCGTCTGAGGAGGATGTATCCGCGTCTTCTTCCGTAGTTGTTTTCAACGCATAACCTGAAGACTTAGAAGAGGATGCTTTTCCAGAAGAATTGTTAGTAGAAAATGTCATTTCATATGTTTGTAATGAACCAACTAATTCTTCTACACGCATTTTGTCCGGGTGTTTAATAGTTTCAATGGCTGTAACCTTTGGGCGAAATCGTTCAGGAAGAGTTCTTAATATCTTTCTTACAATTTTAAATTCTGGAATCTTCTCTCCCAAGTTAGCACATGAGTTTACGATATCTTGCAATCGTGTGTAATAGTCTGTGAAAGATTCATTTTCTGCC
The DNA here is from genome assembly GCA_029204045.2 of Tillandsia leiboldiana. NCBI lineage: Eukaryota > Viridiplantae > Streptophyta > Magnoliopsida > Poales > Bromeliaceae > Tillandsia > Tillandsia leiboldiana. The sequence goes on along the minus strand of CM055062.1, from coordinate 37,868,296 downwards.
ATGAAGATAGAGTCAAACTTGCTCGTAAGCATTTGCAGTTTCTGAATCTTCACGAGGTTAGTTCCCTCATGTGTAACCTGAAGAACATCCCAGATTTCTTTCGCAGTCTCACATGCCGAGACGCGAGAGTGTGATGACCCGAGACTCCCACTTATGGAGCACTGTTTCATCTACATCTTCCGGAGGCCTATGTGGCGTGTTGGTGGGATTTGTGCACCAATTGGACATTAGGGATGGGCTCAGTGTGTTAAATGGATCACGTGGGTGATCGGTGGACTCCGTCGGAGCTCCAGAGGTGGTTTCGCGCGCCATGGATATTAAAATTGGGCTCAGCGCGAAGTTTGGATCAAGGAACATCTTCCCGGATGCCTTCGGCAATTTTTAGAGTTGGAATTTGGCAAAATGGACTTCGGATTTGGATTCAGCGCGCGAAAACGATGAAAATGGACTGTTCACTTGCTTTTTCCGGAGTCCGGATGATTCGGCACGTTTTTCGAGGCAAGGTTACTATTCCGGCACCGGCGGCGGCGGCGCGCGGCGGTGGGCAGCGGCGGAGCGCGGCGGAGCAGGCTCGGGCGGGTGCGCGGTCCACCGCGGAGGCGTGCACCGGTCGCGGGCCACGTGGCGGCTCCCGGTTGGGCCGGCGCAGCGGGCGCGGTCCACGGGAATGGCGGGTGTACGGTGGACCGATGGGGGGACACGTGGCGCACACCGGTTGGCCGGTCCACGTGCACTCGGTCCACGGTGCACCTGCGGGCGCCTCGGGAAGCGTGCGTGCAGAGGCGCAGGCGGCGGGCGCAGAGCGCACGTGGGCGCGTTGACGGGCTGTTCCCGCGCTTGGGGCGGCCACGTGTCGGCGTCTGGGGGGCACCACGTGTCGCGTGGTGGGCGGCGGTTGTTGCTGTCGCCTGTTTGGCGGGCGACGTGGAGGCCCAGGGCGGTTCCGGGCTGCTACAGTGCGCGCGCATGGGGATTTCGGGCTGCTACAGTGCGCGCCCGAAAGTCCCCTGCGCCCGGAAATTGGGACTTATCCGGTATTTCTTCAATTGTTTCTGCAGCCTATAAAAGCGATCCGAGCTTCCTTCTTCCACCTTTTTCCGCCATTTCCGAGCCTCCTCTCGCCAGGGTGCCTTCAGCAAAGATGATCCCCGAGTTTGGCTGCATCCTTCTGCAAAGTTTTGGGATTTTTGGTGGAACGCTTATCGAGGTTTCCATTTTTACGGCGCGGCGCGACGCTCGTCCTTTTGGGTTCCCCTTCGTCGCGTTTCGGTGCGCGAGCTCCCCCGGCCTATTCCGACCACCTTTTCGAGTGATTTCTTCGCCGCTGGATTCGCGACGGACAGATCTACGATCTTGTTATTTTCAGGTTTCCCTCATTTCGCGCTTTTCGAGGTGTTTGTTCGAGCTTACTGTGACCCCATCTCTGTGAAGGGGATTTGGACAGCGGCTTGGTCTTTCAGCGTTATCTCCGCAACCGGGCATCGTTTGACAACGTGCTTATACACTTTTTTAATCTACTCGACGCAAGGAATATCACAGTATTTTTATTGGATTTTTCTGAGTTTTGCCCGAAGGTATATGTTCTTCCCCTTATCTGTAAATGGAATTACAGTTATGTTGCTGTGTGGTTTTGCGCACCTGTACTGTGGAATTTGTAACTCGGCCTACGGGGCTCGGAATTGGACGTGCAGGTACTCGTTTCGAAGGTATCGACGCGAGGATTGCTGTGATATTTTTATTAGATTTTTTTGGGCACTTTCGGCAGGTGAAATAAGCACGGCTTTGGGACTGATTTTCAGACTGTGTATACTTGGTTAATTTTGGAATAAAAGTGTAATGTTGAGCCTTATTGATGTACTCAGGGGTGTTTTCAGTTGTTTGGAGCCAAGGCTTGCGCGACTTGTACCGAGGGTGTTATTTTGGCAGATTTTGGACCGTGGGCGTCTACCCACTTCACCGACTTCAGGTTTGCCTTGGTTTAAGCGCTTCAGGTGGGTAAGCTTAATATCAGTACTGTATAAGGCAATGAGTATGTTATGGCAAATATAAGTGCACTTGTGGGGATGTCACCCCTCTATGACTGATGCATGCATGTTTAGGGTACATGGTTTATGTTGGTAAGTGGGTAAGCTTGATAATGATACTTTTATAAATGATTGCAAGAATAGTATTTATGAGGTATACTGAGGACTTGCATGACTTGGACATCTATGTGATGATTAGTGTAAGCTTACCTAGGATAATGTTACCCTATGAGATTATGTAACATGCCATGTTAGCACATAGCCTTTCATGTGGTTGGTTTATGCTTTGGGACAGGATTTCGTAGCTATGTGCGGATTTGTACTCTGAGGAGTTATTATAATCATTCTGTTGATGGACCCTGGATTGTGGACAGGTCTAGTTTTTGGGATTCCGGCATGTTGTTTATTCCTAAAGGATCTATTATTATGCTTTACCCCCCTTTATTTCCTTGAGGACATTTGCATGCTTGTATGGTCATGTAGTTAGGCCATCTTTTACTGCTGCACTACTTATGGGAACTTGACTTAGGAGAAACCATGCTTTTCCTTTCTCCGCCTTTGCTAGTCAAGTGGTCAGTGTTGCTCGGGTTCGAGCAAGGGTCTGGATAGTGTAGTCGGGACTTCGTGTCTGGGACAGGTGGGCTTAGTTGTGGGGCTTTGCGGCAACCGCGGATATTGGGCGGTTGACCGGATGTTTCTCTATGCACCTGATTGGGTAGCAGTTTTCTTTAGTGGATGGAGTTTCCCACTTATCGTTCAGTTGCATCCGATTGAGGTCGGGTCTTTCCTTGGTGGTTGAGTTTTCTCACTTTGATCAGCTTGATGATCAAAGTCCTGCTATTTAGAGACACTTGTGGTATTGATGACAGAGATGCTTTACTCGTGTGGGTAGCTCCCCTCGAGTGCCGCTCCGGAGTAGGCTTCAGACCGTGTTGGGTTCCGGTCAGACCGTGTTGGGTGCCGGTCAGACCGTGTTGGGTTCCGGTCATTTGGACAGTGGAGATACTGAGTTCGGGAGATTGGTGACAGAGCAGGCAGTACCGGGTTTTATACCGGTTCATTCGATTGGGTTTATTTCGGTCAAATACTTTTATTGTTACACTCGTGCCTGGGGGCCGAGTGCAGACTGGTAGTTGAGTTTAGATCAGTGCTAGTATTATTGAGAGCCGTCTGGTTGACGGTGGTCCCGTGTCGTTGAGAGTACTTTGACCGCTGTGTGAGAGGTTGAGCATCATGATTCTATCCGTTCTGATAGAGAGCGTGGATTTTGACCATAGCCTGCATGAGCCACTACTCGATAGCGAGCTAGTCCGTTTGGACGCCCTACGTAATTCCTGCCCGTCAGCGGGAGGTGGTTGTAGGTGGGCGCAGGTTTGACTGGACCAGATGTGGCAGTCAGCTCGATTGGGTCGATGGTGCACTTCGTGTGCTAGTGGTTGCATACCACTGTTTGGTTCTCCCCCTTTTAGCCTTTAGATAGGGGCAGGGTAGCTGTTGAGAGTCTCCAGCTTACTCATTTCAGTCTTATGACTTGGGTTAGTTTTTGTCTCTTGAGGACTTGGTGGGCAGACCGTCGGGTCTGGCGGTGGTACCCACTGAGAACTCCCTTTTTGGTGTAGTTCTCACACCCTTTGGGGGTTTCCCCCCCCTTTCTTTCCTCTCCTTTGTTTTGTAGAGTCTTAGCGGGTGTTGCTGACTCTGCGGTTGTTGATCGAGGCGAGGGAGTCGCGAGCTAGATCCCTACCTGTCGTTGGAGAGTAGCGGTACCCCTTCAGAGGAGATCATCAGTAGTTTAGTTGTTTCTTTTTCCTCTTTTGAGAGACTGTTGTAGTGAGGATATTTTGTATTGAGAGACTGTACACTGTTGTATTTATTGGAGTTACCTCCCGGTTGGGTTCAGAGCTGGTATTTGAGGATATTGTTTTATTATTATTTTTGGGAGGCGAACATTGTTGTATTATTTCCAGTGGTACAGTAATTGATTTTAGTTACAGCAAATTTTTATTTATAGCTCTGATATCTGTCTAGTTGTAGTACTTTTCTTGCAGGTAGGACGCTTCGCTTATGCAGGTTGGCATAGGTGGCGGATCTGTTGGCGGGCCCGGGTCGCAGTTTCGACCCCGGGGCGTGACAGATTAGAGTGGTATCAGAGCCTAGGTTGTAGGTCATGGTGGACTTAGAAACCCTAGGCTTATGGTTTAACCCTTGGTTGACTTTGTGAGAGTCGTGATTTTTAGCGAGAGTCCTGATTGAGTTTTATACCTCTCCCAAGGGACGGGAGGAGTGATTGGCATGTTTATTCTCCTAAGTGATTATGTTGGCTGCAGACAACATAATGCTGTGGAACGGGTGACATGCTTTAGACTTACGCTGGATTGGGTCGAGCGTTGTTGTGTACTATTTTGTTGTTTCGTCGTGGCGAGCGGTGTCTCCCCGACGCTGGGTTTTGACCCGTGTGCATCCTGTCGTAGCAGTTGAGCTTGAGCAGTTGGTTTTGGGCCGGATACCCGGATTGAGGTCAGAGAACCCCGGACCCAGATGACAGGATTGTCAGAGGCTTATCAGCGGCTGAGGGAGCAGCTGGTCTTGGTGACACAGTTGTCGGAGCACTGAGTAGCCCCCTCTGTGCCAATGTTTAGTGTCGAGGCACCGAGGCAGGGTGGATGGTTGACAGCTGGTGAGCTGTGGGACATGATCGACCTATTGAGCCATATTTGGCTGATGAGCCCCCCCGACTCGTAAGATTGAGTTTGGAGCCTTTGGAGGCAGAGTCGTGGTTGGTGGTGATGGAGTGATTAATTGAGAGCCTCCCTGTGCTAGAGAGTGTATGCAGTTGTTGAACTGCGCGCTCCAGATTCGAGGGACGAGGCGCATAGGATATATGAGACTGGGAGTGGATTGCGCCAGGACACCTTTTTGTTATTCAGTCCCTCCATTGTAGATTTAGACGCCTCGCTGGAGCAGGCATTATGTATGGAGCGTGGCATTGCAGTTCCTTTGGATAGGGATCTGCCGCCAGAGGTGAGTTCTGGATTTTGGCGCTTGGCGCCGGGTGATGGAGGACAGATCGGCCGGCAGGGGCATGTCTGATTTCTTTTTCCTGGATAACGAGTTCCCGAGGTGTCAGAGGTCGGGTGGACCCCGAAGGCAACATCAGTATTTTTATTTGAGTGGCGCAGCGATAGCGTGGATTTGTTATCTGCGGAGGACCTTATTCGTCGCCTCAATGTGATCAGAGACAGAGGTCGTGCTCCCTAGCGGATAGTCCTGATTTTCAGGCAAATTGAGCGACAACCACTTGCTTCGAGCGGTTGAATCTGTGCCGCCCGGTTGGAGGGCGCCACGGTAGTGGATTGAGTGTCGCAGGTGGGATTTCACCACAGTAGTCGGAGTTAGAGCATGTTCCACTCTTGCACGGCTAGAGGCAGATTTGTTACCACGTGCACCAGAGGTACAGGTTCCTGTTGTTGTTGTGCACGTGGAGGAGGCTTTTGGATCACGTCCAGTGCGGCCGAGACCACGAGTTACTGGCAGAATCATTGGAAATTATAGCAATTCGGTGTTTTGACCTTATGCTTGAGATTGTTGGGCACTATCCCACAGGATGTTCGACTGCGGAAAGAGAGGACTTTGATCTTCGGCAAGGCGGGCAATAGGAGGCTTGCTCGTTGAGATTGTTAGAGCACTCTGGTTTTAGCGACAGGGTGAGAGGTGCTTACGGCGGCACCGGGACTCAAGGATATCTCTGTTGCCCACGAGATTCCGGGTGTGATTTCACCTTAGTTGTTGGTAATGCCGCCGGTTAGGGAGTTAGAGATTGCGGTTGACGTGGTTCGAGGAACCGCGCCACCCTCGATAGCACCTCATTGGATATCGCCTGTAGAGCTGGGAGAGCCGATGGCACAGTTGCAGGGTCCGATGGATCGAGGGGTCTGTTTGACCTAGTGCCACGCCGTTGGTATACAGTGGTGATGCCGCGTCGTTGATACACGACCGTGAGGGTCCTTTTATGAGTCGAGTATAGACAGGTCCGGGTGGTATCTAGGACATTTCGGTGGAACTATGCTCAGGCGGTTATTGTATAATGCGAGTACCTACTCGGAATCAGACAGCCGAGGACTTCGCCTAGATGGCGTTCAGGACACGGTAAGGGCATTATGAGTTTATAGCGAGGCCCAATGGAATGACGAATACCCTGTGGACTTCAAGATCTGAGGAATCGTATGTCCCAGTTGTACTTGGACGGACTGGGAGTGGTGTTTCCCGAGGATATTTTGCTTTACTCCCAGAGCGACTTGGAGCACGAGGAGCACTTTGTGGAAGTGCTAGCATTCCCGTGTGGATGAAGCGGTGTGCCAAGTTATTGGGGTACAAGTTGTAGCTGCAGAAACATACCTTCTTGAGTCACTTTGTTCGAGCCGTAAGGGCGGCGGTGGAACCCGACCTATGGATGTTATTCAAGATTGGTTGAGACCAACATTTATTCTTGAGGTGAGGAGCTTCTAGACTTGGCGGTGCCAGGAGAGCATGGCCAATGGATAATGTGACTGGTACTAGCGCCAATGCTAGTGTTTCCAGTGTTGGGAGATGGAATTGTGTGTTTTAGTGATGCCTCCCATTGTGGCGGTAGAGTTACCGTGGGTTGATCTTCGGTCCACACTTCATTAGTCCAACCCTATGAGTGTTGTGGCAGGATAAACCGCTGTTTTGCAGGCAGCTTGGATTCCACAGTTGAGCCTTTCAGTACGTCCTTTATTTCCAGCTTTGATTGATGTACCTGGGCGTAGGCCATGCCTGCTTGGCTATCAGTTCTGATTACTCAGCATCTTGAGTGGGATTTTCGCGGATTGTCGTTGTTGGTTCGGATTTTGACCGCGAGTTTGGGCATCCGCATTATGATCGCCTTTCGAGCCAGTTTTCACTCCCGTTCACTGACGGTTTGGTCCCCGTCAGGGCATCCTTTATTAGTTGAGAGATCGACTTCGACCCGTGGGTCTGTTGGGGTTATGTTGGCATGTCGAGTGACCAACCGTGGCATGAGATTCCGCAAGAAGTTGTTGATATGCCTCAACGAGTTCTTCCTCGTCCGACTCCCCCTCACTTGATGACTCTCCGCCGGTTGTTGATGTTTCATACAAAATCAAAGGAGTAGAGTTAGTGACTAATGATGATAAACAAGTATTAGAAGAGGGAAAATGAGAGGCATGAGAAGCAACGATTTTTTCCTCTTTACTTGAGGTCGATTCATTAGAAGTAGAATCGTCCCAAGTTTTCGCTTGCAAAGCCTTCTTTTTATATGATTTCGGAGAAGGACAATCCGTTGAAAAATGGCCGTAGCCTTTGCATCGATAGCATTGGATTTCCCCTTCGAAATCATCTTTTTCTTTTTCTTTAGAAGGTTTTGCAAAGCTTTTGAGGTTAGAGGATTTAGAACCCGATGATCCTTTAGAAGGTTTCGTGGATGAAGATCCATCGGTTCGATTCTTCCAAAATTTCTGACGAAATTTCTTTACGATCCGCGCCAATTGTTCTTCAAAATCGGCAAAAGAGATTTCATCGTCGGAACTTGATTCGCTATCTTCTTCCTTTGTTGATTTGAATGCAATACCTGTAAGCTTAGAAGAAGACTTGGAAGAAACTTGATTAGTAGGAAAAGTCATTTCATAAGTTTGCAAAGCACCTACTAATTCCTCTACACTCATCTCATCCGGATGACTAACGGTTTCAATGGCGGTAACCTTTGCCCTAAACCGTTCCGGAAGAGTCCGAAGTATCTTTCTTACAATTTTCGACTCCGGGATCTTTTCTCCTAAATTAGCACATGTATTTATTACATCTTGAAGTCTAGTGTAATAATCTGTAAACAATTCATGCTCTTCCATATGAATAGAGTCAAATTGACTTGTAAGCATCTGGAGCTTTTGAATTTTTACAAGATTAGTACCCTCATGTGTAATTTTGAGAATATCCCAAATTTCCTTCGCGGTTTCACACGCGGAAATTCGTGTGAACTCAGTCGAGGAAAGAGAATTAAATAAAGCATTCATACCTTTCCCATTGTAAGAAGATCTTTCAAATTCCTCTTTGGACCATCTAGAGTGAGGTTTTGGGGTAGTAGAATTTCCTACTTCCTCAACAGGATGCACCCAACCGTATTCCACGGATTGCCATACCCGCTCATCAATTGCGATGAGAAAAGCTCTCATCCGCACTTTCCAATAAGCATAATTAGTCCCATCAAAAAGAGGAGGTCTATAAATATTACCACTTTCACCCATCATGATAGATAAACCTAAAACCCGCTCTGATACCACTTGTAGGTTTTTATAGGATCCACAAGGATCTAAATAGGTACTATCAAACAACTAGAGGGGGGGTGAATAGGTGTAATACTTAAAAACTCAATCTCAGTGCAAAATAAAAACCAATGCGGAAAATAAAAACAGCACACCGAGATTTACGTGGAAACTCCAATCCAGGAGAAAAACCACGGGACCAACACGCAATAACAATCCACTAAGAATAGAAGAATAACAAGGTGATTACCGACTCCACGGACTCAACCCCTCCTTCAGCTTCTTCGGACCTTGCGCTGACCGGTTGGATATCCGCGCAATAACAATCCCTAAGAAAAGAAGAATAACAAGGTGATTACCGTCTCCACGGATTTAACCCCTCCTTCAATTTCTTGGACCTCGCGCTCCACCGTTTTTCCCGTCCACTGCTCACGTTCGAATCCACGAACGCACGCTTCGAATCCACGAAACGCCTTTAGCACACCGAATCCACGATGCCACGTCGAATCCACGACGCAAACTCAGTCGATAAGAATATTGACTTCGATGGTGATCCTTTGCTTAGATTATCAATGAAGAACCATAGAAGAAATCTCTAAGCAAAGATTAGATCAATTCGACAAAAGATATGTTCTTGAAAGAACCATCGAATTGACCTAAAAGAGGCTATGAAGACGATCGATAAAAACCTAGCCTCTAGGGTTGCTCTCAAGTGTTTTATAAATTGATCGGCCGTAGCTCCCACGTTTTTGAGAAACCCTAAGTGTCTATTTATAGTTTAGAAACCTTTGGAAAGAGATAAGAATCAAAAACATACCTTATCTGGAAATTTTCACGACGGCGATCCGGATCGGATTTACTGCGATCCGGATCGTCGTAACTAGATTGACGATTCCAGAAATACCATGGTTCGGGATCCGGATCGCATTGCCCGATCCGGATCGTTCATACAAATAAAAAAACTTAACATTCGGGATCCGGATCAGAAATTGCATGGATCCGGATCGAAGTCTTGTATGAAGCAACAACCTTCGGGATCCGGATCGTTGGCTCTGATCCGGATCCTGAACGTGTCCGAACACCAGTTTTTGATTATTATGACAATAAAAGTTCATCCAAGTGTTTCTACACTATAAGAAAGTATTCGGATCACCAAAATTATTTAGTTAACCATACCTGATCCTTTTGAATACTTTCTTCTTGAGATTGATGTAACAGATCCACAATTCTTCAACTTCAATCTTCAAGACTCAAGACACTGAGTGTCAACTTGAGCTCTTGTTGAATCTTCTCTAAGTCTTTGATTGCTGATTGACAATTTGATCACTTCAAGACTCCGACTCAACCCACTGACTTGACTCACGAAATATGCCAACACCAAAAATGCCGTAACAATCTCCCCCTTTGGCAATTTCGTGACAAAACCCAAAAATACATAAAAGCTCAAAACACTCATCTTAAACCAAAAAATCGAAACTCAATGTCATCACCAAAACATTGATTTTCTTTGCGTGAAAGATCCAATAAATACAAAATTACATTTGAACCAAACAGTCCTAGAACATACTCTATGACTTAGGACTTGGAGTCTTAAAGTGATGTAATTCCTGCAAAACCAAAACTCCAAACAAAATCAAACGTTAGTCGTTAGAAATTAGAATCCTACATTTGATCCGTCTTCCTTTTGGTTCTTTTGTTTTTTCTTTGTCTCCCCCTATCTTGAGCATCTCTAACATGTTCTCCATGTTCTTGAGCATCTATGTTCTCCCCCTTTGTGGTACGATCATCATTTTCCGTTCTCCCCCATTTTTCCATTTTTGTTTTGTTTGTCCTCTCTTGATGATCTCATCTCCGTCATTTCTCTTCTCCCCCTTTTTGTCACAAATTGTCAAACAGTGAACATACTAGACAAAAGGAAATCACTAACAACATCTGTAGAGTACCGGGAATTCGGATGGCGCGCCGACCTCGCAAGATGGCGTGGTGCGGAGGAATTGCCTCGGGCATGTTGCTTATGTGTTTACAGATGATGTCGGGTTGATGCGGATCAACGCGGAAGCCCCAGCTTGATTCGGGGATTTTCCGGGCTTTGTGCGCCGATTGAGGACTGGTTTTGGGGAAGCATCGACTCCACCGTGGTGTGCAGAAAATTGGGAAAATACCTGAAACAGGTGTACTTTGGAATTACAGCGAATTTCGGAAGGTTCCGGACTGACGCGGGGGACCCGAAGGCGAAAAGTGAGTTGGCGGGGTCATTTGAGGGATTATTTAATTAAGTTAATTAATTTTGGATTTATTAGTGTTGCCTGTGAAGCATTAGTGAAAGAAAAAAAAAAAATTTATTAGAAGAGTTTGAATTAGTGGCTATGCTTTTAAGTGGCTGAGATATTTTAGAGTTGGGGGAATTTTTAATTCCTGCTACAGTGTCCTTCCCCCCTTGCCACTAATTAGGCATTTTAATTAAGGTGTGCCACGTCATCGCCTTCCTCTTCATAAAGCAAGCAGAGGAATGAATGGAAAACAGAGGAAGTAGAAGAAAGAGAGAAAAATGAAGAAGAAGAAGAAAATAAGGAAAAGAGAAGTGAGGTTTGAGCTTGTTGATGGAACTCCCTCCTTGAGCCGTGTGGGCCGAGCGGTGAGCACGGCGAGCGGCGCGCGCGACGGATTGAGAAAGAGGTAAGTGCAGTTTTTCTTGAGGCTTTGTTTTTTTGGGTTTTGGTCGGTTGGAGTGGAACCTGAGGAGGTTTGGGCCTAGTCCCGGTGGGTGTGGCTGTGCCGCGTGGCCGCGGCGCGCAATCGGCGCGCTGCGGGCACCCCGCAGCTGCAGCGCGCAGCAGGCATGCGCTACAGCAGCGCGCGGCGGGCGCGCAGGGCGCGCCGTGCGCGGGCGCGCAGGCCGTGCTGTGCGCGGGTGCGCAGGGCGCACCGCGCGCGGGCGCGCAGGTCTTGCCGTGCGCGGGCGCGCAGGTTGTGCCGCGCGCGGCCGTGCAGGGCGCACCGCGCGCAGGCGCGCAGAGCGCGCGGCGCTCAGGGCGCGCGGTGCGCAGCGCTGCAGCAGAAGCGGCCGCGCTGCTGCAGATGCGGCGCGCAACTGCGGCAGCTCAACGGATGGCTGCAGCGCAGCGGCTGCTGCGTTGGGTCGGCCAGCGAGCGGAAGCCGATGCCGGCGGTCCGTGTGCGCGCACTCCGAGGCTTGGGGATTGCCGGGCTCGCGTGGGCTTCTTATGGATCGAATTTGACGTTTTCTTCGGTTTCTATCTCTTTTCTCTCTCAGGGCATCATCTTGAGGTTTGTTGTGAAGATGATTGGAGTTTGGCATTCAAGTAGGATTGATGAAGGTGTTGCTGCCAAGTTTAGAGCATTTGGTGATTCTACTTTCCACCTCAACATCAGGGCATCAACTTGAGGATATTGATGATGCTGATGATTAATATTGATGCTTCGGTGGATTAAGGTGTACTAAAGCCTTGGTTGTGCTGGGAGCTTATGAGAGGTGTTATGAGATTTATTTGTGTTGAGACCTTGTAGTGTGCAGATTTTATGCTGGAGGTGTTAAATTGTGTATGTGAATATTGGTTATTAATTACTGATTACTTTGGAGCTTGTAGGGTGCCTATGGGTTATGTAAATTGTTTTGGGTGCTGTAGGTGCTTGGTGGTGTTGTGAGCTTTTATTTAAGTGTGTTGATGGATGGAGGACTTACATTAAGCTGGGAGCAAATTTAAAATTTATTGGCTTTATGGATTTAAAGGATCTATGGAGGTGAGCTTTCATTTTATGGGGGACTTGTGGCTGTTGTGGATAGTGGTGTGTAAGGGCTTAATGTTTGGAGAGGTGGATTGGTATAAGTATGTAATTGTGTGTATGCGAGAGTGGACTTAAGTAATTGGGGATTTGTGTAAGCAAGAATTTTAAGTGTGCTGTGGATACTTGGAGCTTTTTATTTGATGCTGGAATTTTTGTGAGGACTCGAGGGAATTTATTTGAGCTTCCGGGAATTTTTCCAAGTACACGGCAGTGTGCACGCGCGGCGCGTTTTACGGAGTTCATCAGTTCGAGGTTTCAGCTCCACACCAACTTCAGCGTTGCCTACGGAATGCGTTCCAGGTGGGTTGGAATTTCTCCAAAATTTATAGAATGCCCCTTAATGCTCCTGAATGCAATTTGATCATGTTTACTATGCTATTTTCACTGTTTTTACATCTGATAGTTGCCTGGAAATTTTTAGAAAATTATTTAGAACCCCAGATTATTTTTAGTACACTCCTGTTACCATATGACACTAGACTGCATGTTCTGTTGCCATTATTTTTGCACCCCGATCGTTTTAAAAATCGAGAAAGCCGTTTTAATGAAAAACAGCATCTTCAAATGCAGTTTTTAAATTATGAGTTCGCCAGAGGTACGGCATAGTTTTAGGGTGCATTAGACCTCGTGCCTGGGGTCCGAGGGGTCTCTTTTTGAGTTTTGAGACGAGTTATAGTGTCATGTGAGTTGAGCTTCTTCGTGGGGATTGATGTATTGTTCTAGATAGTGATTATCAGATTGAGTCGTTGAGGGGGATCTCCGACTTAGCTTGAGAGTTTGGGGTTCTGGCAGATCGAGTCGTGGAAGTTTCCCGACTCAGCCATGGTCGTGCATTATCAGATTGAGTCATTGAGGGTTCTCCGACATAGCTGTGAGAGTGTTCGGGATATTCGTGTTTGAGTCGAGGTTCTTTCCGACTGAGTTGTGTTTTCGAGCTTTGGGATACCGATCTGTTTGATCGTGGATTATAGCCTGCATGTGCCGCATATTGAGACAGTGAGACAGATGTGTTACTTGAGTTCGGTGGGGTCGCTCCCCTCGAGCTACGCCCCGGGTGCGATGATTATACTGAGCCTGACGAGGCTACGATGTGGTTATGTGCCTAGTTCATATACTAGTGGTCGCTTGATACCCCTGGCCGAGTTACCATGGGGTCACTTTGTGTGAGATTGAGATAGTCGGTTTAGGACGCCCCACGTAAATCCCGTCCTCTTGTGGATGCGTGGTAGTGGGCAGGTGCGTTCCTAGATGACAGGCGCAGGCTGGACTGAGCCAGTTTTGGCAGTCATTGAGATTGGGTGAGATGAGCGGGTTGTCACATATTATGTTCTTACATGGGTTCTTTCCTTTGAGCATTGATACTGAGGCATCTTAGCAGTAGAGAGGGTATGCATATCATATTATTAATAGAGTTTTCTTGAGCTTTGATTGAGTTATTTTAAGCTGCAGTTTTATTTCAGCTTATCTATCTATCTACCTATCTGCATATCTATCTGTTTTGCCTCAAGTAGACTTAGTGGGCATACCGTGAATATTGGGACGGTACCCACTGAGATCTGCCTTCTGCAGTAGATCTCACACCCGCTGCGGTGACAGGTTGAGGCAGCTGTTCCAGCTTGGTTCGCTCGGAGACAGCAGATCGAGGTGAGGACGCGCCCGATTAGTTCCTTACCAGCATTGAGAGTCTGAGGTAGATGTACCCGATGTATTTCATGTTTTCACTTTTGTACTAGACATTCTGAGACACTTGTGAGGATAGTATTTTGTTTTTTCCTGTGAGACTTTGTACCTTGAGGATTTGTGTACTAGTGGAGATTTTATTATTCCAGATGTTCAGTTTCATTCTATAGCTTTTGGTTTTTTTGTTTCAGCTCTGATACATGTTTTTAGCTATAGATCTGACTTGCAGGGTAGACGCTTCGTCTGTGCGGCAGTTACCATACAGATGGCGGATCTGTTGGCGAGCCCGGGTCGCAGTTTCGACCCCGGGGCGTGACAACATCAGTTCAAAGAGAAAGAGAGATAAAAGCTCAGTTCCGGTATATAACAAAAATGCAGATTGCGTACCGGTACCAGAAGGCAAAAAACTAATAATTCCTTGAAACAAATCCAAATTTTAGAATCTTTTCAAATACCGATTTGTATTTCATCAAGAAAACAATTTAAGTGCTTTAAACAGTGAATTCACACAAATGTCATTCAATCCAATTAATTTCACAAAATTAAAAAGATTTACTCCAAAATCATGAAAAATAAAGATAAAACATTATAAACAGTTTTTCATGTTATATTCATCAAACACAAGTCATCAAAAATAATCTTGAGATCCAAAGTCTATCAGGATGTAACGGATGTACAAAGATGACTTACAGAGATTTCCAAATGACATCAATTTGATTTCTTACCCTTTCAAATTTGAGATAAGCACTAAAATACCTAAGGGTGGCTCTTTGAGCATCTTTCAACTATTCCACCTTATACCAACCAGGAGATTGTTCAAAATATAAGAGTTTTGCATATAAATCTCCAAATGCTTCAACTAAAGATTTTCTCATAAAATACTATCAAGCATCCATAACATGTGGTAGCTTCACACACAAACCGGACGACCGGGGTGGCAGCTCTTTCCAGCATGTGGTGGTAGTTTTCACACTCCTTTCGGATGTAACTCTTTACACATCTTTCATAATTCAATTATTTACCCTTGTAAGAAGGCAATCTCTTACATGAAAGAATTAAATCCCAAATTTTAGTCAATCGGTTGTCTCATGTTTATCACAAAGAACTCACACAACCGAGATAGATTAAGCATCTGAAGATCACACATGATTTCTAAAATTTGATGCTTATAATATCAAAAACTCCTATAATGAAGTATCTTCAAGATTATGATTATGAAGTAAAGTTGATAATCCATATAAAATTAATTTGGAGTGAATGAAAGTGAAAACCCTTTTTTTTTTTTTTTTTTTTTTATTCAATGCACTTGTTCGTTAAAAACCTTTTGTTTAAAAACAAAACATAAAAACGAAGAGCATTGAAAACATGTAATGCAAAGATCAAGAACAATATGAAAGAAAAATCGATCAAAGCATTACATACAGTCATAAGCTAATTAGAACTTAAGACAAGGAAAGATATCACCTTTCCGAATCCAAAATCGCTGGATTTTGGGTTGTCTTGATTCGTTGTGGCCGGGGGTTGTCTGCTTTGACTGTTGATCCACCTTAGGTCTTTGCCTCGCAGTGATCCACTTGTATGATTGATGATGTGGCTCGGACCTTTGGTGGGTTGAGTGAACTCCTTTGACTTGATGTGTCTTTTGATTCTGTTGAGTTCGCTCCGTAGATGAAGTTGCCGAAGAATTCTTCTTTCTCTTTTTCGGGCAATCCTTCACCAAATGTCCTTCAAGTCCACATAGGTGACAAGTTCTTCCTTTCAATTTAGTTGTGGAACTTGAAGCCTTCACAGTTTGGTTCTTTTTGAATCCCAAACTAACCTTGCTTGTTTGACCTAATCCGGACATACATTCAAGTTTCTTGGAACCGGTTGAAATCCTTTGTATGTCGGATTTAAGTTGATGAACTTGCTTGGTCAATGCTTGATTGGTGACATGTATTTCCTCAAACTGCTTTTCAAGAAAATCAATCTTGTTAATATGGGAATTAACGACCGTTTCCGATTGATTTATCTTTTCTTGGAGGATTTTATTATTATCCAATAAAAGCTCTCGTTCCTCCTCGAGATCATGAAATTTGATCTTTAAAGCATGATTCTCGTCTTGATCTTCAAGTCGTTGCTTTCTCAACTTCTTGATATGTTTGGCCATCTTCTTAGATTCCGCAAGAAGTTGTTGATATGCCTCAACGAGTTCTTCCTCGTCCGACTCCCCCTCACTTGATGACTCTCCGCCGGTTGTTGATGTTTCATACAAAATCAAAGGAGTAGAGTTAGTGACTAATGAGGATAAACAATTATTAGAAGAGGGAAAATGAGAGGCATGAGAAGCAACGATTTTTTCCTCTTTACTTGAGGTCGATTCATTAGAAGTAGAATCGTCCCAAGTTTTCGCTTGCAAAGCCTTCTTTTTATATGATTTCGGAGAAGGACAATCCGTTGAAAAATGGTCGTAGCCTTTGCATCGATAGCATTGGATTTCCCCTTCGAAATCATCTTTTTCTTTTTCTTTAGAAGGTTTTGCAAAGCTTTTGAGGTTAGAGGATTTAGAACCCGATGATCCTTTAGAAGGTTTCGTGGATGAAGATCCATCGGTTCGATTCTTCCAAAATTTCCGACGAAATTTCTTTACGATCCGCGCCAATTGTTCTTCAAAATCGGCAAAAGAGATTTCATCGTCGGAACTTGATTCGCTATCTTCTTCCTTTGTTGATTTGAATGCAATACCTGTAAGCTTAGAAGAAGACTTGGAAGAAACTTGATTAGTAGGAAAAGTCATTTCATAAGTTTGCAAAGCACCTACTAATTCCTCTACACTCATCTCATCCGGATGACTAACGGTTTCAATGGCGGTAACCTTTGCCCTAAACCGTTCCGGAAGAGTCCGAAGTATCTTTCTTACAATTTTCGACTCCGGGATCTTTTCTCCTAAATTAGCACATGTATTTATTACATCTTGAAGTCTAGTGTAATAATCTGTAAACAATTCACGCTCTTCCATATGAATAGAGTCAAATTGACTTGTAAGCATCTGGAGCTTTTGAATTTTTACAAGATTAGTACCCTCATGTGTAATTTTGAGAATATCCCAAATTTCCTTCGCGGTTTCACACGCGGAAATTCGTGTGAACTCAGTCGAGGAAAGAGGATTAAATAAAGCATTCATACCTTTCCCATTGTAAGAAGATCTTTCAAATTCCTCTTTGGACCATCTAGAGCGAGGTTTTGGGGTAGTAGAATTTCCTACTTCCTCAACAGGATGCACCCAACCGTATTCCACGGATTGCCATACCCGCTCATCAATTGCGATGAGAAAAGCTCTCATCCGCACTTTCCAATAAGCATAATTAGTCCCATCAAAAAGAGGAGGTCTATAAATATTACCACTTTCACCCATCATGATAGATAAACCTAAAACCCGCTCTGATACCACTTGTAGGTTTTTATAGGATCCACAAGGATCTAAATAGGTACTATCAAACAACTAGAGGGGGGGTGAATAGGTGTAATACTTAAAAACTCAATCTCAGTGCAAAATAAAAACCAATGCGAAAAATAAAAACAGCACACCGAGATTTACGTGGAAACTCCAATCCAGGAGAAAAACCACGGGACCAACACGCAATAACAATCCACTAAGAATAGAAGAATAACAAGGTGATTACCGACTCCACGGACTCAACCCCTCCTTCAGCTTCTTCGGACCTTGCGCTGACCGGTTGGATATCCGCGCAATAACAATCCCTAAGAAAAGAAGAATAACAAGGTGATTACCGTCTCCACGGATTTAACCCCTCCTTCAATTTCTTGGACCTCGCGCTCCACCGTTTTGCCCGTCCACTGCTCACGTTCGAATCCACGAACGCACGCTTCGAATCCACGAAACGCCTTTAGCACACCGAATCCACGATGCCACGTCGAATCCACGACGCAAACTCAGTCGATAAGAATATTGACTTCGATGGTGATCCTTTGCTTAGATTATCAATGAAGAACCATAGAAGAAATCTCTAAGCAAAGATTAGATCAATTCGACAAAAGATATGTTCTTGAAAGAACCATCGAATTGACCTAAAAGAGGCTATGAAGACGATCGATAAAAACCTAGCCTCTAGGGTTGCTCTCAAGTGTTTTATAAATTGATCGGCCGTAGCTCCCACGTTTTTGAGAAACCCTAAGTGTCTATTTATAGTTTAGAAACCTTTGGAAAGAGATAAGAATCAAAAACATACCTTATCTGGAAATTTTCACGACGGCGATCCGGATCGGATTTACTGCGATCCGGATCGTCGTAACTAGATTGACGATTCCAGAAATACCATGGTTCGGGATCCGGATCGCATTGCCCGATCCGGATCGTTCATACAAATAAAAAAACTTAACATTCGGGATCCGGATCGAAAATTGCATGGATCCGGATCGAAGTCTTGTATGAAGCAACAACCTTCGGGATCCGGATCGTTGGCTCTGATCCGGATCCTGAACGTGTCCGAACACCAGTTTTTGATTATTATGACAATAAAAGTTCATCCAAGTGTTTCTACACTATAAGAAAGTATTCGGATCACCAAAATTATTTAGTTAACCATACCTGATCCTTTTGAATACTTTCTTCTTGAGATTGATGTAACAAATCCACAATTCTTCAACTTCAATCTTCAAGACTCAAGACACTGAGTGTCAACTTGAGCTCTTGTTGAATCTTCTCTAAGTCTTTGATTGCTGATTGACAATTTGATCACTTCAAGACTCCGACTCAACCCACTGACTTGACTCACGAAATATGCCAACACCAAAAATGACGTAACAGTGAAGACCCCAGCTTATTGGATCCTTTTCTTCATAGGATGAATCTGTGGGTATACTTCGGGTGGTCTTGGTTGAGTAGACACCAGGAGGTGGTTTGGTGCGTGTTGCACGGATGGTTATTCTGTTTCCCCCAGCTCTTGATGGAGCCTCTGTGTTGTTTCACGTCTCAGCTCAGGAGTGTTTTGCTTTTGGATCCCTCGCCGGTGATTGACTTGCCCCTTTAGAGATCTGTGATTGTTGGAGTACGAGGGACGCCCGTTGCGATTTCTGGCTCGAGAGATGAGAAAATTGCATATCGGGCCATGCCGTACTTGTTGTTGTTGTTGTTGGGGAGTAATCACGGGGAGTGAATGATGTTTCGGGAGCTGGAGGCGTTATTGATGGATACCTACCCGTGGTATTTGTGATTCTTGGTGGATTTGAGCTAGTTTCGAGGACGAAACTTTCTTTAGTGGGGGAGGATGTGATGACCCGAGACTCCCACTTATGGAGCACTGTTTCATCTACAGCTTCCGGAGGCCTATGTGGCGTGTTGGTGGGATTTGTGCACCAATTGGACATTAGGGATGGGCTCAGTGTGTTAAATGGATCACGTGGGTGATCGGTGGACTCCGTCGGAGCTCCAGAGGTGGTTTCGCGCGCCATGGATATTAAAATTGGGCTCAGCGCGAAGTTTGGATCAAGGAACATCTTCCCGGATGCCTTCGGCAATTTTTAGAGTTGGAATTTGGCAAAATGGACTTCGGATTTGGATTCAGCGCGCGAAAACGATGAAAATGGACTGTTCACTTGCTTTTTCCGGAGTCCGGATGATTCGGCACGTTTTTCGAGGCAAGGTTACTGTTCCGGCACCGGCGGCGGCGGGCAGCGGCGGAGCGCGGCGGAGCAGGCTCGGGCGGGTGCGCGGTCCACCGCGGAGGCGTGCACCGGTCGCGGGCCACGTGGCGGCTCCCGGTTGGGCCGGCGCAGCGGGCGCGGTCCACGGGAATGGCGGGTGTACGGTGGACCGATGGGGGGACACGTGGCGCACACCGGTTGGCCGGTCCACGTGCACTCGGTCCACGGTGCACCTGCGGGCGCCTCGGGAAGCGTGCGTGCAGAGGCGCAGGCGGCGGGCGCAGAGCGCACGTGGGCGCGTTGACGGGCTGTTCCCGCGCTTGGGGCGGCCACGTGTCGGCGTCTGGGGGGCACCACGTGTCGCGTGGTGGGCGGCGGTTGTTGCTGTCGCCTGTTTGGCGGGCGACGTGGAGGCCCAGGGCGGTTCCGGGCTGCTACAGTGCGCGCGCATGGGGATTTCGGGCTGCTACAGTGCGCGCCCGAAAGTCCCCTGCGCCCGGAAATTGGGACTTATCCGGTATTTCTTCAATTGTTTCTGCAGCCTATAAAAGCGATCCGAGCTTCCTTCTTCCACCTTTTTCCGCCATTTCCGAGCCTCCTCTCGCCAGGGTGCCTTCAGCAAAGATGATCCCCGAGTTTGTCTGCATCCTTCTGCAACGTTTTGGGATTTTTGGTGGCACGCTTATCGAGGTTTCCATTTTTACGGCACGGCGCGACGCTCGTCCTTTTGGGTTCCCCTTCGTCGCGTTTCGGTGCACGAGCTCCCCCGGCCTACTCCGACCACCTTTTTGAGTGATTTCTTCGCCGCTGGATTCGCGACGGACAGATCTACGATCTTGGTATTTTCAGCTTTCCCTCATTTTGCGCTTTTCGAGGTGTTTGTTCGAGCTTACTGTGACCCCATCTCTGTGAAGGGGATTTGGACAGCGGCTTGGTCTTTCGGCGTTATCTCCGCAACCGTGCATCGTTTGACGACGTGCTTATACACTTTTTTCATCTACTCGACGCAAGGAATATCACAGTATTTTTATTGGATTTTTCTGAGTTTTGCCCGAAGGTATATGTTCTTCCCCTTATCTGTAAATGGAATTACAGTTATGTTGCTGTGTGGTTTTGCGCACCTGTACTGTGGAATTTGTAACTCGGCCTACGGGGCTCGGAATTGGACGTGCAGGTACTCGTTTCGAAGGTATCGACGCGAGGATTGCTGTGATATTTTTATTGGATTTTTCTGGGCACTTTCGGCAGGTGAAATAAGCATGGCTTTGGGACTGATTTTCAGACTGTGTATACTTGGTTAATTTTGGAATAAAAGTGTAATGTTGAGCCTTATTGATGTACTCAGGGGTGTTTTCAGTTGTTTGGAGCCAAGGCTTGCGCGACTTGTACCGAGGGTGTTATTTTGGCAGATTTTGGACCGTGGGCGTCTACCCACTTCACCGACTTCAGGTTTGCCTTGGTTTAAGCGCTTCAGGTGGGTAAGCTTAATATCAGTACTGTATAAGGCAATGAGTATGTTATGGCAAATATAAGTGCACTTGTGGGGATGTCACCCCTCTATGACTGATGCATGCATGTTTAGGGTACATGGTTTATGTTGGTAAGTGGGTAAGCTTGATAATGATACTTTTATAAATGATTGCAAGAATAGTATTTATGAGGTATACTGAGGACTTGCATGACTTGGACATCTATGTGATGATTAGTGTAAGCTTACCTAGGATAATGTTACCCTATGAGATTATGTAACATGCCATGTTAGCACATAGCCTTTCATGTGGTTGGTTTATGCTTTGGGACAGGATTTCGTAGCTATGTGCAGATTTGTACTCTGAGGAGTTATTATGATCATTCTGTTGATGGACCCTGGATTGTGGACAGGTCTAGTTTTTGGGATTCCGGCATGTTGTTTATTCCTAAAGGATCTATTATTATGCTTTACCCCCCTTTATTTCCTTGAGGACATTTGCATGCTTGTATGGTCATGTAGTTAGGCCATCTTTTACTGCTGCACTACTTATGGGAACTTGACCTAGGAGAAACCATGCTTTTCCTTTCTCCGCCTTTGCTAGTCAAGTGGTCAGTGTTGCTCGGGTTCGAGCAAGGGTCTGGATAGTGTAGTCGGGACTTCGTGTCTGGGACAGGTGGGCTTAGTTGTGGGGCTTTGCGGCAACCGCGGATATTGGGCGGTTGACTGGATGTTTCTCTATGCACCTGATTGGGTAGCAGTTTTTTTTAGTGGATGGAGTTTCCCACTTATCGTTCAGTTGCATCCGATTGAGGTCGGGTCTTTCCTTGGTGGTTGAGTTTTCTCACTTTGATCAGCTTGATGATCAAAGTCCTGCTATTTAGAGACACTTGTGGTATTGATGACAGAGATGCTTTACTCGTGTGGGTAGCTCCCCTCGAGTGCCGCTCCGGAGTAGGCTTCAGACCGTGTTGGGTTCCGGTCAGACCGTGTTGGGTGCCGGTCAGACCGTGTTGGGTTCCGGTCATTTGGACAGTGGAGATACTGAGTTCGGGAGATTGGTGACAGAGCAGGCAGTACCGGGTTTTATACCGGTTCATTCGATTGGGTTTATTTCGGTCAAATACTTTTATTGTTACACTCGTGCCTGGGGGCCGAGTGCAGACTGGTAGTTGAGTTTAGATCAGTGCTAGTATTATTGAGAGCCGTCTGGTTGACGGTGGTCCCGTGTCGTTGAGAGTACTTTGACCGCTGTGTGAGAGGTTGAGCATCATGATTCTATCCGTTCTGATAGAGAGCGTGGATTTTGACCATAGCCTGCATGAGCCACTACTCGATAGCGAGCTAGTCCGTTTGGACGCCCTACGTAATTCCTGCCCGTCAGCGGGAGGTGGTTGTAGGTGGGCGCAGGTTTGACTGGACCAGATGTGGCAGTCAGCTCGATTGGGTCGATGGTGCACTTCGTGTGCTAGTGGTTGCATACCACTGTTTGGTTCTCCCCCTTTTAGCCTTTAGATAGGGGCAGGGTAGCTGTTGAGAGTCTCCAGCTTACTCATTTCAGTCTTATGACTTGGGTTAGTTTTTGTCTCTTGAGGACTTGGTGGGCAGACCGTCGGGTCTGGCGGTGGTACCCACTGAGAACTCCCTTTTTGGTGTAGTTCTCACACCCTTTGGGGGTTTCCCCCCCCCTTTCTTTCCTCTCCTTTGTTTTGCAGAGTCTTAGCGGGTGTTGCTGACTCTGCGGTTGTTGATCGAGGCGAGGGAGTCGCGAGCTAGATCCCTACCTGTCGTTGGAGAGTAGCGGTACCCCTTCAGAGGAGATCATCAGTAGTTTAGTTGTTTCTTTTTCCTCTTTTGAGAGACTGTTGTAGTGAGGATATTTTGTATTGAGAGACTGTACACTGTTGTATTTATTGGAGTTACCTCCCGGTTGGGTTCAGAGCTGGTATTTGAGGATATTGTTTTATTATTATTTTTGGGAGGCGAACATTGTTGTATTATTTCCAGTGGTACAGTAATTGATTTTAGTTACAGCAAATTTTTATTTATAGCTCTGATATCTGTCCAGTTGTAGTACTTTTCTTGCAGGTAGGACGCTTCGCTTATGCAGGTTGGCATAGGTGGCGGATCTGTTGGCGGGCCCGGGTCGCAGTTTCGACCCCGAGGCGTGACAGAGAGAATTCAGTTTGAGATAAGGCATTAAAAATAGCATTAATTCCCTTGCCATTGTAAGAAGATGAATCTAACTCTTCCTTGGTCCATTTAGACCTAGGTTTGATGGTGCGAACATCAGCAATAATTTCAGTTGGATTAGACCATCCTAATTCAATTGATTGCCACACCCGTTCGTCGATGGAAATTAAAAAGGCTTTCATCCGTACTTTCCAGTACGCATAATTTGTTCCATCGAAGAATGGGGGTCTGTTGATGTTTCCACCTTCAACCATTGTTTACAACCCTATTCCCGCTCTGATACCACTTGTTTACAACCCTATTCCCGCTCTGATACCACTTGTTGGGTTATATGTAATATAGATCTAAATAGGGGAAAAAACACCTAGAGGGGGGTGAATAGGTGTAAACAATAAACACTCAAAAAATTATTGCGCAATAAAACCCAATGCGGAAATATAAATGAACACGCAAGATTTTTACATGGAAAAACTCCAAGCCGGAGTAAAAAAACCACGGGACCGATAACACGGTGAAATCCACTAGAATTAAAACACATACAAGGTGATTTAACGTACTCACAGACGACTCAACCTTTTACCATACGCTCCTAGTTGATCTTCTCCGCTCGTTCCGCAACGCGTCTCGAATCCACGATCTACGTCCAACGCCGAATCCACGGCGTCCAACGTCGAGTCCACGACGTCCGACCGAATCCACGGTCTTCACCCAGTAGCACGCTTCGAATCCACGAACGTACCTCGCTCCGAATCCACGAGAGCGGTTGAACCTTGAATCCACAAGGACACGCGAGTCCACGCGCCGATTTTGGGAAAATCGTTGTTTTTGGGTGGTGATGATCCGCCGAATACTTAGATTAGAAATAGATCGAAAATGCCATCTCAGTATTCATTGATTTGATTCTACTCAAAATCTGAGTATGAAAACCTAGAATCAAATC
This sequence comes from Tillandsia leiboldiana, assembly GCA_029204045.2. NCBI lineage: Eukaryota > Viridiplantae > Streptophyta > Magnoliopsida > Poales > Bromeliaceae > Tillandsia > Tillandsia leiboldiana. The sequence goes on along the minus strand of CM055062.1, from coordinate 37,844,245 downwards.
AATCAATTATAGATGAAGAAACATAGAATTAAATCTAGTATTTCCTTTCTTCTCTATATGTGGATTATTCTATCACGGCCGTCTTTTTCAATATATGCCGCTCTTTTTATTTTCTTCTTCGCCCTAGAAAAAGAATCATAGGGTCTATTTATAGGTTAGAAACATTTGGAAGGAGATAAGAATCAAAAACCTACCATTTCAGGAAATTTTACGGACGGCGATCCAGATCGGATTTCGGCGATCCGGATTGCAGTAGCAAGAAAGACGGTTTCCAGAAAAACAATAGTTCGGGATCCGGATCGAAATGGCTGATCCGGATCGTTCATACAGTTTCACCAAACATCAACGTTCGGGATCCGGATTGCAAATCCTGATCCGGATCGTGCAAGTAAAAAGGTAAAACTAGTGTTCGGGATCCGGATCATGAGATACTGCGATCCGGATTGAACCAGTGTATGAACGAACACCCTTCGGGATCCGGATTGGAATGTCTGATCCGGATCCTGAACATGTCCCATGTCCAGTTTTTTATTTTTATGCAATGAAAAATTCTTCCAGGTGTTTCTACACTACAAGAAGTATTCGGATCACCAAAAATCTTTAGTTAAACATACCTGATCCTTTTGAATTCTTCTCTCTTGAGATTGAGTTAAATGATCCAACCTTCTTCACATTCAATCTTCAAGACTTGAAACTTTCACGAAATTACGCCAACTCAAATTCTGTAACAGATTTCCCTTTTTCAGTGGTTTCATTTCTTACCACCCTTCTTTCCTTTTTGCCTCTGGTAGACCTAGTGGGTGTGTCAGAATTTGAGGTTTTACCCACTAGGGGAGGCTACTGGTTTACTAGTAGTTCTCACCCCCATTCTTCTTTCCTCTTTTTCTTCTTCCTTGTTTTGCAGTGTCTTCTGCGGGTGCTGCTGGGCTTTCAGCAGCGGGTCGAGGAGAGAGGACGGCTGAGTAGATAGATCTCGAGGCAGGATGAGCGAGTTAGCTGGACTGTTGGTGTACCCCTGTTTCCTCAGACGGTTGTACTTTTACATTTGGGACTGGCTTTTGCCAGCAGGCAGTATTTATTTTGGTGAGCTGGGAGAGACTGATGTATCATTTATACAGGTGTATTGTATTTTATTTCCAGCTTCAGTCTGAGATGTATTAGATTTTAGTTCAGCTCTATTTTTATTGCTCTTTTATTATTATCTCTTATATCTAAGCAGGTTTGGCGCTTCGTGTACGCGGGAAATACCGTGTGCACGGCGGATCTGTAGACGGGCCCGGGTTCTGGTTTACACCCGGGGCGTGACATCCATGCTCTCTCTATTACTGGCAATCAACCATATCGATACTGATATCATAATCAACTTTAACCCCTCGAAGCTAGACTGGCCCTGCTTAGTCCAAAAACTTCTGACCTTAGTCACTATCATAGGTTTAGGCCAAACCCAACGGCATCACTCATCGTTGGGTCCACCGTCACTCTTGTAGCTGAAATCACAGGCCTAACAACACCACCTTCCGAAGTCGACATGCATACTCTAATAACTTGGCATATGACTTCTTTTCTCAGAAGTTACAGTACTACTCTCAAGTGCTCCCGATGCTCTATGTCACTTCGAAAATGAATCCAAATAACCACGACGGGTAACTACCACCAACCCGTCCAAACGCAACTGGAACACTCCCAAATCCACAAATCCTAAAGGCCGCAAGGCCTCAGTCAATCCACTTGACCTCGCTAAAAGCTCATAATGCCCCAACTGGTTCCCGAACATTATCAGAGCTCAGCCCTCGGCTGTAAAGTTCCATAATGCTATCAATCTCTCGAAGGCATCTGCCCAAGCACAGTCCTATACCCACGACGTGGCTCTGGGTCACTCAGTCCCGCTCGATCCATCAGATCCCGCAACTGCGCTACCAGCTCCCTGTCTCACAGATCATACATCAGGAAATGCTGCCACAGTCGGTGCGGTTTCCAAAACAACGTCGATCACTAACTTGATCCCAATCTTGCTAAACGGCGGCTTGAAGACAGCTCAAGTAGACCCTCACGCGGGATTACACGACGATAAGAATATCCTTTAGTCCCGGCGCCGCCGCAGGCACCTCACAACAATCGCTAGCAAGCGGAAATGACCACGACTCAACCTCTGTCGTGGTCTAGCCTCTTTTATAAACACACTCCTCGTGACCAGGTCCCCGGAGGGTCATTGTCCTCTCTGACAATCCAAGGTAGCCTAACATGGGAATAACCAAATCCTTATCCAATCTCATGTCAACCACTGGGAACTAATGTAGGACAAAAAAAAACTCAATGATCAAATTCAAAGTCCTAACAGCACTGGGCAGGACTGGCAACACTCATGCACGTGCTATACGTGATCTGGAACCTGATCCTCACGTGCACAGCCATCAGTCCCAACACTGGCCCACACGAAGATACGCCTGCTCTACTAAAACACATACAAGAGGTGTCGGCATCGACAAGTTCTAACTTCGATGACCCAAGGAAACCTCACCTGGAAAAATGTGATCCGCTATCCTGGCAACCTCGGTCCACACGACTATCCCAAATCCGACGATGCTGGACGTCTCTCTCTGGAGCTGGTCCCTCGCTCACCGTTCCTCTCGAACATAATCACTGATTCTCGATCAATCCATCAAGCATGCACAATCGCTGCATCTAAGGTCGGCACTCGCAGAGAATGCATAAAGAGATAGCTATCCATATGCAGTCCCCTCTGTTACGGCATTTTGTGTTGGCACATTTCGTGAGTTTGAGTCGGAGTCTTAAAGGGAACAAATTGTCAAATCGGCTTTCGAAGACTCATTGAAGATTCAACATGAGCTCAAGATAACACTCAGGTATGGTTAATTAAACCATGGTGATTTAAGTTCATTTATAACCATTGGAATCAGGAACTTAGTGAAAACCGGTTTAGACTTGGTTTTAGGAACTTGGATTTAACTTACAATCTATTTTAAGTTTGGTTTCCGGTACTTGGTTTGATTTGGATAAAGCTTATCTTGGAAAAATCCGTTTTTACATTACGTACCGGAACCACACTTGAAGTTCCTCTAACCCGACACAGAATTTTCTGTAAATTGCACTGCGTACCGGAACACGGACTCGCGTACCGGAACACAATAGAAAAATCTGTGGTTTGCACCATTGCGTACCGGAACGTGATATTTGGTACCGGTACACAATGCCCCTTCGGGATAAATTTCCTAAACCGACTTTTATCTTTTTCCAAGGGCTATAAATAGATACTTAGGGTTTCTAAACGAGGGTGACCAATACGAATCAATTCAGAAACACTCGTGAGCAACCCTAGAGGCTGGTTTTTACCGTTCTTCTCTTTCGCCTCTATTAGGTCAATTCGACGGTTCTTCCATGATCTATCTTTCGTCGAATTGATCTAGTCTTTGCTTAGAGATTTCTTGTACGGTTCCTTCATGATAATCTAAGCAAAGGATCACCACCGAAGCCTATATTCTATATCGGCTATTTGCGTCGTGGATTCGGCGTGACATCGTGGATTCGATGTGTTGAAGGCGTTTCGTGGATTCGAAACGTGTGCTCGTGGATTCGAGTGGCGTTCGTGGATTCGAACGTGTGCAGTGGACGTGCAATCGGTGGAGCGCGAGGTCCGAAGAAATTGAAGGAGGGGTTGACACCTTGTTATTCTTCTTTTCTTAGAGGATTGTTATTGCGTGGACATCCAACCGTTCAGCGCAAGGTCCGAAGAAGCTGAAGGAGGGGTTGAGTCCGTGGAGTCGGTAATCACCTTGTTATTCTTCTATTCTTAGTGGATTGTTATTGTGTGTTGGTCCCGTGGTTTTTCTCCTGGATTGGAGTTTCCACGTAAATCTCGGTGTGCTGTTTTTATTTTCTGCATTGGTTTTTATTTTGCACTGAGATTGAGTTTGTAAGTATTACACCTTTTCACCCCCCCCTCTAGTTGTTTGATAGTACCTATTTAGATCCTTGTGGATCCTATAAAAACCTACAAGTGGTATCAGAGAGGGTTTTAGGTTTATCTATCATGATGGGTGAAAGTGGTAATATTTATAGACCTCCTCTTTTTGATGGGACTAATTATGCTTATTGGAAAGTGCGGATGAGAGCTTTTCTCATCGCAATTGATGAGCGAGTATGGCAATCCGTGGAATGCGGTTGGGTGCATCCTGTTGAGGAAGTAGGAAATTCTACTACCCCAAAACCTCGCTCTAGATGGTCCAAAGAGGAATTTGAAAGATCTTCTTACAATGGGAAAGGTATGAACGCTTTATTTAATTCTCTTTCCTCGACTGAATTTACAAGAATTTCCGCGTGTGAAACCGCGAAGGAAATTTGGGATATTCTCAAAATTACACATGAGGGTACTAATCTTGTAAAAATTCAAAAGCTCCAGATGCTTACAAGTCAATTTGACTCTATTCATATGGAAGAGCATGAATTGTTTACATATTATTACACTAGACTTCAAGATGTAATTAATACATGTGCTAATTTAGGAGAAAAGATCCCGGAGTCGAAAATTGTAAGAAAGATACTTCGGACTCTTCCGGAACGGTTTAGGGCAAAGGTTACCGCCATTGAAACCGTTAGTCATCCGGATGAGATGAGTGTTGAGGAATTAGTAGGTGCTTTGCAAACTTATGAATTGACTTTTCCTACTAATCAAGTTTCTTCCAAGTCTTCTTCTAAGCTTACAGGTATTGCATTCAAATCCACAAAGAAAGAAGATAGCGAATCGAGTTCCGACGATGAAATCTCTTTTGCCGATTTTGAAGAACAATTGGCGCGGATCACAAAGAAATTTCGTCGGAAATTTTGGAAGAATCGAACCGATGGATCTTCATCCACGAAACCATCTAAAGGATCATCGGGTTCTAAATCCTCTAACCTCAAAAGCCTTGCAAAACCTTCTAAGGAAAAAGATGAATTCGAAGGGGAAATCCGATGTTATAGATGCAAAGGCTACGGCCATATTTCAACGGATTGTCCTACTCCGAAATTATATAAAAAGAAGGCTTTGCAAGTGAAAACTTGGGACGATTCTACTTCTAATGAATCGACCTCAAGTAAAGAGGAAAAAGTCATTAATTTACATGCCTCTCATTTTCCCTCTTCTAATAATTGTTTATCATCATTAGTCACTAACTCTACTCCTTTGATTTTGTATGAAACATCAACAACCGGCGGAGAGTCATCAAGTGAGGGGGAGTCGGACGAGGAAGAACTCGTTGAGGCATATCAACAACTTCTTGCGGAATCTAAGAAGATGGCCAAACATATCAAGAAGTTGAGAAAGCAACGACTTGAAAATCAAGACGAGAATCATGCTTTAAAGATCAAACTTCATGATCTCGAGGAGGAACGAGAGCTTTTATTGAATAATAATAAAATCCTCCAAGAAAAGATAAATCAATCGGAAACGGTCGTTAATTCCCATATTAACAAGATTGATTTTCTTGAAAAGCAGTTTGAGGAAATTCATGTCACCAACCAAGCATTGACCAAGCAAGTTCATCAACTTAAATCCGACATACAAAGGATTTCAACCGGTTCCAAGAAACTTGAATGTATGTCCCGATTAGGTCAAACAAGCAAGGTTGGTTTGGGATTCAAAAAGAACCAAACTGTGAAGGCTTCAAGTTCCACAACTAAATTGAAAGGAAGAACTTGTCACCTATGTGGACTTGAAGGTCATTTGGTGAAGAATTGCCCGAAAAAGAGAAAGAAGAATTCTTCGGCAACTTCATCTACGGAGCGAACTCAACGGAATCAAAAGACACATCAAGTCAAAGGAGTTCACTCAACCCACCAAAGGTCCGAGCCACAACATCAATCATTCAAGTGGATCACTGCGAGGCAAAGACCTAAGGTGGATCAACAGTCAAAGCGGACAACCCCCGGCCACAACGAATCAAGACAACCCAAAATCCAGCGATTTTGGATTCGGAAAGGTGATATCTTTCCTTGTCTTAAGTTCTAATTAGCTTATGACTGTATGTAATGCTTTGATTGGTTTTCCTTTAATATTTTTCTGAATCTCTGCATTACATGTTTTCAATGCTCTTCGTTTTTATGTTTTGTTTCTTTTAAGACAAAAGGTTTTTTTATCGAACAAGTGCATTGAATGAAAAGGGTTTTCACTTTCAATCACTCCAATTTAATTTTATTTGGATTATCAACTTTACTCCATAATCATAATCTTGAAGATACTTCATTATAGGAGTTTTTGATCTTATAAGCATCAAATTTTAGAAATCATGTGTGATCTTTAGATGCTTAATCTATCTCGGTTGTGTGAATTCATTGTGATAAACGTGAGACAACCGATTGATTGAAATTTGGGATTTAATTCTTTCACGTAAGAGATTGTTTTCTTACAAGGGTAAATAAATGATTTTTTAAAAGATGTGGAAAGAGTTACATCCGAAAGGAGTGTGAAAACTACCACCACATGTAGGAAAAAGCTGCCACCCCGGTCGTCCGGTTTGTGTGTGAAGCTACCACATGTTATGGATGCTTGATAGTATTTTATGAGAAAATCTTTAGTTGAAGCATTTGGAGATTAATATGCAAAACTCTTATATTTTGAACAATCTCCTGGTTGGTATAAGGTGGGATAGTTGAAAGATGCTCAAAGAGCCACCCTTAGGTATTTTAGTGATTATCTCAATTTGAAAGGGTAAAATTCAAGATTGATGTCGTTTGGAAATCTCCGTATGTCATCTTTGTAAATCCGTTACATCTTGATAGACTTTGGATCTCAAGATTATTTTTGATGACTTGTGTTTGATGAATATAACATGAAAAACGGTTTATAATGTTTTACCTTTATTTTTCATGATTTTGGAGTAAATCTTTTTAATTTTGTGAAATTAATTGGATTGAATGACATCTATGTGAATTCACTGTTTAAAGCACTTAAATTGATTTCTTGATGGAATACAAATCGGTATTTGAAGAGTTCCTAAAATTTGGATTTGTTTCAAGAAATTTTTGCTTTTTGGCTCTGTTGTTCCGGTACCTGCTTTTTAGTACCTGAAAATTCAATCCGGATTAGAAAATCCAATCCGGATCCCGAATGTGATGTTTTCTGGTTTTTCACTTGCGTACCGGTACTACATTTTTAGTACCGGAACTACATTGCGGATCCGGATCCCCCTGCCTGACAATCCGGATCCCGAATGATGGTTTTTCGGCTTTTACACTGCGTACCGGTACGCGGCTTCTGGTACCGGTACGCGATCTGGGATTCCTTATATTCCGAGACTACATTGTTTTATTTCATCTCTCCCACTTCAAAACCCTCCCTCTCTCTCTCTAAAACATCTCTAAGGGGTTTCTCATCAAGATCAAGTGATTTGTTGCTTTGATTTGTAAGTTTCTTCATTAATCTTGTTTACTTTTGTTTCAAAACCCTAGTTTTTAGGTTTTGATGTTTTATTTTGGGATTTTTGAGTTGATCCTTACTCTAAATGAAATCTCTTGCTTAAATCACTCTTAATTCATGTTTAGAACATATATGGTTGCTTTCTATCTAATTAGATTCATGTTTCCATGCTTATTTGATTGAATCTAACTTTTTCATATGTTCTTAGCATAAAAGAAATTGAGAATTAGGGCTTTTAATGTAAATGATTTTTAAATGATGAAACATCAATTGTGACTTGTTTAGAATGTTTCTTGGACATGTTTAAGCCTTCCTATGCGATCAAATCATAGTGCATTGTGTTCTTTGTAGGAAATGGCATTTTCATGGCTTCTTGCATTAGTGGTTTTGATGGCCACTGGAAGTGGACGTGGTCGCGGTTCAGGAAAGAAAAAGGCTACCAAGCGATCACGCAACGAGGATTCAACTAGCTCATATTCTGAACATTCCTCAGAATATGAAGAGGAATCAGTTCAAGGAAAGGGGAAAGCACCTTTGGCTTCAAGGAAAAAGAAGGGTGCGGATTCTCCTCCGCGTAGAAGTACCGGTGGACCGGTAATACGCGAGCGCTCTCAACGGAGATCAAATGTTGATGAAAGTGAACCGCATGTGAGTGCAAAACACCGTGCCAGATTTGCAAACCGCACATGCATTGGAGAGCGACACGTGAACTTTAACGAGCTATGTCGTGAGGTGCCAGACTTTGCAAGGCTTTTGGAACGAAGCCATATTCGGCCACTTGGCAGAGTTCAACCTAAGATGGGCTTTTGTGTGGAGATCATCAGGGAGTTTTACATGCGAGGTAACATACTTCAAAAAGACCATGAATCCGGAGCTTTCGTCTTTGAAACAACAGTTAGAGACGTCAAGTTTGACATTACTCCAGCAGTAATTGGTGCAAACCTTGGATTAGCTGTTGACACTTCTGGTCTTTATTACACTGAGGGTAATTTCCAACATGATACCCATTGGGATATGGTTGTGGACTCTATTTGCAAGACAGGGACGCGCACGAACAGATCATATGTTGAATCAAAGGACCTAAAACCAGAGTATCATATTTTGTCCTTGATTGTATGCTACAACCTATTGCCCACACTGGGGACCAAAAGGATTCGATGGGATCGATTGTTACTTCTCTTTATCCTCGGTCACCCGGAAAGTGCAAATGGAATTAACACAAACATTCCATTTCTCATTTGGCAGCAAATGGTACATGTCATTGAAGGATCAAGGCAACGTGACCTTCTACCGTATCCAATCTTGATTACTAGTATTCTGGAAGATCACGGAGTTGACATTTCTTGTGCCAAATATGATTATGGCTTGGGGGCAATTGATGGAATCACTTTAGCCAAGTCAATCAGCACTTTGAAGACTTTTGGGCATACAAAAGCCTATGCAAGTGAAGCGACAGTGAGTGCACCACCTCGTCAAGAATCTCCTGAACCAGATGAGGTCATAACTCTTCAAACCTTGCATCGGGATGTTCGTTCATTAAAGCAAAGGATGGAGCAAAGGATGGAGCAAGGCTTCAAGAAACTTGAGGATGGTTTAAAGAAAATCTTCGATATCCTTGGGTGCAAACATGATGATGTGGTCACTGGAGCAACTGCACCGAGTACATCGCATGGACCAACATCACATGATGATGATTCAAATGAGGATGAGTGATCTCTTTTCCTTCTTGTTTTTTTTGGTTCTCAGTTTCCTTTCACGTTGTGATGAACAAGAACTCTAATCGTCTTGTAACTAAGAACTTATCCTCCTAGTATTTTTACTTTTTGTTTATATTAACCGTTTGACAATTTGTGACAAAAAGGGGGAGAACGGAAATAACGGAAATGATGGACATATCAAAAAAAGGGGGAGACAGAAAATAATGATTGCATCACAAAGGGGGAGGATATAGATGCTCAAGACAGGGGGAGAACATGGAGAACATGGATGCTTAAGATAGGGGGAGATAAAGAACAGATTGAAAGAGCCACAAAACAAAAGCTGGAAAAACAAAAGAACCAAATGGAAGACGAATCAAATGTAGGATTTTAACTTCTAACGACTAACGTTTGATTTTGTTTGGAGTTTTGTTTTGCAGGAATTACATCACTTTAAGACTCCAAGTCCTAAGTCATAGAGTATGTTCTAGGACTGTTTGGTTCAAATGTATTTTGTATTTATTGGATCTTTCACGCAAAGAAAATCAATGTTTTGGTGATAACATTGAGTTTCGTCTTTTTGGTTTAAGATGAGTGACTTGAGCGACTTTATGTATTTTTGGGTTTGTCACGAAATTGCCAAAGGGGGAGATTGTTACGGCATTTTGTGTTGGCACATTTCGTGAGTTTGAGTCGGAGTCTTAAAGGGAACAAATTGTCAAATCGGCTTTCGAAGACTCATTGAAGATTCAACATGAGCTCAAGATAACACTCAGGTATGGTTAATTAAACCATGGTGATTTAAGTTCATTTATAACCATTGGAATCAGGAACTTAGTGAAAACCGGTTTAGACTTGGTTTTAGGAACTTGGATTTAACTTACAATCTATTTTAAGTTTGGTTTCCGGTACTTGGTTTGATTTGGATAAAGCTTATCTTGGAAAAATCCGTTTTTACATTACGTACCGGAACCACACTTGAAGTTCCTCTAACCCGACACAGAATTTTCTGTAAATTGCACTGCGTACCGGAACACGGACTCGCGTACCGGAACACAATAGAAAAATCTGTGGTTTGCACCATTGCGTACCGGAACGTGATATTTGGTACCGGTACACAATGCCCCTTCGGGATAAATTTCCTAAACCGACTTTTATCTTTTTCCAAGGGCTATAAATAGATACTTAGGGTTTCTAAACGAGGGTGACCAATACGAATCAATTCAGAAACACTCGTGAGCAACCCTAGAGGCTGGTTTTTACCGTTCTTCTCTTTCGCCTCTATTAGGTCAATTCGACGGTTCTTCCATGATCTATCTTTCGTCGAATTGATCTAGTCTTTGCTTAGAGATTTCTTCTACGGTTCCTTCATGATAATCTAAGCAAAGGATCACCATCGAAGCCTATATTCTATATCGGCTATTTGCGTCGTGGATTCGGCGTGACATCGTGGATTCGATGTGTTGAAGGCGTTTCGTGGATTCGAAACGTGTGCTCGTGGATTCGAGTGGCGTTCGTGGATTCGAACGTGTGCAGTGGACGTGCAATCGGTGGAGCGCGAGGTCCGAAGAAATTGAAGGAGGGGTTGACACCTTGTTATTCTTCTTTTCTTAGAGGATTGTTATTGCGTGGACATCCAACCGTTCAGCGCAAGGTCCGAAGAAGCTGAAGGAGGGGTTGAGTCCGTGGAGTCGGTAATCACCTTGTTATTCTTCTATTCTTAGTGGATTGTTATTGCGTGTTGGTCCCGTGGTTTTTCTCCTGGATTGGAGTTTCCACGTAAATCTCGGTGTGCTGTTTTTATTTTCTGCATTGGTTTTTATTTTGCACTGAGATTGAGTTTGTAAGTATTACACCTTTTCACCCCCCCCTCTAGTTGTTTGATAGTACCTATTTAGATCCTTGTGGATCCTATAAAAACCTACAAGTGGTATCAGAGAGGGTTTTAGGTTTATCTATCATGATGGGTGAAAGTGGTAATATTTATAGACCTCCTCTTTTTGATGGGACTAATTATGCTTATTGGAAAGTGCGGATGAGAGCTTTTCTCATCGCAATTGATGAGCGAGTATGGCAATCCGTGGAATGCGGTTGGGTGCATCCTGTTGAGGAAGTAGGAAATTCTACTACCCCAAAACCTCGCTCTAGATGGTCCAAAGAGGAATTTGAAAGATCTTCTTACAATGGGAAAGGTATGAACGCTTTATTTAATTCTCTTTCCTCGACTGAATTTACAAGAATTTCCGCGTGTGAAACCGCGAAAGAAATTTGGGATATTCTCAAAATTACACATGAGGGTACTAATCTTGTAAAAATTCAAAAGCTCCAGATGCTTACAAGTCAATTTGACTCTATTCATATGGAAGAGCATGAATTGTTTACAGATTATTACACTAGACTTCAAGATGTAATTAATACATGTGCTAATTTAGGAGAAAAGATCCCGGAGTCGAAAATTGTAAGAAAGATACTTCGGACTCTTCCGGAACAGTTTAGGGCAAAGGTTACCGCCATTGAAACCGTTAGTCATCCGGATGAGATGAGTGTTGAGGAATTAGTAGGTGCTTTGCAAACTTATGAATTGACTTTTCCTACTAATCAAGTTTCTTCCAAGTCTTCTTCTAAGCTTACAGGTATTGCATTCAAATCCACAAAGAAAGAAGATAGCGAATCGAGTTCCGACGATGAAATCTCTTTTGCCGATTTTGAAGAACAATTGGCGCGGATCACAAAGAAATTTCGTCGGAAATTTTGGAAGAATCGAACCGATGGATCTTCATCCACGAAACCATCTAAAGGATCATCGGGTTCTAAATCCTCTAACCTCAAAAGCCTTGCAAAACCTTCTAAGAAAAAAGATGAATTCGAAGGGGAAATCCGATGTTATAGATGCAAAGGCTACGGCCATATTTCAACGGATTGTCCTACTCCGAAATTATATAAAAAGAAGGCTTTGCAAGTGAAAACTTGGGACGATTCTACTTCTAATGAATCGACCTCAAGTAAAGAGGAAAAAGTCATTAATTTACATGCCTCTCATTTTCCCTCTTCTAATAATTGTTTATCATCAATAGTCACTAACTCTACTCCTTTGATTTTGTATGAAACATCAACAACCGGCGGAGAGTCATCAAGTGAGGGGGAGTCGGACGAGGAAGAACTCGTTGAGGCATATCAACAACTTCTTGCGGAATCTAAGAAGATGGCCAAACATATCAAGAAGTTGAGAAAGCAACGACTTGAAAATCAAGACGAGAATCATGCTTTAAAGATCAAACTTCATGATCTCGAGGAGGAACGAGTGCTTTTATTGAATAATAATAAAATCCTCCAAGAAAAGATAAATCAATCGGAAACGGTCGTTAATTCCCATATTAACAAGATTGATTTTCTTGAAAAGCAGTTTGAGGAAATTCATGTCACCAACCAAGCATTGACCAAGCAAGTTCATCAACTTAAATCCGACATACAAAGGATTTCAACCGGTTCCAAGAAACTTGAATGTATGTCCCGATTAGGTCAAACAAGCAAGGTTGGTTTGGGATTCAAAAAGAACCAAACTGTGAAGGCTTCAAGTTCCACAACTAAATTGAAAGGAAGAACTTGTCACCTATGTGGACTTGAAGGTCATTTGGTGAAGAATTGCCCGAAAAAGAGAAAGAAGAATTCTTCGGCAACTTCATCTACGGAGCGAACTCAACGGAATCAAAAGACACATCAAGTCAAAGGAGTTCACTCAACCCACCAAAGGTCCGAGCCACAACATCAATCATTCAAGTGGATCACTGCGAGGCAAAGACCTAAGGTGGATCAACAGTCAAAGCGGACAACCCCCGGCCACAACGAATCAAGACAACCCAAAATCCAGCGATTTTGGATTCGGAAAGGTGATATCTTTCCTTGTCTTAAGTTCTAATTAGCTTATGACTGTATGTAATGCTTTGATTGGTTTTCCCTTAATATTTTTCTGAATCTCTGCATACATGTTTTCAATGCTCTTCGTTTTTATGTTTTGTTTCTTTTAAGACAAAAGGTTTTTTTTATCGAACAAGTGCATTGAATGAAAAGGGTTTTCACTTTCAATCACTCCAATTTAATTTTATTTGGATTATCAACTTTACTCCATAATCATAATCTTGAAGATACTTCATTATAGGAGTTTTTGATCTTATAAGCATCAAATTTTAGAAATCATGTGTGATCTTTAGATGCTTATCTATCTCGGTTGTGTGAATTCATTGTGATAACGTGAGACAACCGATTGATTGAAATTTGGGATTAATTCTTTCACGTAAGAGATTGTTTTCTTACAAGGGTAAATAAATGATTTTTTTAAAAGATGTGGAAAGAGTTACATCCGAAAGGAGTGTGAAAACTACCACCACATGTAGGAAAGAGCTGCCACCCCGGTCGTCCGGTTTTGTGTGTGAAGCTACCACATGTATGGATGCTTGATAGTATTTTATGAGAAAATCTTTAGTTGAAGCATTTGGAGATTAATATGCAAAACTCTTATATTTTGAACAATCTCCTGGTTGGTATAAGGTGGGATAGTTGAAAGATGCTCAAAGAGCCACCCTTAGGTATTTTAGTGATTATCTCAATTTGAAAGGGTAAAATTCAAGATTGATGTCGTTTGGAAATCTCCGTATGTCATCTTTGTAAATCCGTTACATCTTGATAGACTTTGGATCTCAAGATTATTTTTGATGACTTGTGTTTGATGAATATAACATGAAAAACGGTTTATAATGTTTTACCTTTATTTTTCATGATTTTGGAGTAAATCTTTTTAATTTTGTGAAATTAATTGGATTGAATGACATCTATGTGAATTCACTGTTTAAAGCACTTAAATTGATTTCTTGATGGAATACAAATCGGTATTTGAAGAGTTCCTAAAATTTGGATTTGTTTCAAGAAATTTTTGCTTTTTGGCTCTGTTGTTCCGGTACCCTGCTTTTTAGTACCTGAAAATTCAATCCGGATTAGAAAATCCAATCCGGATCCGAATGTGATGTTTTCTGGTTTTTCACTTGCGTACCGGTACTACATTTTAGTACCGGAACTACATTGCGGATCCGGATCCCCCTGCCTGACAATCCGGATCCCGAACGATGGTTTTTTTCGGCTTTTACACTGCGTACCGTACGCGGCTTCTGGTACCGGTACACGATCTGGGATTCCTTATATTCTGAGACTACATTGTTTTATTTCATCTCTCCCACTTCAAAACCCTCCCTCTCTCTCTCTAAAACATCTCTAAGGGTTTCTCATCAAGATCAAGTGATTTGTTGCTTTGATTTGTAAGTTTCTTCATTAATCTTTCTTACTTTTGTTTCAAAACCCTAGTTTTAGGTTTTGATGTTTTATTTTGGGATTTTGAGTTGATCCTTACTCTAAATGAAATCTCTTGCTTAAATCACTCTTAATTCATGTTTAGAACATATATGGTTGCTTTCTATCTAATTAGATTCATGTTTCCATGCTTATTTGATTGAATCTAACTTTTTCATATGTTCTTAGCATAAAGAAATTGAGAATTAGGGCTTTTAATGTAAATGATTTTTAAATGATGAAACATCAATTGTGACTTGTTAGAATGTTTCTTGGACATGTTTAAGCCTTCCTATGCGATCAAATCATAGTGCATTGTGTTCTTTGTAGGAAATGGCATTTTCATGGCTTCTTGCATTAGTGGTTTTGATGGCCACTGGAAGTGGACGTGGTCGCGGTTCAGGAAAGAAAAAGGCTACCAAGCGATCACGCAACGAGGATTCAACTAGCTCATATTCTGAACATTCCTCAGAATATGAAGAGGAATCAGTTCAAGGAAAGGGGAAAGCACCTTTGGCTTCAAGGAAAAAGAAGGGTGCGGATTCTCCTCGCGTAGAAGTACCGGTGGACCGGTAATACGCGAGCGCTCTCAACGGAGATCAAATGTTGATGAAAGTGAACCGCATGTGAGTGCAAAACACCGTGCCAGATTTGCAAACCGCACATGCATTGGAGAGCGACACGTGAACTTTAACGAGCTATGTCGTGAGGTGCCAGACTTTGCAAGGCTTTTGGAACGAAGCCATATTCGGCCACTTGGCAGAGTTCAACCTAAGATGGGCTTTTGTGTGGAGATCATCAGGGAGTTTTACATGCGAGGTAACATACTTCAAAAAGACCATGAATCCGGAGCTTTCGTCTTTGAAACAACAGTTAGAGACGTCAAGTTTGACATTACTCCAGCAGTAATTGGTGCAAACCTTGGATTAGCTGTTGACACTTCTGGTCTTTATTACACTGAGGGTAATTTCCAACATGATACCCATTGGGATATGGTTGTGGACTCTATTTGCAAGACAGGGACGCGCACGAACAGATCATATGTTGAATCAAAGGACCTAAAACCAGAGTATCATATTTTGTCCTTGATTGTATGCTACAACCTATTGCCCACACTGGGGACCAAAAGGATTCGATGGGATCGATTGTTACTTCTCTTTATCCTCGGTCACCCGGAAAGTGCAAATGGAATTAACACAAACATTCCATTTCTCATTTGGCAGCAAATGGTACATGTCATTGAAGGATCAAGGCAACGTGACCTTCTACCGTATCCAATCTTGATTACTAGTATTCTGGAAGATCACGGAGTTGACATTTCTTGTGCCAAATATGATTATGGCTTGGGGGCAATTGATGGAATCACTTTAGCCAAGTCAATCAGCACTTTGAAGACTTTGGGCATACAAAAGCCTATGCAAGTGAAGCGACAGTGAGTGCACCACCTCGTCAAGAATCTCCTGAACCAGATGAGGTCATAACTCTTCAAACCTTGCATCGGGATGTTCGTCATTAAAGCAAAGGATGGAGCAAAGGATGGAGCAAGGCTTCAAGAAACTTGAGGATGGTTTAAAGAAAATCTTCGATATCCTTGGGTGCAAACATGATGATGTGGTCACTGGAGCCAACTGCCCCGAGAGTATCATCGCATGGACCAACATCACATGATGATGATGATGATGATTCAAATGAGGATGAGTGATCTCTTTTCCTTCTTGTTTTTAGTTTTCAGTTTCCTTTCACGTTGTGATGAACAAGAACTCTAATCGTCTTGTAACTAAGAACTTATCCTCCTAGTATTTTTACTTTTTGTTTATATTAACTGTTTGACAATTTGTGAAAAAAGGGGGAGAACGGAAATAACGGAAATGATGGACATATCATAAAAAGGGGGAGACAGAAAATAATGATTGCATCACAAAGGGGGAGAATATAGATGCTCAAGACAGGGGGAGAACATGGATGGCTCTTGGATGCTCAAGATAGGGGGAGATAAAGAAAAGATTGAAAGAGCCACAAACAAAAGCTGGAAAAACAAAGAAACCAAATGGAAGACGAATCAAATGTAGGATTTTAACTTCTAACGACTAACGTTTGATTTTGTTTGGAGTTTTGTTTTGAAGGAATTACATCACTTTAAGACTCCAAGTCCTAAGTCATAGAGTATGTTCTAGGGACTGTTTGGTTCAATGTATTTTGTATTTATTGGATCTTTCACGCAAAGAAAATCAATGTTTTGGTGATAACATTGAGTTTCGTCTTTTTGGTTTTAAGATGAGTGACTTGAGCGACTTTATGTATTTTTGGGTTTTGTCACGAAATTGCCAAAGGGGAGATTGTTACGGCATTTTGTGTTGGCACATTTCGTGAGTTTGAGTCGGAGTCTTAAAGGGAACAAATTGTCAAATCGGCTTTCGAAGACTCATTGAAGATTCAACATGAGCTCAAGATAACACTCAGGTATGGTTAATTAAACCATGGTGATTTAAGTTCATTATAACCATTGGAATCAGGAACTTAGTGAAAACCGGTTTAGACTTGGTTTTAGGAACTTGGATTTAACTTACAATCTATTTTAAGTTTGGTTTCCGGTACTTGGTTTGATTTGGATAAAGCTTATCTTGGAAAAATCAGTTTTTTACATTACGTACCGGAACCACACTTGAAGTTCCTCTAACCCGACCAGAATTTTCTGTAAATTGCACTGCGTACCGGAACACGGACTCGCGTACCGGAACACAATAGAAAAATCTGTGGTTTGCACCATTGCGTACCGGAACGTGATATTTGGTACCGGTACACAATGCCCCATCGGGATAAATTTCCTAAACCGACTTTTATCTTTTTCCAAGGGTTATAAATAGATACTTAGGGTTTCTAACGAGGGTGACCAATACGAATCAATTCAGAAACACTCGTGAGCAACCCTAGAGGCTGTTTTTTACCGTTCTTCTCTTTCGCCTCTATTAGGTCAATTCGACGGTTCTTCCATGATCTATCTTTCGTCGAATTGATCTAGTCTTTGCTTAGAGATTTCTTCTACGGTTCCTTCATGGATAATCTAAGCAAGGATCACCATCGAAGCCTATATTCTATATCGGCTATTTGCGTCGTGGATTCGGCGTGACATCGTGGATTCGATGTGTTGAAGGCGTTTCGTGGATTCGAAACGTGTGCTCGTGGATTCGAAGTGGCGTTCGTGGATTCGAACGCGTGCAGTGGACGTGCAATCGGTGGAGCGCGAGGTCCGAAGAAAATTGAAGGAGGGGTTGACACCTTGTTATTCTTCTTTTCTTAGAGGATTGTTATTGCGTGGACATCCAACCGTTCAGCGCAAGGTCCGAAGAAGCTGAAGGAGGGGTTGAGTCCGTGGAGTCGGTAATCACCTTGTTTATTCTTCTATTCTTAGTGGATTGTTATTGCGTGTTGGTCCCGTGGTTTTTCTCCTGGATTGGAGTTTCACTATATCTCGGTGTGCTATTTTATCTTCCGCATTGTTTTTATTTTGCACTGAGATTTGTTTTTTAAATATACACCTATTCACCCCCTCTAGGTGTTTGATAGTACCTATTTAGATCCCTTGGGATTATAACCTAACACATAATACAACATAAGGCATGTCCCAACATCCACACCATCCACAGTAATACACATTCACATGCACCGTATTAGACCATAAAGGAAAATAACCAACTATAAACGAAGGAGGAAAAGGAACCTGATCGAGTGTAACCTCACACCTCACCAAGTAGCATCCTCACCATCGTCCTGATCCCAAGACCCGACCAAACCTGTCATACAGTGGGAGTCAGCGACATGAAGAGTAGAGATTAAACACAACTACAAATTACGATGCAAAAAGGTGCGAATAATAAATCAAACGTACAACTAGAGCACCAAAACCATCCTGCAATCAACCCATCATCCCCGAGGGAAACTGAACTGAGCACCTACCATGACTGTCCGGGGACCTCTGGCAAAGAAATCCGTATCTCTCCTGTGAAACTGACCTGAGCACCTGCCATGACGGCCCGGGGACCTCAGGCAAAAGAAAAACCGTCCCGCTCTCACCTTGGTGCAATCAAACCCCCCACTGCACAAGTGCAGCACAGCAAATAACCCACAAGGGGCCCCCACTAACGTCACCTCATGGGGTTCACGGGTCATCAGACCACCTTTTCAGAAAAGTACACCGACACGGTGGCCAAACCGCTGGTGTGCGTGCAAGCGCCATGAGCATAACCACAATAACCAAGTGCAGATCCAAATCCATGTGCCGCGACGAAAGTCGCCCAACTGATGTATCATAATATGTCATAAAGGAAGGCAATAAGTGTAAGTCAGATATTACCAGTTCACCAGAGTTCCCGACCCAATCAGGGTACCACTATCTACTCGAAGTCATCCTGAGTACGAGATTCCTCTCCGAGCTCCTGTAAATTCCCCGACCTACCCAGGGGTCCACCAATCGCACAAATTCTACTTTACCGAACCCACCTTCCGACTTCTGAATAGTCGCCCGATCACTGTCCCGATCGCAAGTATGCCCCGAACAAACCCATACGTATTTGGGAGAGGGCAAACTGCCATCCAGTCACTAACCACGACATTCGTTCATTCGGAGGTCCACGTCGCCCACACTATCCCTTAATATGATAAAACATAACACAACGATTTAAGCAACACAGAGGGTTCTAAGGGTGTACCCACCTGAAACGGAGATAAACGATCCGCGCCCGCGACCCTCCTAAGCATTCACAAACCCCCCGCGGGCCTAATAAAATATCCAAAACACAAAACAACACATTACCCCAAACTGGCAAAAATCAGTGGTCCGACTACAGTACTAGAAATCCCTTCTATCCCAAGACAGAAGCTGCCTCCGGTGTCCCGATTGTCGCACCGATCAAAACCTGATCAAAGCAAATCCCTGAACAATTTTTTTTACCATTGTTCAGATAAGGACAAGCAGTCCACCGGACCTCATACCGCGACAACTGGTCACCCGAAAGGTACAAACATTCTAGCAACACCCCTAAGTCAAAAGATAGGAAAACCATGCAAAACCCAAATTTATCGAAAAAGGGATTCTGCCGGTGTACCGAAAATAACAGATAAAATCCTAGTGGTGAAACAAAAGACCGGACATAAAAACGGCACCCGCAAAACCCAAAACAATAAACCGACGAAAAACGAAGTGTCCAAAATCCCTCCTATTGAAACCCATACCTCCGACGCGATCCGACTGTCGGCGAGGCAATTGATGGAAACCTGGCTCCAACCGTTGCTTGACGAAGTCCGCGACGAAAACAACTGAGCGAGGCTCATCTAACGAAAAAATGCGTCGAACGAACAACTGCACCGTCAAGACTGCACCGTCAAGCAGAATGCACCGTAAGGCTGACTGCACCGTCAGCGGACGCACCGTCAGGCTGACTGCACCGTCAAGCGGACTGCACCGTCAAGCAGATGCCCGTCAAACTGACTCCACCGTCACGCGGACTGCACCGTAAGCTAAAAACTGTCGACGGAAACGCCAAGTAAAAACCGTCACAACCGAAAAACACCCGTGAAGGCGAAACCGTCGAACCAAAAAAACCGTCAATCCAAGCTGTTGGCCGGCACGACTTGACCGTGCGGGACATAGCGGCGGCGCGGCAGCCCCATGCGG
>CM055062.1:37773080-37824063 GCA_029204045.2 Tillandsia leiboldiana | reverse complement strand
AGGAATACCTACCCACACCTTTTAGAGGCCCCCTCCTGACCTTTGAGCTTTTTGGGTTTCGAGGACGAAACCATTTTTAAGGGGGGGAGAGTGTAGTGTACCGGTTTTTGGGTTGAGCTTTCTGACTCCACCGACGAGCCTTTTGACTGGAAAAAGGCGTGAGCGCGTGTATTTTTGATTTACAGCGGGGTTCGGGTGGTTCCGGGCGGCGGCGGAGGTGCCGGGGTTAAAAAGTGAGTTGCTGTGACCACTTTTGTCTTATTTTATTATTTTTTTTCTCTTTTGCTTTAATTAACTTTATGTTAATGTGGTATAGTGCTGCTGGTGGAGTAGTTGTTGGCAGAGAAAGAGAGTTGGTGAATTAATTGTTTGGGTGAGTTTATAGCTAATTAATTCCCTTTTAGTGTTGGAGGGTTTTAATTAACTGCTTTTCTTATTTAAGCTCTCTCTCTCTCTCTCGAACTCACTCCACCTCATCTTCCCTTCTCTTCTCCAAGGTACCCTAGTGGGTTGTTCTGAAGCTGAGAAAGAGAAGGAAGAAAGCAAGTAAAAAGAAGAAGAAGAAGAAGAAGAAGAGGAGTTGGAGGAGGGTTCTTGGGTTATTTATTTTTCCTCGCTGCGACGGTGTAGAGTCGAGCGGAGCTTGCGGGCTGACAATAACAAGGTTGGTGTTTTCGTTATTGTTGCAAGTTGGGTTTTGGCTTCTCCCCTCTCCTCTCCTTCTTTTTGCTCTCTTTCTTTTGCTGCTGCGTCGTGTGGTCTGGTTGCCGAGGCGTGGCGCTGCTCGCGCCGCTCGCGCATTTGCGGCGGCGCGATCTGTGAGGGCTGGTGCTGCGCGTGCGCGCTTGCTTGTCGCGCGCAGCGCGCGCCCTGCTGCCACATTGAGCAGCAGGGCGCCGGACTGCCGGGCTGCGGCGCTGGGGCCACGCGGCCCTGCAGGCCGCGCGCTGGGCGCGCGGCACTGCAGAGGTGCCGCGCGGGCGGCCCCTGTGCCGCGCGGCACTGCAGGCCGCGCGCTTGGCACACGGCACTGCAGGCCGCGCGCTTGGCGCGCGGCACTGCAGTGGGGCCGCGCGGTACTGCTTGGGTGCCGCGCGGGCGGCCCCCAGTGCCGCGCGGCACTACAGGCCGCGCGCAAGGCGCGCGCGGCCCTGCAAGGTGCCGTGTGGGCGGCCCTGCAGGCCGCGCGCAAGGCGCGCGGAGCTGCAGGGCACCGCGCGGCGGTCCCTTGGGGCCCCGCGGCCCTGCAGGCCGTGCGCAAGGCGCGCGGCGCTGCAGGGCACCGCGCGGGTGGGCCCCGCGGCCCTGCAGGCCGCGCGCCAGGCGCGCGGCACTGCAGGAGGGCCGCGCGGCGGCCTCTTGGGCCCCGCGGCCCTGCAGGCCGCGCGCCAGGCGCGCGGCACTGCAGGAGGGCCGCGCGGCGGCCCCTTGGGCCCCGCAGCCCTGCAGGCCGCGCACCAGGCGCGCGGCACTGCAGGAGGGCCGCGCGGCGGCCCCTTGGGCCCGCGGCCCTGTAGGCCGCGCGCTTGGCACGCGGCACTGCAGGGCGTTGCGCGGGCAGCTCTTGGGCTGCGCAGCCGTGGGTTGTACTGTGCCGCGGGGTTTGCGGCTCGACGATGCGCCGTGGCGGTCGCGCGATGGGTTTTCCGCGCAACGCCCGGCGTTTTTCGTTGCCGGTTGGGTTTTCCGCCTTTTGAGAACCCAACCGGCGGCCCCTTTGGCCCCGCGGCCCTGCAGGCCGCGCGCCAGGCGCGCGGCACTGCAGGAGGGCCGCGCGGCGGCCCCTTGGGCCCGCGGCCCTGCAGGCCGCGTGCTTGGCGCGCGGCACTGCAGGGCGTTGCGCGGGCAGCTCTTGGGCTGCGCGGCCGTGGGTTGTACTGTGCCGCGGGGTTTGCGGCTCGACGATGCGCCGTGGCGGTCGCGCGATGGGTTTTCCGCGCAACGCTCGGCGTTTTTCGTTGCCGGTTGGGTTTTCCGCCTTTTGAGAGCAGGTCCTTTGTCACGGGTTATTTTCTGATCCCCTACTTTTTCACCAAGTTGCAGTGCGACTGAGGGATTAGCTCGTCTACGTGGACTGTGGTGCGCGTGGTACTACGTGGAGCTGTTGGACCACACCTGGACCTCTGTTTGGCGCACGGATTGCGAATTCTTCGCAGGTGGGTTGGTTTCTTCCGAAAGGATCACGGGATGCCCATTTTCTTTCCGAACGCAAAGGTATTGTGACCTTGTGCTATCAGGCAAGTGCGGGTCGGCCGCGCAGGTCGCGGGTTATATTTTCCGACTGGGACGCGTATTATGCTGATTGGTGTACGCTCTGGATTGCACAGCTGTACTCGAAGCCCTGGCCGAGTTACCAGGAGGGCGTTTACCCTGGCCGAGTTACCAGGAGGGTTTTTCCCCGACCGAGTTACCGGGAGGGCATTTTCCCTGGCCGAGTTACCAGGAGGGTACCTTTCCCCGACCGAGTTTCCGGGAGGATTTTTCCTTGGCCGAGTTACCAGGAGAGTACTTCCCTGGCCGAGATACCAGTGGAAGCTCGCCCCCGGCCGTGTTATCGGGTGGCTGCGGGAAATGACATGTGCGGGTGGTCATTTTCATATTATGCTAGATGTCATTTAGTACAGCATTGCATTGAGGCATATAGTGATAGATTTACTCACAGCTTTCATTCCAGTATTATCTATCTATCTATCTATCTATCTGTGTTTGCCTCCAGTGGACTTGGTGGGCTACCGAGGATAGGGCATCGGTACCCACTGAGATCTGACTTTTCTGTTGATCTCACACCCGCCGTGTGTGACAGGTGATTCTGAGGCGGACATTCCTGGGCCGGCACGTGCGGAGTCTTCAGACCGTGGCAAGGGCTTGGCCGACTAGTGCCACCTGGGTCTGTAGAGTCACAGGTAGAGCTACTCGGGTGTTTTTGGTTTCCCACTTTTGTACTTGTTAGTGGTGGTGTACCCCTTTTTGGGAGGTAGCGGATGTTGTACCTGGACTTTTTACTTAGTGACTCTTGTATGCAGTTTACTTATTTCAGTATTGCACCTCTTTGCTCTGATACTTGTATGGCTAGATCCCTTTCCACAGGTTAGACGCTTCGTCTGTGCGGCAGTTTCCGCACAGACGGCGGGTCTGTTGGCGAGCCCGGGTCGCAGGCTCGACCCCGGGGTGTGACAGCACTGGTGGATGTGTTACCATGCTGTGTGGATGAAGCTGTATGGCAGGTTATTGAGATACAAGTTTTAGCTTTAGAAGCTTACCTTCTTGGGTCACATTGTGTTAGCTATAGGAGCGGCGGTGGAATTCCGGCCAATGTGGATGCTATTTGAGTTTGGCTGAGATCAACATTTATTGTTGAGGTGAGGAGTTTTTTGGATTTGGCAGTGCCAGGAGAGCATGGCGAATGGATGATGAGACTGGTACTAGCGCCGATTGCAGCTTTGCCAGAGATGGGGGATGGACCTTTGTGTTAGTGATGCCTCCCATAGTGGCTGTGGAGTTACCATTGGGTTATTCTTGTGCATTTAGTATCACCCCGACAGGGCCACTGTGGTGGCGGATACCTGGAGCCGGATAGCTTTTCGGGGTTGAGTTTAATGGTTCCACAGCTGGCGCGGTGTGGACTGTTGAGGAACAGGGCTCGAGGTTGTGTCCCTGAGGGTCCCTTTTGACGGTAGACTACGGTGAAGCAGTCCCTGCGGATGGTCAGGATCCGAGAGTGATTGAGCGAGGACCCTAGCCGATGAGGGCTTCTTTTCTTTGGATGACCGTATGGGTATGTCTCGGATCGCCTGGTTGAGCTGGCACCAGGGAGCGGTTTTGGTGCGTGCTACTTTGGTTGTTCTCTCTTTTCCCCCAGCCTATTGTTGGCGTTCTTGATGGTCCTTCCACGTCTCAGCTCAGGAGTGTTAGGCTTGTGGATTCCTCGCCCGTGATGAACTCGTTTCCTTTGAGATCTGCTAGTACTTGTGGTACGAGGGACGCCCGTTGCGAATTCTGGCTCGTGAGATGAGAGAATTACGCAACCGGGCCATGCCGTACTGATTATTATTTTGTTGAGGAGTAATCACGGGGAGTGAGTAGCGACTGGGGAGTTGGAGACTGTGTTGTTGGATGCTTACCCTTGGCTTTGAACTCCCTTTTGAGCCGTGTTTGTTTCGAGGACGAAACTTTCTTTTAGTGGGGGAGGATGTGAGGACCCGGAAATTCCCACGTTTGGATTACTGTTGGATCTGCGACTTCTGGAGACCCATGTTGGGTGTTAGAGGTGTTTGCGCGCATATTGGACCCAAGATTTGGACTCGGCATGAAAAAACGGATCAAGTTTGCTTTCCCGGGAATTTTTGAGAAATTTTAGAAGTGGAATTTGGCAAATCGGACTTCGGATTTGGATTCAGCGCGCGAAAACGCTCAAAATGGACTATTTACTTATGTTTTTCGGAGCCCGGATGACCCGGCACGGATTTCGAGGTTCGACGGCACTGTTCCGGCGACCGGAGAGGCGCCGGCGGCGGCGGCGCGCGGCGGAGCGCGGCGGCGGAGGCGCGCGGTCCACCGCGGAGGCGTGCACCCGGGCGCTCGCCACGTGGCGCCTCCCGGTTGGCGGGCGCAGTGGGCGCGGTCCACGGGAAGGCGCGGGTGCACGGTGGACCGGGGGTGGACACGTGGCAGATCGGGGTTGGTGCGGTGTTGTGCGCGCGGTCCACGGTGCGAGGAGCTGGTACCTCGGGCCGCGTGCCCGACAGGCGCGCGTGGGCGCACGTGGGGCGCGACGTGGGCGCGCTGACCCGCGCTTCCCGCTCGGGGGCGCCACGTGTCGGCACCCGCTTCGGCCGCGTGGCGCAGCGCGGTTGGCCCAAACAGCTGTTTGCTGTTTGGGAGGCTACGTGGCAGCCTGGGAGATTTCCGAGCGTGAACAGTAACGGGCTGGGCCCGTTACTGTAGCAGCCCGGAAGATTCGGGCGCCCGGAACTTTGGCCCAAAAGTCCAAAGTCGGATTTTTTGGGCTGGGCCTATAAATAGGCGGTTGGCTGGGGCTTTTTGCCCCCTTTCCCGAGCTCCTTTCCCCTCGCACCCTTAAGCAAAGATGGATATCTTTGTGCTGCGCATCATCTGGCAGAGGCCCGGATTTTTTGGAAGCCGCGGCGTCGACGACTTCGGCATCGGAGCGCAGTGTGGCGATTTTTCATCGGAGGCCCATTATCGTCGCAGTTTGATCTGAGAGGTCTACAGAGCTACTCCTTCAGTATTTTTGGACGATTTCTACGGCGTTGGAATCACGAGAGGTACGTCTTCGACTTTCGTGTTGATCATCTTGCTGGATTCAGAGTTTATGACACGGTTTTCGAGGAATTTCTAAGCCTCTATTTTCTGGTGGAGTTTTTGGACAGCGGCCCCTTGCCGGAATTTTATCTCCGCACCCGAGTGTCGGATTGAGACGAGCCTATACACTTTTTGGATCTACTCGTCGCATGGATTATCATTGTATTTTTTCGGGATTTTTATGAGGCTTGCCCGAAGGTATACTATTCCCCTTTTATCTGTGTTTGAGTTTACAGTTGTGTGGTTGTGAGTGTTTGCGCACCTGTACTGTGGTATTTTTAACTTGGCCTATGGGGCTCGGATTTGGGCGTACAGGTACCCGTTTCGAAGGTATCGACGCGAGGATCGCAGCAATATTTTTATTGGAATTTTTGGAGTTCGTTTTACAGGTGAAAATTTCGCATTAAGGGGACTGTTCCCAGCAAATTTGTGATGCTTGGATTTTATGGAATTAAGTGTAACTTTGGGTTGTGTTTTTGTACCCAGGAGGTATTGATCACTGTTCCTGTATTGTTGGATTGGTGGGTGTGTAGAGATATCTGTTTCTGGACTTTCTCAGCTATGCGACTCCGAACTGTTAGCATTTTCAGGTGGGTGGCCTTGTCTCCAAGATTGATGGACTGTGCTTTAAATCTGCTATAGTAGGACTATGCATGATAGTGAAATGCTTGTGCAGCATGTTAGAATGTAGGAATTGCTATTCCTTGTATTATCTGATGGTATTGTCATCTCCTTGCTTTCTACCATATGTAAATTATAGTTATTGGAACTTGACCTAGCACCCCGTCATATGTTGCATGTATAACCAGACTAGTAGAAAACCCTCACTTGGGCTAGGGTTATTTCTGCTTTAGACATCTACACTTCTACTTTCCTGGACATAGTGTCCTTCCTCGCCCGGGTAGTGGGCCGAGTGGTCAGGTGTTATCTTTTAGTGTGGGATGCATGTTACACTCGTGCTTGGGAGCAGAGTGGCGTCTGGTAGATGTAGTTGGTTGTTCATCTGTAGCGGGAGCCGTTTGGGTAGACGGCGGTCCCGAGATGTTTTATTTTTCTTGTTTTATCTGTCGCCGCTGTGATAGTGGCAGCGGTAGATCAGTGTTAGCAGGACCTTAAACCCAGAACCTTTTTGGACACACATATGATTTTTGTCAACCAAATATTTTCTTCCAAGCATCGTAGGGTCGCCTGAGTCTGTTCCTGTTTGATTGGACGAAGGCATTAGCCCTTCGAGGCTTAGATATAAAACTTGGTTTCAACTGTTTTCCTAAAAAGAACTAAAAATCATTAAATATGGATTTCTTACAGATCAAAGGGCTTCAGTAAGAAATGTCACCTTTTCCTATAAATTAACCACCCGAGATGATTCGAGTGGTCTGGGTTCTAAGGTCTGCCTTCTTCTTGGGACGAGAACAACGAGAGGCTATGCCTAGAGCCTGTTCTTGTTTGATTTGGATTGTAGGTTCTAGTCTTTCGGGGTTCCCGGACCCTTCCTCGTGTCAGTGGTTGCAATGTTCGCCTGTTGAGGCAGTTGTTCGCAGGGGATCCGGTGTTGGCCTGTTGAGGCAGTTTCTCGCAGTGGATGCGACTTTGTGCTATGAGTTGGTAGAGTGTGATCTAGAGGTTGTTTTTCTGATTTAGTGGTGGAGATGGTTCTCCCACTTAGCTTTGAGGATCTTGGGGTTCTGGCAGATCGAGTCGTGGAGGTTTCCCGACTCAGCCATGGTCGTGCATTTATCAGATTGAGTCGTTGAGGGTTCTCCGACATAGCTGTGAGAGTGTTTTGGACTATTCCTGTTCGAGTCGAGGTTCTTTTTCCGACTGAGTTGTGCTTTGAGCTTGGAGTTACCGATCTTTTTGATCGTGGATCATTGCCTGCATGAGCCACATTTGAGCTTGACAGAGATACTTTACAGAGATACTTGAGATGGGTTACTTTATACTCGAGCGGGTCGCTCCCCTCGAGTGCCACTCCGCAGTAGGCGAGACCGGGTTGTTGTACCGGCGTGAGATTGAGCTTTTCTATCGCGACTTGTCGTTGCATTTGTCCCTCTGGCTGTGCTGGTGTTGGCAGTCATGGACGTCCTACGTAAGTCCGCTCCTCCGGGACGTAACGGCAGTAGGTTGGCGCAGGCTTGACTGGACCTGATGAGGCAATCAGTTCAGATTGGGTGATCAGAGATGAGAGTTAGTTGTGGCATCATGTTCTTTCTGTTCCACTCTTTGAGCATCTAGGTAGAGGCATAGTAGCTGTAGAGTTTACTTTTCCCAGCTTTCCTTACAGCACTGCTTTTGTTACTTTATGCCTCTAGTGGACTTAGTGGGCAGACCGTCGGGCTTGTTGGCGGCACCCACTGAGAACTACTTGGGACGTAGTTCTCACACCCGTCGTGGTGTCTTTTCCCACTGGAACTTCTACTCCGGTTCCTGTTGTTCCTGTTGCTGATCCTTCTGACCGAGGCGAGGGAGTCGCGAGCTAGTTCCCTACCCGTCGTTGGAGTGTAGCGGTACCCCTTCAGAGGAGAGCTTCAGTAGATTAGTTATTTCATTTTCTTCCTTTGAGAGACTATTGTAGTGAGGATTGTTATGTTTTGAGAGCCTGTACACTGTTGTATTTATTGGAGATAACTCCCTGTTGAGTTCTGAGTTTGTATTTGAGGATACTGTATGTTTATCATTTTGGGAGACGGACATTGTTGTATTATTTTCCAGTTGTACAGTGATTGATTTAGTTATACAGCAGATTTTTATTTATAGCTCTGATATCTGTTTAGCTGTAGTACTTTTCTTGCAGGTAGGACGCTTCGCCTATGCGGGCTTTGCATAGGTGGCGGATCTGTTGGCGAGCCGGGTCGCAGTTTCGACCCCGGGGCGTGACAATCACTGTAACAAGTATCACCATATAGCAGGACTGGATCACGACTCTGATCAAAGTGGGAAAAACTCATCCGCTAAAGGGAAACCCGATCCCCAAACTGAAACAACAGTAAACAATAAGTGGGAAGCTCCATCCACTAGAGGAAATCTTATACCCAATCTGATTCACAAGTACATATCCGGTCAACCGCCCAATATCCGCGGGCGCCGCAAAACCCCACAAGTCCACAATCTAATCCAACCTGTCCCAGACACACAGTCCCGACCACACTATCCCAAACCCCTGCTCGAACCCGAGCAACATGAATCTAGAAGAAAAGGAGAAAGAACAAACATGGTTTCTCCTAAGTCAGATTCCAACATGATAGTGTAGCAATAAATGATGGCCTATCTAGATGTCCATACAAGCATGCAAATGTCCTCAAGGTAGATAAAATAAATGTAACAATTAGTAGCACCACCTGCCAAATCCACTAATCCGCTATACCCATCCATAATCCATGGTCCATCAAAAGAATGATCAAAATAATACCCGCACATAGATATAGCGTCCTACTCCATCGAGTAATCATATCATAAAAGGCTATGTGCAACCTGGCATGCTAAAAGATCACTACTATAGATGTCAATCCAACATAAATAGGCCAATGATTAATTAAGCATGATCTCTATATCATCTAGTATGAAATGAACATAGTCATCTACAGTATGCTAGATCTCAATCCACTAGAAGCATGTACATTAGTCAAGTAAGCATCAATCACATAATCAAGGCCATTTCCATGCTTACATCTCAATTTGTTTAGTTGTATCTTAAATCATGCATGCTAGCAATCAAAAGAGTAATAATCCGAGAAGGTAAGCTTTCCTCAACCGTCAACTTGAATATCCAAACTTGCTAGTTCCCAACGTCATAACATGAATAAATATTTTGTAATTCCCTGATACAATTATCATTCCTAAGCTTACCCTTCAACCATGTATGGTTACTCACATGCATGCATTCTAACATATAAAATCAAAGAGCCGTCCATCGGTTCTGGGAACAAGGCAACCCACCTGAAACGCTTTCCGCAGGCAAAGCCGAAGTCGGTGAAGTGCGCAGTCACACGCTATCCAAAACCCACTAAAACTGCACTCTCAGTACACAATCAAGCCCACTGTTCCAACAAACAACACAACAATCACAACCCCAAACACACAAAACTGCACATGCTGTTTTCCAAACCAGCAGAGAAGAGGGGGGATTCTCACCTGTTTACAGTCCTCCAAAAATCCCAAAAAAATCACGGTTGCAATTCTCGCGACGAGTAGATACAAATTGAGTATTTATACGTCCCGTTCCGACACCTGTAGGCCAAGATATAAATACAACAACACGGGTATGCCGAATTATCACAAATAGAAATCTGTAAGAAACCAATACGAAAGAAGCATAAATATCACCTTCGAAGAGTCCTCCAAAAATTTCGATAAAAATATGGATGCGTTCCCCTCGAAACGTAGATATCAATCGAGTCCTTAAACACCTCATTCCGATGCTCGTAGATCGAGAAATCCCAAGAATACTCCACCGCTGTCCACAATCTCACAACAGTAAAAGAGGTCACAAAACACTTCGGAAACCATGCCAAGAATCCAAAATGAGGTGAAGAGATCAATACAAAAATCGAAGGCGTACCTCTCATGAACGCGGTGCCGCAAAAATCGGCTCAAAATACCATCGAAGTAATCCAGAGTGCCTCGCGAACCGAAAAGTGACAGTGGAAGCCAAAATCCAAGAAACGTCGCAGTGCGCCGCGTCGCAAAAAGCGCGGATGTCGAGGCCTCCAAAAATTCTGTAAACTCTTCACAAGATGGAGCACAGGGAGAGGAACAATGTTGCTTCAAGTCTCTGCCGAAGGAGAGCTCGGGAAAGGGCTCAAAAATGCATCCAAATGGGGGTTTATATAGCCACAACCAAACAATTCAAGAAATTCCCTCTATGTGCCCACATTCGGGCGCCCGAATCTTTCGGGCGCTACAAGAACCCCAAAATGTACCCCAAACCACAGCGCCCGAATCATCCATAGTGCGCCACGTGTCCCCCGAACAGCCAACAGCCATTGCGCCCGACCAGCTGCCGACGTGTGGCCGCACCCTGCGTAGCTCCCGCCCGCGTCGGCGCCACGGTCGGCGCGCCCATATGCGCGCACCCGCGCTGCCGCCGACACCGCCGCGCACGCAGCCTGAGACACCTGCTCCCCTGCTACGTGGACCGCGCCCGTGCACCAGCCAATCAGACAATGCCACGTGTCCAGCCCACACCAATAGGAAAATGCCACGTGGCATACGCCCCCGCTGCACCGCGCGCGCCAGCCCGCGCCCGCGTGCCTGCACGCGCCTGCTCCGCCGCCTGCCCGCGCCCGCGCCGCCGCGCTCCGCCGCTGCCCGCCGCCGCCGGCGCTGCCCCCGGCTGCCGGAACAGTAACCCTTGCCTCGAAAATTGTGTTTATGCATCCGGACTCCGAAAAATACAAGTAAATAGTCCATTTCGATCGTTTTCACACGCTGAATCCAATTTCGATGTCCGTTTTGCCAAATTCCACATCTAAAATTTGCCGAAGGTATCCATATAAGTGTTCTTAACCCAAATTTCGCGCTGAGACCAATTTTGATATCCGTTTCGCACGAAACCACGTCTAAACATTCGACGGGGTCATCTGATTACCCACGTGATCCATTTAACACCCGAAGTCCATCACTTGTGTCCAGATTGTGCACAAACACCGCTGACACACCACAGAGGCCTCCATAAGCTGCCGATCGACCAGTAATCTCATCGCGGGGATCCGAGTCCTCACAGATGTGATGGCAAAAACTGTCAATAACTGTCTGACCCCCCAGCCTCCGGATGGGAACTCGAGGGGAGCGACCCACACGAGTAAAGTAACTCAGTAACCAGTAACATAAGTATCATAAAACAACAGGACTGGATCACGACTATGATCAAAGTGGGAAAATCCATCCACTAGAGAAATCTGATACCCAATCTGATGCATAAGTAAACATCCGGTCAACCGCCCAATGTCTGCGGTCGCCGCAACACCCCACAAGACCAAAATCTGATAAAGTAATCAGCATCTGGCTAACCGCCTAATGTCCACGGTTACCACAATAACCCACAATCCACAATCGGGTAAAATAATCAATATCCGGTCAACCGCCTACTATCCGCGGTTGCCGCAATAACCCACAAATCCAACATCAAGTACATCCTGTCTCCGACCCTAAGGTCCCGGCTACACTATCCCAAACCCCTGCTCGAACCCAAGCAATATGACTCAAAAGTCTAAATAAGAAGGAGAAAGGAAACAATCATGGTTTTTCCTAAGTGAAATCCCAATATGATAGTGTAGCAATAAATAGTGGCCTATCTAGATGTCCATACAAGTATGCAAAAGTCCTCATGCAAGATGAAAGAGAGAATATCAAATAACAGTTCCACATGTGTGTCAAATAATAAATCCACATAGATATAACCATCATGCTAAAATCATCAGCCAACTACACATGTATATAATCCCTGATCCATAATAAATCCCAAAGTGGTACCTGCACATAGATATGTCATCGTTCCAATAATTAATCCATTTAACCAACTTTCATAAAATCTATGTGCTAACATGGCATGTTAATTATCACTATTAAAAATGTTCCCGCAATCATGTTTCCACAACAATATTATCCCAATACTATTCCAAACATGCTATGTCCACAAAATTAATCTCAAATGATAGGCTCATATTTATATCATTCAATCTGTTGGGTTATGTATAATATGGATCTAAATAGGGGGAAAAAACACCTAGAGGAGCGTGAATAGGTGTAAACGTTTAAACACTCAAAAATCGTTGCGCAATAAAACCCAATGCGGAAATAAAAAATAACACGCAAGATTTTTACGTGGAAAACTCCAAACCGGAGTAAAAAAACCACGGGACCGATAACACGGTGAAATCCACTAGAATTATAACACGTACAAAGGTGATATACCGTACTCACAGACGACTCAACCTTTTTCCATACGCTCCTAGTTGATCTTCTCCGCTCGCTCCGCAACGCTTCTCGAATCCACGATCTGCGTCCAACGCTGAATCCACAACGTCTGACCGAATCCACGGTCTTCACCCAGTAGCACGTCTCGAATCCACGAACGTACCTCGCTCCGAGTCCACGAGAGCGGTAGCACCTTGAATCCACAAGGCCACGCGAGTCCACGCGCCGATTTTGGGAAATCGTTGTTTTTTGGGTGGTGATGATCCGCCGAATACTTAGATTAGAAATAGATCGGAAATACCATCTAAGTATTCATTGATTTGATTCTACTCAAAATCTGAGTATGAAACCCTAGAATCAAATCAATCAATATAGATGAAGAAACATAGGATTAAATCTATGGATTTCCTTTCTTCTCTATAGGTGGATTTATATGGCCGTCTTTTGTTTTTATTCGGCTTTTTTTGGCTTATGCGGGTTGTACGGCTTGCCCTAGAAAAAGAATCATAGGATCTATTTATAGGTTAGAAACCGTTGGAAGAGGATAAGAATCAAAAACTAACCTTTTCTGGAATTTTACAGGACGACGATCCGAATCGGATTTACGGCGATCCGGATTGTCGTAACGAAATAGACAACTTCCAGGAAACAAAGGTTCGGGATCCGGATTGAAATGCCTGATCCGGATCGTTCATACATTTCAGCAAAAACCAATGTTCGGGATCCGGATCAGAAATGGCTTGGATCCGGATTGGATTTGCGTATGAATCAACAACCTTCGGGATCCGGATTGCTGTGTCTGATCCGGATCCTGAACATGCCCCATGTCCAGTTTTTTATTTTTATGCAAATAAAAATTCATCCAAGTGTTTCTACACTATAAGAAGTATTCGGATCACCAAAAATAATTAGTTAAACATACCTGATCCTTTTGAATTCTTCTTTCTTGAGATTGAGTTATATGATCCAAACTTCTTCATCTTCAATCTTCAAGACTCAATACTTTCACGAAATGCGCCAAAAAAAATTCCTTAACAATCTCCCCCTTTGGCGGTTTCGTGACAAAAACACAAATCCACTTAAGAAAATTCAAAAAGATATTTTTGTTGCTATCACCATACAACAAAAATTTACAATGGAGATCCAAAAATAAATACATGAGATAAACTCCTAAAACCGACTCTAAACTTAGACATCTGCACTCTCTGCAAAAAGAAATCATTCTTGACCAAAAAGATCGTTAGATACCTCAAGAATATTTAGCATTCAAAACCTAACAGAGATAGAGTTTATACTCACCATGACATTCACGAGTTCAGATATGTAATAAGATCACAATCAACCAACGACATATCTTCTAAGCAATAAAATTCAAAATGTCATGACTTTGTTAGTAATCAAACAACTTGTTAGTAATATTACATGCCCAAATAGTTAGTCAAATAATTAGTCGAGACATGCATGCAATCACAATACAAAACCAAAAGTTGTGATACTTACCTTTCAAGTTTCTCAAAGTTGACAAACCATTGTTCAAAGTCAAAGTTTAAAAGTTTAACGTTCTCCTCACTCTCCCCCTTTTTGTCACTAAAGATAGCCAAAATTATAGAAGAAGAAAGAGTTAAAACAGTTTCAAAAGTTAGAGAGCTTAAGAGGGAATAACATAAAACCTGCAAAAGAGAAGATTAGAATAAAACATTATGCAGAGTCGTCAGAACTGATGCATCCTAGCTTCTGAAATATTTTCTTGATGCGCTTGTTCATTGAAGCTTGCTCTTTCTTAACCTCTCTAAGATCCTCTTTCATCTGAACGAACTCGTTACATATGTGTTCTTGCTCGTTGGAGAGACGATGTTGTTCTTTATAGATTGAGGTAACCGATGCATCATCATCGGAAGTTGATGGAGGTGCTTGTTGTGCTGCTTGTGCTGGTTTGACTGGAGGTGTTGCTTGCTGTGCAGAGGTTGTTGCTTGTGGTTGTGCTCGTCGTCGGCGAGGAGGTGATGGGGGCTCATCTTGTTTCGTGGAGAGAGACTTCACTATTGTCGTTTCATTGATTGTACCTAGACTGTGCATGTAGGAGCTCGCACTTGTGTCGACTTTAAATTTCCAAAAGATGCGCATAATTAGCATAGGATAGGGGAGTCTCTCTGAAGGGTGAGCATGTTCCACATAGCAGGCCATCCTTGACCAAATGAGGTAAGGAATGTTTAAATTTGCTCCCATTGCCGCTGCGGGGTTTCCAAGAAGATAAAGAAATAACATTCTGTCCCATCGAAGAACCTTTGTATTCATGTTAGGAAGAATGTTATAGCAAACAATGAAGTTCACATAGCGATACTCCTGTCGAAGCTCTTTTGAAAAGACGGAATTTCCTGTCGACAGAGTATCTGGAAGACAAATTCCATCAACTACCACTCTCCAGGAGTTGGTGGAGAATATTTGACTTTTCAGATAATGAGGTCCATCAACTCTGGCCTTCATCCTTAACACCTCTCCAATCAGTTGAGGCGTGACTTTTATCTTGACATTTTTAACCGATGTTTGAAATTCCCGACGTCCATCCTCCTGATCAATTAGACTTGAACCATTTTGATAAAACATTCTTACGGAATGGAGACAATACCCAGTGGACTCAGGGAAACTGCAGATGGGGCCAAGACTAGTCTGTTCATACAGAGTCCCAAAGAGTGTAGATCGTTCTTTCAGCGCTTTGATATTGACATGCCTTTCGCCAATGCACTCCCTTTTCTCAAAATCCTTGATCCTTGTAGAGCTGATAAAATCTTGTGGAGGAGGCTGGCTAGCAAGTGGTTCTTCAATTGAAATGCCCCGAGCACTTCCTCTTTTTCTTGCAACACTTTTTCGCTTGGTTTTGGTTGGACTAGGTTCCATTGGGGCTTTTCCTTTTTCAGCAGCAGTAGGTGGAGCCTTTGCCTTTGATGTTTCTGCAGGGGCTTTCCCTTTCGAAGCAGTGGGAGCAGTTGCTTCAACCAGAAGCTCATCCCAATCAATGGAATCTGTTTCGGTTTCGGTCTCGGTCTCCGAATTGTCCCGAGCTTTCTTGGCCCTTTTGGGCTTGTTAGTCGCTCTCGTGTGCACCATAGCAGAGAGAAGGAAGATTACCTAAGTGATCACCATTTTGCTATTGTTTGTGAAGAGGAGAATCCTGTGAGCAACAACTCAAGAACATGACAAAAATTATTTATTTTCAAAAATTTGAAAAATTGTACCTAAACAATCATTATCATGTAGAGAGACTAAGAATCAAATTAGTTTTCCAAAAAGAATTTTAAAAATAGATCAATTCCATAATTTTCAAAAATTCTTATTATATGCCCTAAAACCGAATTTTTAGAAATCGAAGCCTAAAAATCCGTTAATCAGGAGAATACCTAGCATATAATCAAAACTAATCTACCCAGAGTTCTTATTTCAGAAGAAATTTGATCAAAAACCAATCCAAAACGAAAAAGATATCAAGTTTTCATCACGTTTTGAGGAAGAACATGAAAAAACTGTGAAAAACCAAGATTTTGATCAAGAAAACTTACTTAAAATCGAAGAACTTGAGTTTGGAAGCTTCCAAGATGGATGAATTCTAGAGAGAGAAGCTCTGGAGACTTAGGAACAAAAGATTGAAGTAAAAAGAAATCAAAACCCTTTTGTTCTATATAAAACCCTAGCCGCGATCCGGATCAGTTCGTGAATCCAGTCCGAATCAGCTACCCGCAGGAAATACCTGCGTTCGGGATCCGGATCGGCTTGTCCAATCCAGATCGGCTCCAACTTTTTCTTCAGAATAATTCAGAAAAATTCCACAAAATCCAGAAAAAGTATGTAAGCACTTTTGTGTATCAACTTTAAATGAAAATCATCGTTTCATACAACAAGAAATAGATTATGTCAAATCTATCAATAATATCCAACAAATGAAACGAAAATTTATAAAAATTAAATCCCTTAAAGTTGAACAACTTCA
Organism: Tillandsia leiboldiana; assembly: GCA_029204045.2. Classification (NCBI taxonomy): domain Eukaryota; kingdom Viridiplantae; phylum Streptophyta; class Magnoliopsida; order Poales; family Bromeliaceae; genus Tillandsia; species Tillandsia leiboldiana. Next base: position 37,807,844 of record CM055062.1, on the reverse strand, counting down.
ATCACATCTAACATGATCTTATGAGTAATGCCTTTATCAAATCATTAATTTGGTAAAGAAAATGAAATACCAAGATCAATAGATGTTTGAAATCCCAGATAAGTTAGATAATACATCTAGTCAATTTTTTGTAAGGAGTGGCTCTTTGAGCATCTTTCAATAAAATCCCCACCTTATACCAACCTTGGAATTTGACAAAGTCAAGTATTCCAAAAAGCATTTTATTTAATCAACTCGAACAACCATGCTTGGTATACATGTGGTAGCTGCACACAGTACTCGGACGACCGAGGTGGTAGCTCTTTCCTCCATGTGGTGGTAGTTTTCACACTCCTCATTGGGATGTAACTCTTTCCACATCTTTTGAGCATAACACTTTTTCTTTGACTCCCCCTCAATTGGCTATCAATTATTTAAAATATAAAGTATTCAACCAAAAATTGATCTCGATTTCATACTCGACTAAATAGTCAAATAAGATAAAAACTATACCAAGAGATCATTGAGAGAGAAATTGGCTTTGATCAAAACAAAGATGATTTAACTGACATAAATGATCATTGCATCAAATGAATTATTATGATATCCAAAGCATAATAAATTTCTAAATAGACGAAAAGATGCTATTAAAGTCAATAATACACATGCTCAATTAATGTTCTATGTCTAAGCATAGATAATGAACAAAAACACAAAACTAAACCTATCCTAAGCAAAAGTTTCAAAAAGAGGTTATTTCAAGGAGAGCATTCCAATTGCTTTACGCAAATGAATAAAACATTTTTGATCCAAAGGTTTTGTTAAAATGTCAGCCAATTGATCTTCAGTTGAAATGTAGGAAATTTGAAGAATATTTGATTCAACTAGCTCTCTAAGAAAATGATACCTAAGTTCAATGTGTTTTGTTCTCGAGTGCAACACAGGGTTTTTTGAAATGTTTATAGCACTTGTGTTGTCACAAAGAATTGTTACCGAAGTTGCTGAAATTCGAAAGTCGCTCAACACACTTTTCATCCAAATGAGTTGGGTTGAACAACTACCTGCTGAAATATATTCCGCTTCGGCAGTCGAGAGTGCAATGCAGTTTTGCTTTTTACTATGCCATGCAACAAGGCAATGGCCAAGATAAAAACATGCACCACTCGTGCTCTTCCGATCATCCACAGATCCTGCCCAATCGGCATTTGAATATCCTATAATGTCAAGCGTTGTCCCCATAGGATACCAAATTCCGAAATTCAAAGTTCCTTTGATGTACCGGATGATCCTTTTCACCGCTTTCAGGTGAACCTCCTTTGGTGCTGATTGATATCTCGCGCACATTCCAACACTAAAGGATATATCCGGGCGACTAGCCGTGAGATAGAGTAGACTACCAATCATACTGCGATAGAGCTTCTCGTCTACACTCTCACTTAGTGAATCACTTCCTAATCCCTTATTGGTAGTTCCCATAGGAGTCGGAAAATCTTTAGAATCTTCTAATCCGAATTTCTTCACCAACTCCTTTGCATACTTGGATTGACATAGATGAATGCCTTCTTCATTTTGTTTTACTTGCAATCCAAGAAAGTATGTCAGTTCCCCCATCATGGACATCTCAAATTTGCTTTCCATGGTTTCAGCGAATTTAGAAGCATCATTGTCTCTAGTTGCACCAAATACAATGTCATCGACATAGATTTGTGCTACAATGAAATTATCTTGATAATGCTTCACAAAGAGAGTCCGGTCTGCTCCCCCTCGAGTGTAGCCCTTTTCTAGTAGGTGCTTTGTTAGCCTTTCGTACCATGCTCGCGGTGCTTGTTTTAGACCGTAAAGAGCCTTTTTCAAACGAAAAATATGGTTAGGTTGTTTATAGTCTACAAAACCTTTCGGTTGAGCCACATAAACTTCCTCATTTAAAAACCCATTTAAAAATGCGCTCTTAACGTCCATTTGAAAGAGTTTTATTTTGAAATGACAAGCAATAGCGAATAATATACGTATTGACTCGAGTCGAGCAACTGGGGCGAACATCTCATCAAAGTCTATACCTTCTATTTGAGAGTAGCCTTGAGCAACTAAGCGTGCTTTATTCCTGATGATGGTACCATCCTCGTTCTTCTTATTCTTGAAAATCCATTTAGTACCAATCACGTTGTGTTGCTTCGGAGGCTTTGTTAATTCCCAGACTTTGTTTCGTTCGAACTGATGGAGCTCTTCCTGCATAGCTTCAATCCAGTAGTCATCCTGAAGAGCTTCATCGATGTTCTTTGGTTCAATCATGGAGACGTAGCATGCGACTCCACAAACCAACTGTCTCCGAGTTCTAACTCCTTCTTGTGGGTCTCCAATAATGTTAGATTCCGGATGATCCTTGGAGATGCGTAGCGTTTGCGGTAACGGAGTAGTCGGAGGTACATGTGATAATTCCTGCACATTAGATACACTTGAAGAACCATTAGATGCATCAACTTTATTGAAAGAGTTATTACGAGAAGATGCACTTACAGGAGTATCATCATCTAGAGACATATCAAGGGTAGATTTATCAGATGCAAAGTGGAAAGCTTCATCTACTTTAACATTTATAGATTCTATCATCGTTTTAGATTCCAAGTTAAATACCCGATATGCTCTACTGTTAGTAGAATAACCCATGAAAATCCCTTCGTCGCTTCGAGAGTCGAACTTACCAAGGTTTTCGCGATCACGCAGAATGAAACATCGACTCCCAAAGATACGAAAATATTTGATATTCGGTTTTCTACTAAACCACAGCTCATATGGTGTATTTAAAGTTTCAGGGCGCAAATACACTCGATTAATTACATAGACAGCGGTGTTCACAGCTTCAGCCCAAAAATATAACGGTAAATTCCGGCTATGAAGCATCACACGCACCATCTCTTGAACAACCCTGTTTTTGCGCTCAACAACACCATTCTGCTGAGGTGTATAGGGTGCTGAGAATTCATGTTTTATCCCATTGGAAGTGCAAAAATCAATAAATTTAGAATTAATGAATTCTCCACCTCTATCACTTCGAACACGAACGATCTTTTCATTTCTTTCATTCATAATACGATGACAAACCTCATGAAAAGAGTCGAAAGTATCCGCTTTCTCTTTTAGAAAAGTTACCCATGAATACCTAGAGAAATCATCAACCAAAAGAAAAATATACCATTTACCTCCCAAAGATGGTTGACGAGTCGGCCCCATTAAATCCATATGCAGTAATTCCAAGGGTCGTTTGGTACCGACGTGGTTCAAGTTCTTGTGTGCAACTCTTGATTGTTTTTCCTTTTGACAACCACCACACACAATGTTTTCTTTAAATAAAAGTTTAGGAACCCCCTTAACCACGTCCTTATTTGAAATCCTTGCTAGTTCTTTAAAATTCATGTGACCTAGTCTTTCATGCCAAACAGTTTCATTATCCAAAGAAACTAGGTTACATTTTTCAGAAATTTTATTTGAAACAACATAGCAATTATTTTCGGATCTAACCCCTTTTAAAAAGAATACCTGGTCCTTATCAGTTACAACACATTCTACAGAAGAAAAATTAACTGAGAACCCATTGTCACAAAGTTGACTTATACTAATGAGGTTAGTCTTAAGGCCTTCTACAAATAAAACATTGTTTAGAACCGGGCCATCAGGAATAGCGATTGTTCCCTTTCCAACAATTTTGGAAGAACGACCGTCTCCGAAAACAACATGTCCTCCGGAGATTTTCTCTAAAGTTTGAAAACTGTTTTTGTCACCGGTCATGTGACGAGAACAACCACTATCCAAATATAAAGACGAATTATCATAAGCGTGTAAAGAAGTATGAACAACAAGACAAGGGAAGATTTCACCTTTGCGTACCCAAACCTTTTGAATTTTGGAGTACGTCGGAAATGATTGTGAAGTTGATACCTTTGGTGAAAGCGTCTTGATTGATCCATCGCTTTTCCTTGACGTCGTCATCTTGTTTGATGTACTACCAATGTTCTTTCATTTTGAAAGATTCTTCTTTGATTTGCGGGAAATGAACTCATTGGTAGTAGTTGCAAGATGTGCTTGATTTGATCTTAGCGCTCCATTCTTGCAATTCCTTCTTATGTGCCCTGCAATACCACAACGAAAACATACCTTGGTGCTTGACGATCCCGAAGAGGGTGAAGTAGGTTTGTTGTCGCTGTTTGTCGTCAATTCCGGTGTCGGAGGAGGAGATACCGACTGGGGCACAAAGACTGTCCCAACCGAACTAAAATTGTCTTCAGTTCGATTGTATCCGAGGCCGAATTTATTTGTTTGACCAAGACCAAGAATCTTATTCAACTTACTCCTTCCAGAAAAAAATTGCTTTAAATCATCCTTGAGTTGGAGAATGGTCTCCGTCATTTCCATTTTTTCCTATCGAGCCTCGCCGTAGAGTTTCAAGAAGTAGTTCGCTTTGTTCACCATATCTACATAATTCTTCTTGAAATGCTCATTGGACTCTTGAAGGGAAACATTTACTTTAATCAGATTATCCCTTTCCACTTCAAGAGCGTTTGAGAGAGAAGTTGCCCTTTTTGCTTCTTCTTCAAGATCCTGCAATCTCCCTCTCAAACTCTTGTTTTGCTTTGCCAGTTTCTTTGAATCCCTCAGAAGTTTATGGTAGGCAAGAGCAAAGTCTTCACCTTCCGAATTATCCGATTCATCGTCCATTGCAATCTTTTCAACAGTGGGGTTGGACAGAGAGTCGGATGTACTTGCCATTAAGCACATGAAGGGTGAAGATGTGGACGCATGGAATGCCGTTGCGTTGTTCTCTTCATCACTTGAAGATGACTCATTTGTCGTTGAGGTGTCATCCCAAGTGATGACTTGCATCGCCTTCTTCTTGGACGGATTCTTATTTGGACACTCCGTTGAGATATGGCCGTATCCACGGCACTTGAAGCATTGGACTTGTCCTTCTGAGCTTTTCTTATCATTTGAAAAACTTTCTTGCGTTCTTGACTTTTGGCTTGAAAAACCTTTGCCTTTCTTCCACTTTCCAGAGGATGAAAATTTACTTGAATTACCCCTTCGAAAGTTTCGGCGAAAATTTCTTGTCAAGAGAGCAAGCTGCTTCTCAAAGTCCTCCATAGATAGGTTCTCGTCATCGCTTGAGGAGGATGAATCCGCGTCTTCTTCTTTTGTAGTTTTCAACACAAAACCTGAAGACTTAGAAGTAGATGCTTTTTCCAAAGAATAGTTAGTAGGAAATGTCATTTCATATGTTTGTAATGAACCAACTAATTCTTCTACACGGATTTCGTCCGGGTGTTTAATAGTTTCAATGGCCGTAACCTTGGAACGAAATCTTTCAGGAAGAGTTCTTAAGATCTTTCTTACAATTTTAAATTATGGAATCTTCTCTCCCAAGTTAGCACATGTGTTTACGATGTCTTGCAATCGTGTATAGTAGTCTGTGAATGATTCATTTTCTGCCATGAAAATAGAGTCAAATTTGCTCGTAAGCATTTGCAGCTTTTGAATCTTCACAAGGTTAGTTCCCTCATGTGTAACATGAAGAACATCCCAGATTTCTTTCGCAGTCTCACATGCCGAGACACGAGAGAACTCAGTTTGTGACAAAGCATTAAATAAAGCGTTAACACCTTTGCCATTGTAAGAAGATAAGTCTATCTCTTCCTTGGTCCATTTCGACCTAGGTTTGATGGTGCGAACATCAGCAATAATTTCAGTTGGATTAGACCATCCTAATTCAATTGATTGCCACACCCGTTCGTCGATGGAAATTAAAAAGGCTTTCATCCGTACTTTCCAGTAGGCATAATTTGTTCCATCGAAAAACGGGGGTCTGTTGATGTTTCCACCTTCAGCCATTGTTTACAACCCTATTCCCGCTCCGATACCACTTGTTGGGTTATGTATAATATGGATCTAAATAGGAGAAAAAAATACCTAGAGGGGGGTGAATAGGTGTAAACGTTTAAACACTCAAAAATCGTTGCGCAATAAAACCCAATGCGGAAATAAAAAATAACACGCAAGATTTTTACGTGGAAAACTCCAAACCGGAGTAAAAAAACCACGGGACCGATAACACGGTGAAATCCACTAGAATTATAACACGTACAAAGGTGATATACCGTACTCACAGACGACTCAACCTTTTTCCATACGCTCCTAGTTGATCTTCTCCGCTCGCTCCGCAACGCTTCTCGAATCCACGATCTGCGTCCAACGCCGAATCCACGACGTCTTACCGAATCCACGGTCTTCACCCAGTAGCACGTCTCGAATCCACGAACGTACCTCGCTCCGAATCCACGAGAGCGGTAGCACCTTGAATCCACAAGGCCACGCGAGTCCACGCGCCGATTTTGGGAAATCGTTGTTTTTTGGGTGGTGATGATCCGTCGAATACTTAGATTAGAAATAGATCGGAAATACCATCTAAGTATTCATTGATTTGATTCTACTCAAAATCTGAGTATGAAACCCTAGAATCAAATCAATCAATATAGATGAAGAAACATAGGATTAAATCTATGAATTTCCTTTCTTCTCTATAGGTGGATTTATATGGCCATCTTTTGTTTTTATTCGGCTTTTTTTGGCTTATGCGAGTTGTACGGCTTGCCCTAGAAAAAGAATCATAGGGTCTATTTATAGGTTAGAAACCGTTGGAAGAGGATAAGAATCAAAAACTAACCTTTTCTGGAATTTTACAGGACGACGATCCGGATCGGATTTACGGCGATCCGGATTGTCGTAACGAAACAGACAACTTCCAGAAAACAAAGGTTCGGGATCCGGATTGAAATGCCTGATCCGGATCGTTCATACATTTCAGCAAAAACCAATGTTCGGGATCCGGATCAGAAATGGCTTGGATCCGGATTGGATTTGCGTATGAATCAACAACCTTCGGGATCCGGATTGCTGTGTCTGATCCGGATCATGAACATGTCCCATGTCCAGTTTTTTATTTTTATGCAATTATAAATTCATCCAAGTGTTTCTACACTATAAGAAGTATTCGGATCACCAAAAATAATTAGTTAAACATACCTGATCCTTTTGAATTCTTCTTTCTTGAGATTGAGTTATATGATCCAAACTTCTTCATCTTCAATCTTCAAGACTCAATACTTTCACGAAATGCGCCAAAACAAATTCCTTAACACAATCATGCATGGTAATCAATCAATATGTCCAATAGAGGGCTTCTCTAATAAACTTAGTGAGCAAGTCAGAAGTAGAGGTATGCAACAACCACCCACTTCGATCGTAGAGCACGCGAAGCACAGCCCAAATACGCCCTCACTTCAGGTAATCACGGCACACTACACGGTAATCCAAACGGCGTACAATTAATCCAAAAATGCACAATTACCCACTGTCCAAAAACCAGTCCCGAAAATGGCTAAATTTCACTTGCGAGATGAACTCAGAAAAATCCAGAAAAATAACCGCTACAATCTTCGCGTCGAGCCGATCGAAACGAGTACTCGCACGTTTCGATCCGATACCTGTAGACCAAGATAAAAATAAAACACCGCTGCATGCTCAAAACCTCCCACAAATAAAATTCCTGTAGCATTTTGTCCAGAAAAGTGGGATTATCACCTTCGCAGCAATCTCCAAAAATCCCAGAAAAATCACCACTGTGTTCCTCGTGACGATTAGATCCAAATCGAGTACTTATTCGCCCTGTTCCGATGCCCGTAGGCCGAGATATAAAATCGACAAGCCTCCGCTGTCCAAAATCTCATAGCAGAAAAAGGGGGTCACAGAAACACCTCGGGAACTATGCCAAAAACCCAAAATGAGGCAAAGCAATCAACACAGAAATCGAAGGCGTACCTCTCGTGAACGCGCTGCCACAAAAATAAGCTTAAAATACCATTGGCGTGATCCAGGGTGCCTCGCGGACCGAAAAGTGACGGTGGAAGCCAAAATCCAAAAAACGTCGCAGTGCGCCGCTTCGCAGAAAGCGCAGATGTCGAGGCCTCCAAAAAATCTGGGAATCCATCACGAGATGCACCACAAAATGAAGAACAAATTTGCTTGAGGCCTCACAGGGAATGAGCTCGGGAAGAAGGCCAAAACGCGCTGCAAAGAAGTCCTTTATATATTCCAAACCCAACAATTCAAATAATGCTGAATGGGTCCCCACATTCGGGCGCCCGAAAATATTCGGGCTGCTATAGTGCCGCACAGTAGCCCGATCCCGGCTGTCCATCCAGCACCCGGATCCACCAGATGCTGCCACGTCACCCCAAAATAGCAAACAGCAAACGCCGCCATCCGCGCTGCGCCACGTCGCCCGCGCCCGAACAGCAAACAGCGGCGCCGGCCACCCCGGTCGCGCCGCGTGGCACACCCGTGCCTGCCCCGCGCACATGGCCCGGCTGACCCGCGCGTACGGCCACCTGCTCGTCAGTACGGCCACCTGCCCCGGCCACCAGCTCCGCTCCTCGCGTGGACCGCGTGCACTACACCGCTCCAACCACCATCTACCACGTGTCCCCCCCGTCGGTCCATGCACCAGGCCGCGCATCCCATGGACTGCGCGCGCGTGCACCCGCCACTCCTGAGCCGCCACGCTTCCTGCCCCCGGTGCACGCCGGCCCCGTGGACCGAGCGGCCCGCGCCTCTGCCCGCCGCCGCGCTCCGCCGCTGCCCGCGCCGCTGGCGCTGCCCCCCGGCTGCCGAAACAGTACCTTTGCCTCGAAAATTATGTTTTAGCATCCGGGCTCCAAAAAATACAAGTAAATAGTCCATTTTCACCGTTTTCGCGCGCTGAATCCAAATCCGCTGTCCATTTTGCCAAATCCCATCTCTAAAAATTGCCGAAGGCATCCGGAAAGGTGTTCTTAATTCAAATTTTCGTGCTGAGTCCAATTTTGATATCCGTTTCACGCGAAACCACTTCTAAACATTCGACGGGGTCATCGGATTATCCACGTGATCCATTTAACAACCGAAGTCCATCACTTGTGTCCAAATTGTGCACAAACACCACCGACACACCACATAGGCCTCCAGAAACTGCTGGTCACACTGTAGAAGCCCTGTAGAGATCCGGGTCACCACACATTCGCTCTTGTTCCGACGATAAACGTTGTTGTTCTCAGTAAATTGATGTGACAGAGGCTTCATCCTCTGAGGTATAAGCTATTGCTGCTGCTCTTGCTGTTGCCGTTGTTGCTGCTTGTGCTGCTGCTGGTGTTTCTGCTGAAGCTGATGGTTGCTTGCCTCGAGGAGGTGTTGGTGTATCATCTGGCTTCTTGGGGAGTAACTTCACAACCGTTGTGTCGTTGATGGTCCCCAAGCTATGCATGTAACTTGACGATCGAATATCAACGTCAAATTTTCTCAAAATCCACATCATGATCATAGGGAAAGGGAATCTTTCCGTTTGATGAGGATGCTCCACATATCGAGCCATCCTACTCCAGATGATGTATGGAATGTTGATGTTCAATCCTCGAGCTGCTGTGGGATGTCCTAGTAGATACAAGAGTAGCATTCTATCCCAACTCAAGACCTTCGTTTGCATGTTTGGCAAGATATTATAGCAAACGATAAAATTCAGAAACCGGTATTCTGGTCGAAGTTCCTTTGAAAATATCGAATTTCCAGCCGATCGAGTTTTCGGCATGCAGATGCCATCCATAACTCGTCGCCAATCTAAGCTTGTCAAAGGGCAACCCGTTAAATAATGAGTTCCCTCAAGATTAGTATCCATACCCAAAACTTCTCCAATAACCTGAGGTGTTATTGTAAGTTTGGTATTGCGGACCGTTGTCTTAAACTCCATTGGTCCGTCTTCAACATCCTGAAGCTGATTCGCACAAAGATAGAAAGTTCTAACCAAATGAATGCAAAAACCTATGGTTTCGGGAAACTTACAGATTGGAGAAAGACCGGCTCGATCAAAAAGAACACCAAAAACTGTGGATCGGTCTCGTAGATTCCCAACATTCACATGTCGTTCTCCAATGCATTCACGATTGTCAAATGCTTTCATTCTATCCGTGTTGATATGAACAAAATCCTGTGGAGGTGGCTCACTCGCAAGTGGCTCTTCGATCTCAATTCCACGAGCTCGACCTCTCTTCCTTGCAACACTCTTCATTTTCATGGAAGTTGATTGCATGGGAGCTTTTCCTTTCTCGGCGGCAGTAGGCGGAGTCTTCACCTTTGCAGGAACTGGAGCTTTGCCCTTCGATGCCGCTGCAGCCAATGCTGCGGTTTCTTCAAGGATTTTGTCCCAGTCCTCCGATTCTGTGTCTGAATCATCCAGAGACACAAACTCTCCCTCCTCTTGAGTCTTTCTTCCCCTTTTCAGCTTGTTAGTTGCTCGAGTGCCAACCATTGCCACAATGAGCACTATCACCCATCCAAACACCATTGCTGTCGGATTGTTTAAAAAGGTGATCTTGTGAGCAAGAACTCAAGAACATAAAAAAGATGGTTAATTTCAAAAATTTGAAAAATCATACCCAAACAATCTTCATCATGTATAGAGACTAGGAATCAAGTTAGATTTGCAAAAAGAATTTTAAAAATAGTTCAATCCCATAATTTTCGAAAATTCCTAAAATTTGCCCTAAAATCGAATTTTTAGAAACCGAAGCCGAAAAATCCGTTAATCAAATGAATACAAAGCATAGAAACGAATCTAAGGTGTCCAGAGTTCTTATTTCAAAAGAAATTTGATCAAAAACCGTGCAAAAATGAAATCATAGCATGAATTCTCTCACGTTTTGATGAAGATAAGCAAAAACTGTGAAAACAAGAGTTTTGATCATAAGAACTTACTTGGATCGAGTGAAAATAAGTTGCAAAAGATCCAAATCTCCTTGATTCTAGAGAGAGAAACTCTAGGAAGTTAGAAACAAAAGTTTAGAGTGAATAAAAATTCAAATCCCTTTCGTTTTTATCAAAACCTAGCCGCGGTACGGATCGGGTCGGGAGTTCAGTCCAGATCGGCATGGCGCAGAAAATCTCATCGTTCGGGATCTAGACTGAATCATCCAGTCCGGACTGCCTGCAACTTTTTCTTCAGAAAAATTTGTAAAAATTCCAGAAAATCCAGAAAAAGTATGTAAGCATTCTTGCATATCAACATTAAACAAAAAGTATCGTTTCACATCAAAAGAAATAGATTATGCTAAATCTATCATTAATACTCAAATAATTAAACGAAAATTTATAAAAGTTATATCATCTAAAATTGAGCAAGTTCAAAACATCAATCACGATCTTATAAGTAATGAATTTATCAAATCATCAATTAAGCAAAGAAAATGAAGTACAAAGATCGATAGATGTTTGAAATCCCTAATAAATTAGATAATGCTATCTAGTCAATATGTTTTAGGGAGTGGCTCTTTGAGCATCTTTCAATTTGAAATCCCACCTTATACCAACCTTGGAATTCGACAAAGTCAAGTATTCCAAAAGGCATTTAATCAAGAACACCATGCTTGGTAAACATGCGGTAGCTGCACACAGTACTCGGACGACCGAGGTGTAGCTCTTTCCTCTATGTGGTGGTAGTTTTCACACTCCACTAAGGGATGTAACTCTTTCCACATCTTTTGAGCATGAAACTTTAAATAATATGTAGCGTACCAGATTTCGGTCTATAAGCAAATATAAATAAAAATAGTATGAAATACTATTTTTATTGAACTCAGTAAAGTAAAGAATAATTTGGAAGTGAATTGGGCCCAAATCGGGAAAAAAATAAGGAGTCTAGAATTTCATATGTGAAAGTGGGCTCAGATGTTAGCAGAAAATTTACAGTGTCAGAAAATTCTGAGCAATTTGGCGAGCTCCGTAATTATGTTTTAAGGCCACAGTAAAAGTTTCGCGTCGATCGGATACTCGGGCAGTGAGAACGGGGTCCGTCAGCGATTGTGAACACAGCGAGACTTTGGTGACCCGTAAATAGCCCAAACGGAAGATGTTGGATATCCCGTGATAAATTAAGTTAAGTTGAGGCTCCCTGTCAAGTTTGAGTGAAAACGGGACGAAAACGGGCGAAAACGGGCGAGAACTGGCGAGAACGGGCGAAACGGACGAAACGGGCGAAATCCGGAAATCTGGCTGTACATTCGGGCGCCCGAAATGTACTGTAGCGCGCCCGAAATGTACTGTAGTGGCCGTACGGCCGGCCGAATTCCACTATAGTAGCGCCCGAGTCCCAAGTTGGCACGGATCCAAAGGCAGTTGCACGGATCCCGAGGCAGTTGGCACGGATCCCGATGCAGTGGAACGGATCCCGATGCAGTGGCACGGATCCCGAGGCAGTTGGCACGGATCTGAGGTAGCGGGCACGAATCCCGAGGCAGTCGGCGCGCATCCCAAGGGGATGCGTGTATCTCGAGGCTTGGCGCGCATCGTTTTGCGTGCAAGCTCGAAGAACGTGCACCGTTTTGCGTGCAACCTTGAAGGAAGAAGTGTGTCGTTTTGCGTGTAAACCCGAGGTACGTGCATTGTTTTGCGTGCAGAATCGAAAGGCGTGCACCGTTTTGCGTGCAACCTCAAGGAAAGACGTGCATCATTTTGTGTGCAGACTTGGACAACGTGCACCGTTTTGCGTGCAACCTTGAAGAGGTGAGAAAATCACGGGAATACCAATTGCAAGTGTCTACAAGCAATTAGGGGCAACACAAGGTGGGGGATTCTGCCGAAAATGGGTGACCTCTCCCCTTGTTCCTCTGCTTTTAATTTTAGAAGCATTATAGTAGCATGTTAGAGGCGTTAGAGAATCATGGTAAATTTGCATGTGTAGATGGACACAGATGAAAAGTGCAACTTTTAGTTGCCAAAAATAGACGATAAATATGCATGTGTAAATTAATTTAGAGGAAAAGTGACATTTATGATTTACCCAAAATAGGGGATAAATGTGCTTGTGTAAATGGACATAGAGAAAAGTGGATTTTTATAATTGTCAAAAATAGGAGATAAATTTGTATGTGTAGATGAATACAGATGAAAAGTGCAACTTTGGGTTGCCAAAAAGGAGATGATAAATTTGCATGTGTAAAAGGACTTAGGAGAAAAATGCAATTCTTGATTTATCTAAATAGATGATAATTGCATGCGTAAAGCGACTAGTTAATTTATGATTGTGATCATGTTAGGGTATAACCCTAGGAATCATGTGGGACATAAGGAAAAAGAGTATGTTGGTAGTAAAACTAGGAGAAAACCTAGTTTAGGGGTTTAATGAGTGACATCAAACTTAGGAGCTTATCCTAGGATTGAACGAGTGGCATATTCTAAGGGGATAACCTAAGGACATTGGATAGAGTGATTAACAAAGAGTCAGTGAACTCTAGGGTAAGCGTGACATGGAACTTAGGTAAAGGAAACATAAGGTGAACTAGTGGAGTTAAACTCTCAAACAGGAAATTAGAGTCAGTGTAACTCTAAGTTAAATGTGGAACAGGAAATTAGAGTCGGTGTAACTCTTAAGTTAAATGCGGACCAGGAAATTAGAGTCAGTGTAACTCTAAGTTAAATGTGGAACAGGAAATTAGAGTCAGTGTAACTCTAAGTTAAATGTGGAACAGGAAATTAGAGTCAGTGTAACTCTAAGTTAAAAGTGGAACAGGAAAATAGAGTTAATGTAACTCTAGGTTCAGCGTGGTATCAGGGAAAGGGTATGTGATCCCAAGGTTGAAGAGTTAAACAAATATAATCCTAGATTGGGTCATAGGATGTCTGGGCAAATGGACAATCACTTTAACTTCAATTTGAGTTAAATAAATGAAAGAGAAATATTTAAGAGTCCAGGAGACTCGCTAGTTACCCGTGTGGCAAGACCTAGGGTAAGGAATAAGTTAATGAAAAAGATAAAGCTTAAGAGAAAGCTAAAAGTACCTTAATAAGCAAGATAAGCAAAAAGGCTTAAAAGAAAGTGAACAGAAAGAGGATGCAAATGGTGCATTCGAGTTGAGACTCGTCAGTTTTGGAGCAGGACTCCTTGGGTAGTGACCCGTTGGACGAGATACTTTGGAAAGGCTCAAGGAAAAAGTGAAAGAGATTACCAGTGGCAATGTGAGCTAAAGGCTCGAATGAGAAAAGAAAAGAAAAAGCAAGAGCTTAAGAATAAAGATAAAGGCAAATGCATAAAGTGCTAAAGGGCTAGGTGCCAAAAGAAAAGAAAAGAAAAGATAATAAAACGGGCGTACCTTCGGGGGTGAAATGTGGTCCTGTGGGACGTAAAGGACATGCCCTCTCCCCGGGCGCTCCTGTTGGACGTAAAGGGCAGTGTCCCTCTCCCAGGTGGCGACCCGAAGGACACATTTACCTCGTTGGGGCGGGGTAGTACCTGCGCGTGCTATCGGCAACCTTAGAGATTCTCGTCTTATGGTAGCATGACTTCCGGGCTGGGGCCCTTTGGGCAAAAATCTCCGAGGGTTTAGCAACTTGAATTAAAACACAAGAATGTGAAAAAAAAATAAAGAGTAATAGAGTGGCCAAGGTGGTCGGGTTAGTTTAACCCTTATGCAGCGGCATAGTGGCCGAGTTTATGGATAGTAGCCTGGTATGGCTGGACAGAGTAGTGTTGGGACGATGAGTATACGCAGATAGTGTAGTGATATATTATATGTATGTCAGTATTTTAATATTGAGTTTTATAGTTTTCCTAGCATTCTATTATTATTGCTTCCATTGGACCAAGCGGTGTAGAACATTCTTTCTCGGTGGTTGAACCCACTGGGAACTTTGTTGTAGTTCTCACACCTTCGGGTGACCATTTTTTCAGGTCCGGATACAGCGGTCGTGACAGACGACAGGGGCAAGGGCCCAGCAGCATAGAGGCCTAGAGGGTCTAGCAGATGTACCATTTTATATTTTGAGTGAACTATGTATGGTGAGGAAATGATGTAAGAGAATTGTAATATTATTCAGTTGCTAGTTGAGAGATGGAAATGTAATAAAGTTATTTATAGTTCACTCATATCCTGCTTCATTTACAGTTCTAAACTTATTGTTTATTGAATGAAAGTTTTAAATTAGTAGTTATTTTAGTACTCTGATATTGAGCTTCCGCATATACTTGATGTATTGTTTTGGATGTTACCGTTCCTTTCGGGTAGTGAGGGAGTGCCCTCTTATACTTTCGCATGATTGAGTCGACGAGCCTTTTTATCGGTGTTTAGCTTACGTGTTGCTCAAATAGCTAAATTTGGGATAGTCGTTTCGTGTGGTGTGGAGATTAGCCATGACACCACGTAGGGAGACGCGCTTGTCTCGACTCGAGCCACGAGAAGGCTCTAGGTCGAACAAGGTATACGAGCTATGAGAACAGATGGCCGCACTTGTCGGTGTGGTCCAGTAGTAGGCGAAAACTTTTTGCCGATTGGAGGAAGCTTCCCGCTGGCAGGAAGGCGATTCCGGCGCCTAGAGGGGCGTCGAGGCGACAGTCGGAGAAGATCGATAGGCTCCAGTGGCTGATAGTGCAGCAATTTGGGGCTGCATGAATGACGCATTAGCGCCTGGTGTCGCCGCATGTAGGGGCGACAATAGAAGGAGTGGCAATGGCCGCTGAGCTTATGTCGGCGCGCCCTGCACCTAAAGCAAAAGGTGTTATAAGCGGGTGTCGGCTAGTTTGCTAACAAAGCGTGACTAATGAGGTTCGGTGAGAGACCGACTCACGAGACGACGGTGATCGCTATGTTGCGAGAGTTGCTATGTCCTAAAGGTTAGGGCAAGAAGGATGGGTGAACAAGGTGGCGAAAGTTCGCCCCTGATGACGGTAGTGACCGTGTGGCATATCATTGTGGCTAAATTGCCGCATAGTGGGGCTGGTAAAACCCAGGGTGGGTTTCGAGATTCGAAAACCTAGCAAGTGAGCGGGAATTTTGTGGTGCCGATCCGACGGATCATTATAAAGGCAAGGGTTGCCACTGTAGGGTTCGTGTATTAATCACCAGAGTTAGTGAACCGTTATTGTGGTGACTCAACCCAGTTGGGAGAGGTGCATGAGAGCCATAGGTGTGCTTAAGCAAATCGCTTAACACTCTGGATTTTGCGAGTTAGCGCGGGGGCGGAGGACGCCCAACCGTTTGGGTGCTCATGGAGCACAAGTACCGTTTAGCCAGAGAGAGCTAGTAGGATGGCGCCTTAGCTTTTGCTAAGTGTGACAAGAGTCGATAGGTTGTTCGGGTCGTAGATTGACGACTAGCGAGTTGGTTTTGCTTAGTGGAGCGTAGTAGTCGCGTGATGATGATTAGTGGGTTTGCTTGGAGACGATCCGTGCCTGGACCATATATGAGGACTGTGGAGCCTGTAGCCATGTGGGCAAGCACAGTCGGCTGTGAGAGACAGTGGCCCGAGGCCTGAGGGCGGGGCATAATAGAGATTCGATTGGGGCGGTAGTCCAAGCGATGACCCGAGAACGTGGAATGCCACGTGTGAGCCTTGAGGCTGTTAGTACACTGAGAGTATAGATGTGACCAGGCCATAGGGCTGGGGATGATTGAGGTACTGTTGCTCCTAGTGGGAGTGTTGATGCGATAATCCTAATTGAGGATCTACCCGTATGATGATTGGGTATGAGTGCAAGTTAGAGCCGGTATGTCATATCAAGTAGAAGGTTGGGCTATAGGCCCATATTGGACCATGGTCTGTGGACCTATGAGTAGTCCGAAATAAACGGGTTAGCTGAGAACTCATGGATTGGCCTTTGCCCTCCACATTAGGCAGTGGAGCGGCAGGGAAAATACGATAAATGTAATTGGTTGCGAATGCAGCCTTGTTATGAAAAAATGATTGCGGAATTAACAAAGAATTTCGCAAGTCAAGATAGGGTTGTGAGTGGCAATTTAGGAGAGCAAGTGCTCGATTATGCCTTTCACCTGCTTAGAGAACACAGCAAGACACGAGGTCTAAGATTTCCACGGATGAGACGTTCGTGTAGTTTGTCGTGTGGGCATTATGATGCCCAGTGACGAAATGTAGTAGGCCCAGCATTTGGGGTGAGATTCATCTCATTTTACCGGTTTTGAGTCGAGATGCGATCTAAATTTTGCGGACGAAACCCTTTTAAGTGGGGTAGAATGTAGCGTACCAGATTTCGGTCTAAAGCAAATATAAATAAAAATAGTATGAAATACTATTTTTGTTGAATTCAGTAAAGTAAAGAATAATTTGGAAGTGAGTTGGACCCAAATCGGGATAAAAATGAGGAGTCTAGAATTTTATATGTGAAAGTGGGCTCAGATGTTAGCAGAAAATTTACAGTGTCAGAAAATTCTAAAAAAATTTGGGGAGCTCCGTAATTATGTTTTAAGGCCACAGTAAAAGTTTCGTGTCGATCGGATACCCGGGCAGTAAGAACGGGGTCCATCAGCGATTGTGAACATAGCGAGACTTTGGTGACCCATAAATAGCCCAAATGGAAGATGTTGGATATCCCGTGATAAATTAAGTTAAGTTGAGGCTCCCTGTCAAGTTTGAGCGAAAACGGGACGAAAACGGGCGAAAACGGACGAGAACGGGCGAAACGGGCAAAATTCGAAAATCTGGCCGTACATTCGGGCGCCCGAAATGTACTGTAGCGCGCCCGAAATGTACTGTAGCGGCCGTACGGCCGGCCGAATTCCACTGTAGCAGCGCCCGAATCCTAAGTTGGCACGGATACCGATGCAGTGGCACGATCCCGAGGCAGTTGGCACGGATCCTGAGGTAGCGAGCATGAATCCCGAGGCAGTCGGCGCGCATCCCGAGGTGATGCGTGTATCCCGAGGCTTGGCGCGAGGCGCGCAGGGGCGCGCGGTGCGAGGCATCCGCCGGCAAGGCGCGCGGGCCTGGCGCGGGCGGTGGCGTGTGTCAGCGGGGGCGCCACGTGGCGGGCTCCCATTGGCCGGTCAGCGCGACGCGACGCGTGACGTGACGCGATGCTGGCCCCGTTGATGCGGAAGGGCGCGGGGTGGGTGCCAGGTGGCGTCCGCCCATTGGCTCTCGCTGGTCCGTGGACGCGGTGCGCGGGTGCGGGGACGCGTGTCGCTCCCCGATTGGCCGAACGCGGATGACGTGGTGCATCGCTGGCGCGGCATTGACGCATGGACCGCGGAGCGGGGCACTGTAGCAGCCCGAAAACCGGTTTCGGGCGCCCGAATGTTGGGCCCGAATGTGGGAAATTTGGCTATAAAAGCCCGAACTCCCGTCATTTCTTCTCTTTTCCCTTTTTTCTCCAAACTGAGCGTCCAAGGGAGGGAGAGGGGGATTTCGTGGGAGAGTTTTTGGGGTGCAGCGAGCGCACCGATGACCCCGTGGAGCGCGCGCAAGGTGTTCCAAGAAGCCGGATAGGCGCGTGTGCACGCGTTGGACGGCGCGACGATGTCGAGGTAGGTCCCATATGTTATTTTGTGGTGTTTTCGGCACAGTTTTGAGATTTACGCCTTTGGGTTTTGGATTTGACCCCATGCCGTTGTGCATGTTAGGGACGTCATTGACTGTGTCGTTTTACTGCGTGAAGTATCGCCGAGCGTTTTGGCGTGCATCGTTTTGCGTGCAAGCTTGAAGAACGTGCACCGTTTTGCATGCAACCTTAAAGGAAGATGTGTGTCGTTTTGCGTGTAAACCTGAGGTACGTGCATCGTTTTGCGTGCAGGTTTGGATAACATGCAACGTTTTGCGTAAAGACTTTGATGATGTGCACCATTTTGCTTTCAGACTCGAAAGGCGTGCACCATTTTACGTGCAACCTCAAGGGAAGACATGCATCATTTTGCGTGCAGACTTGGACGACGTGCACCATTTTGCATGCAACCTTGAATAGGCGACAAAATCGCGGGGATACCAATTACAAGTGTCTACAAGCAATTGGGGGCAACACAAGGTGGGAGATTCCGCCAGAAATGGGTGACCTCTCCCATTGTTCCTCTGCTTTTAATTTTAGAAGCATTATAGTAGCATGTTAGAGGCATTAGAGAATCATGGTAAATTTGCATGTATAGATGGACACAGATGAAAAGTACAACTTTTAGTTGCCAAGAATAGACGATAAATATGCATGTGTAAATTAATTTAGAGGAAAAGTGACATTTATGATTTACCCAATATAGTGGATAAATGTGCTTGTGTAAATGGACATAGAGAAAAGTGGATTTTTCTAATTGTCAAAAATAGGAGATAAATTTGCATGTGTAGATGAATACAGATGAAAAGTGCAACTTTGGGTTGCCAAAAAGGAGATGATAAATTTGCATGTGTAAAAGGACTTAGGAGAAAAATGCAATTCTTGATTTATCTAAATAGATGATAATTGCATGCGTAAAAGTGATTAGTTAATTTATGATTGTGATCATGTTAGGGTATAACCCTAGGAATCATGTGGGACATAAGAAAAAAGAGTATGTTGGTAGTAAAACTAGGAGAAAACCTAGTTTAGGGGTTTAATGAGTGACATCAAACTTAGGAGCTTATCCTAGGATTGAACGAGTGGCATTATCTTAGGGAATAACCTAAGGACATTGGATAGAGTGATTAACAAAG
Organism: Tillandsia leiboldiana; assembly: GCA_029204045.2. Taxonomy (NCBI): domain Eukaryota; kingdom Viridiplantae; phylum Streptophyta; class Magnoliopsida; order Poales; family Bromeliaceae; genus Tillandsia; species Tillandsia leiboldiana. The sequence continues at coordinate 37,788,335 of CM055062.1, read as the reverse complement.
AGTCAGCGAACTCTAGGGTAAGCGTGACATGGAACTTAGGTAAAGGAAACCTAAGGTGAACTAGTGGAGTTAAACTCTCAAACAGGAAATTAGAGTCAGTGTAACTCTGAGTTAAATGTGGAACAGGAAATTAGAGTCAGTGTAACTCTAAGTTAAATGTGGAACAAGAAATTAGAGTCAGTGTAACTCTAAGTTAAATGTGGAATAGGAAAATAGAGTTAATGTAACTCCTGGTTCAGCGTGGTGTCAGGAAAAGGGTATGTGATCCCAAGGTTAAAGAGTTAAACAAATATAACCCTAGAGTGGGTCATAGGATGTCTGGGCAAATGGACAATCACTTTAACTTCAATTTGAGTTAAATAAATGAAAGAGAAATATTTAAGAGTCCAGGAGACTCGCTAGTTACCCGTGTGGCAAGACCTAAGGTAAGGAATAAGTTAATGAAAAAGCTAAAGCTTAAGAGAAAGCTAAAAGTGGCTTAATAAGCAAGATAAGCAAAAAGGCTTAAAAGAAAGTGAACAGGAAGAGGATGCAAATGGCGCATTCGAGTTAAGACTCGTCAGTTTGGGTGCAGGACTCCTTGGGCAGTGACCCGTTGGACGAGATACTTTGGAAAGGCTCAAGGAAAAAGTGAAAGAGATTACCAGTGGCAATGTGAGCTAAAGGATCGAATGAGAAAAGAAAAGAAAATGCAAGAGCTTAAGAATAAAGATAAAGGCAAATGCATAAAGTGCTAAAGGGTTAGGTGCCAAAAGAAAAGAAAAGAAAAGATATTAAAACGGGCGTACCTTCGGGAGTGAAATGTGGTCCTGTGGGACGTAAAGGGCATGCCCTCTCCCCGGGCGCTCCTGTTGGACGTAAAGGGCAGTATCTGTGTGTAGGACCCCCGAACCCCATGCAACATTTTTCCGATGGATCCACTGTTAGAACACCTGTTATTGGTGTATCTGGCCCATGGTGCATCAATGGGATGCCACAGATGGACCCTGTAAGGTTTTATTAGCAGTGTTGGCTTTCGGCTGGGCTTGCCGAAATTTTGAAAAAGAATTAGGCCAAACAGATGGCGGAAATGGATTCAGCAAGGAAAAACGCTTGAAAATGGCTTTTTGTTTGCCAAATTCTGAGTCCGGATGCCCAAAAACGGACTCCCAGAAAATTTACTGGATTTCTGGTGCATGGGGGAGCCATGGACCGGCGGGGGTGCCACGTGGCAGGCCCGGATTAGCCGGCGCACGCGGCCGGGTCCACGGAGAGCAAGGGTAAGGACCGGGGTGCACCGGGAGGCGCGTGGACCGGCAGGTGTCCACGTGGCAGCGCCTGTTTGGGCGGCTCTGGTGCGCTCGGTCTGCGGGAGTGCATGGGGAGGCGTGGACCGGGGCGCGCCACGTGGCAGCACCCGGTTGGCGGGCGCATGCGCGCGCGGTGCACGCAGCGCGCGGGGCAGGTGCAGCGGGCAGGTGGCCGTACGCGGGGCAGACGCGGGCGACGTGGGCGTGCCACGTGGCGCCCGCTGATTCGCGGGCGCCACCTACCGCGTTGACGCGGGCAGGGACACGTGGCGCTCCCCGCGGCAGCTTGCACGGCTGCGGCGTGTTCGGGGGACACGTGGCGGGCGCCGGTGCGGGTCGGACCAAGCAGGCGTCCGGCTGGATCCCGTGTGCGGGCTGGGCCGGGCTGGGCCGCACTGTGCGTGCCCGAAACCGGCCGGGCCGGGCCGCACTGTGCGCGCCCGAATCCGGGCCGGGCCGCACTGTAGCCGCCCGAATCCGGGCTGGGCCGCACTGTAGCCGCCCGAATCTTGGGACAATTTCGGTATTATCCGAATTGTTCCTTTGGGCCTATAAATAGGCAGCCCGAGCCCTCTTTGCAGCCCTTTTTCTCTCTGTCTGTGCAAGATCTCCCCGAGCTTCCTCTTGATGAATTGTTCCTTTCATAATCCTTGATCTTCCTGCGGAGTTTTAGAATTTTTGGAGGCTCGAATCCCGAGGTTTTAGATTTTTCTTGGCACGGCGCGACGCTCTTTCTTCGGTGTTTCTTCCGTCGCTCTTCGGTGTACGAGCTCCCCCGACCTACTCCGACCATCGTTTCGAGCGATTTCTTCGCTGCTGGATTCGTAACAGGTGAGGCTACGATTTTGGGTTTCTTGCACATTTTCAGATTTCACGTTTTTCGAGGTGTTTTCTCGTGCTCATTGGGACCCTTTTTGCTGTGAGATTTTGGTGAGGGCAGCACCTTCTTTTGAGGACATCTTCGCGCACGAGTCTCGGATCAAGACGTGCTTATAGACTTTTTTCATCTACTCGACGCGAGGATCATCGTGGATTTTTCTTGGAATTTTTAGAGACCTTCCCGAAGGTATACACTTTTCCTTTTATCTGTACAAGAGTTTACAGTTGAATGGTTTTGGGATTGTGCGCACCGATACTGTGGAATTTGTAACTTGGCCTACGGTGCTCGGAATTGGACGTGCAGGTACCCGTTTCGAAGCTATCGACGCGAGGATCGCTGTGGTATTTTTATCAGAATTTTTGGAGTTCGTTTTACAGGTGATAATTTCGCAGTAAGTGGACTGTTCCCAGCAGATTTGTAAAACCTGGATTTTAATGGATTTAAAGTGTAACTGTAGCCTTATGTTGTACCCAGGAGGGATTGTGGACTGTGCTGGACCTGTTGGACCTAGAGTGGTTATTTTCCTGGTTTTCTCAGCTGTACGACTCCGGACAGTTAGCGTCTTCAGGTGGGTGGCTTGCTTTTCAAGATCTATGGACTGTGCTCTAATTCTATTGATATAGAATCATGCATGATAGTGATTGGACTTGGGTAGCATGCTAGAGTGTAGGAATTGTTGATCCTTGTTTTATCTGTCGATCTTGTGATCTCTTGCTTCCTACTATCATGTTAAATATTTGTTATGTTGGAACCTGACCTAGCACCCCCGTCATATGTTGCATGTGTAACCAGACCAGTAGAAAACCCTCACTTGGGCTAGGGTTATTTATGTTTAGACATCCACACTTTATGTCGCATTCCTGGACTTAGTGTTATCCTCGCCCGGGTAGTGGGCCCGAGCGGTCGGGACTTCTCTATAGTGTGGGATGCATTGCACTCGTGCTTGGGAGCAGAGTGGAGTCTGGTAGATGTAGTGGTTCGCTTGTCTGTATCGGGAACCGTTTGGGGTAAACGGTGGGACCCGAGAGATCTTGTTTTTCCTGTTTGGGTCGTCGCCACTGTGTTAGTGGCAGGTAGTTTACTAGTGTTAGCCGGACCTAGAACCCAGAACCCCTTTTCGACATATACATGATTTTAGTCTACCAATGTTTTCTTCCAAACATCGAAGGGCCGCTGGAGTCTGTTCTTGTTTGATTGGACAAAGGCATCAGCCCTTCGGGGTTTGGGTTTAAAACACTTGTTTTCTAACTGTTTTTCTAAAAAGAACTAAAATCATTAAATATGGATTTCTTCCAGATCAAATTAGTTTTCAATAACAAATGTCACCTTTTTCCGGTAAATCTCCCCACTCGAAAGGATTCGAGTGGTCTGGGTTCTAGGGGTCGTTCCTCTGTCGGGACGAAAGCCACGGGGGCGAGCCTGGAACCTGTTCTTGTTGATAGGGTTGTAGGTGTAGGTCTCCCGGGACTTTCGGGCCCTGTTGGTGTCTTCTGCGAGTTGTACTGTGATTATTGCTTTCCCCAAACTATAAGGGATCGGGAACTTCGATAGTCGGAAGCCTAGAGTCTGTTCTTGTTTGATAGGGTTCTTAGCACCGGTCTTCGGTTTCTCCGAACCCTTATGGTGTCGGTCTTTCTGGAGAGTTTAGTGTTCTGTGTGGGGAGCCGTCTGGTGGACGGTGGCCCCAGCTGTGTGACTTCCAAGCTTGTGGTTGAGAGTTGGTGTTGTTGGTCGATCTTGTTGATCGTGGTTTGGACTATAGCCTGCATGAGCCATATTTGAGCTCGACAGAGATACGCGGTACTTTCCTCGGTGGGGTCGCTCCCCTCGAGAGCACTCCGGGTTGGGCTGTTAACCTTGCTATCGCGACTTGTCGACGCCGTCCCTCTTGATGGCCCAGTTAGCGGCAGTCACGGACACCCTACGGTAGACCCGTCCTGTTGAGGATGTGCGGCAGTAGGTGGGCGCAGGTTTGACTGGACCCTTTGAGGCAGTCAGTTTAGATTTGGTGAGTTTTCTGTGTGTGTTAGTAGATGCATCATGTTTCATCTGTTCCTTTTCTTGAGCATCTAGATAGAGGCATAGTAGCTGTAGAGTTACTTTTCCAGCCCTTTCATTTCAGTTCATATTGTTACTTTATGCCTCTAGTAGATTTAGTGGGCAGTCCGTCGGGCTTGTTGGCGGCACCCACTGAGAACTACTTGGGACGTAGTTCTCACACCCGTCGTGGTGTATTTTTCCCACAGGACTTCTACTCCGGTTCCTGCTGCTCCTGTTGCTGCTTCTTCTGATCGAGGTAAGGGAGTCGCGAGATAGTTCCCCACCAGTCGTCGTCCAGAGAGTAGATGTACCCTTATTACTTTTGAGAGTTCCTGTTGAGAGAACTTTGTAGTGAGGTATAGAGTTGTATTATTTTTCTACTGCTCAAGAGACTTTTGTACTTTTGGTGAGGACTTGTGTTGTATATAGTTTTTATTTCTAGCAGTTTTACTTTCAGCTCTGATATCTGCATAGTTTAGATGCTCTTTGCAGGTTAGTCGCTTCGTCTATACGGGCTTCCCGTATGGGCGGCGGATCTGTTGGCGAGCCCGGGTCGCAGTTTCGACGCCGGGGCATGACAGATTAGGTGGTATCAGAGCCTAGGTTGTAGGTCATTGTGGACTATAAACCCTAGGCTTGTGGTTGGACATTAGGATGACTCGTGAGTGTCACGCCCCGGCGTCGAAACTGCGACCCGGGCTCGCCAACAGATCCGCCGCCCATACGGTGAACCCCGTATAGACGAAGCGTCAACCTGCAAAAGATAGATACTAAAACTATCCATATATCAGAGCTGAAAATAAACCACTAGAAATAAAATAAATTAGTACAAAGTCCTCACCAAAGTACAAGTCACTCAACTCAGAAGGAAAAGTACAACTCTATACCTCACTACAAGGTCTCTCAACAAGAAACTCTCAAAATAAAAAGGGTACATCTACTCTCTGGACGACGACTGGTAGGGATCTAGCTCGCGACTCCCTCACCACGATCAGAAGAAGAAGCAGCAACAGGAGCAGCGGAACAGGAGTAGAAGTCCCTGTGGGAAAATACACCACGACGGGTGTGAGAACTACGTCCCAAGTAGTTCTCAGTGGGTGCCGCCAACAAGCCCAACGGACTGCCCACTAAGTCTACTAGAGGCATAAAGTAACCATATAAAACTGAAATGAAAGGGCTGGAAAAGTAACTCTACAGCTACTACGCCTCTATCTAGATGCTCAAGAAAAGGAACAGATGAAACATGATGCATCTACTAACACACACAGTAAGCTCACCAAATCTAAACTGACTGCCTCAAAGGGTCCAGTCAAACCTGCGCCCACCTACTGCCGCAAATCCTCCACAGGGACGGGTCTACCGTAGGTGTCCGTGACTGCCGCTAACTGGGCCACGTCAGAGGGGACGGCGTCGACAGTCGCGGATAGCAAGTAACAGGCCCAACTCCGGAGTGGCTCTCGAGGGGAGCGACCCATCACCGGGAAAGTATCCGCGTATCTCTGTCGAGCTCAAATATGGCTCATGCAGGCTATAGTCAAACCACGGTCAACAAGATCGACCAACAACACCAACTCTCAACCACAAGCTGGAAGTCACACCGCTGGGGCCACCGTTCACCAGACGGCTCCCACACAGAACACTAAAACTCTCCAGAAAGACCGGACACCATAAGGGTTCGGAAACCCGATAGACCGGTGCTAAGAACCCTATCAAACAAGAACAGACTCTAGGCTCCGACTATCGAAGTTCCCGATCCCTTATAGTTGGGAAAGCAATAATCACAGTACAACTCGCAGAAGACACCAACAGGGCCCGAAAGTCCCGGGAGGACCTACCCCTACAACCCTATCAAACAAGAACAGGTTCCAGGCTCGGCCCCCGTGGCTTTCGTCCCGACAGAGGAACGGCCCCTAGAACCCAGACCACTCGAATCCTTTCGAGTGGGGAGATTTACAGGAAAAAGGTGACATTTGTTATTGAAAACTAATTTGATCTGGAAGAAATCCATATTTAATGATTTTAGTTCTTTTTAGAAAAACAGTTAGAAAACAAGTGTTTTACCCAAACCCCGAAGGGCTGATGCCTTTGTCCAATCAAACAAGAACAGACTCCAGCGGCCCTTCGATGTTTGGAAGAAAACATTGGTAGACTAAAATCATGTATATGTCGAAAAGGGTTCTGGGTTCTAGGTCCGGCTAACACTAGTAAACTACTGCCACTAACACAGTGGCGACGACCCAAACAGGGGAAAACAAGATCTCTCGGGTCCACCGTTTACCCAAACGGTTCCCGATACAGACAAGCGAACCACTACATCTACCAGACTCCACTCTGCTCCAAGCACGAGTGCAATGCATCCCACACTATAGAGAAAGTCCCGACCGCTCGGCCCACTACCGGGCGAGGATAACACTAAGTCCAGGAATGCGACATAAAGTGTGGATGTCTAAACATAAATAACCCTAGCCCAAGTGAGGGTTTTCTACTGGTCTGGTTACACATGCAACATATGACGGGGGTGCTAGGTCAGGTTCCAATATAACAAATATTTAACATGATAGTAGGAAGCAAGAGATCACAAGATCACAAGATCGAAAAAAAGGATCAACAATTCCTACACTCTAACATGCTACCCAAGTCCAATCACTATCAAGCATGATTCTATAACAATAGAATTAGAGCACAGTCCATAGATCTTGAAAGCAAGCCACCCACCTGAAGGTGCACAACTGTCCAGGGTCGTACAGCTGAAAATATCAGGAAATCCAAATCTCCTACTCCAAAAGATCCAGCAACACTCGTAACCTCCTGGGTACAACACAAAGTCCACAAATACACATCAAGTCCAGAACTGTCCATAAAAACATACACAGAATTTCAGTCCCAAAGATGTCCCTTTTTCACCTGCTGAAAATGGCCGAAAAATCCAATAAAAATATCACAGCGATCCTCACGTCGATATCTTCGAAACGGTATCCTGCACGTCCAAATCCGAGCCCGTAGGCCGAGTTACAAATTCTACAGTACAGGTGCGCAAACACTCACAACCACACAACTGTAAAACTCTGCACAGTAAGAGGGGAAAACAGTATACCTTCGGGCAAGCCTCATAAAAATCCCAAAAAAATACTATGATAATCCTCGCGACGAGTAGATCCAAAAGTGTATAGGCTTGTCTCGATCCGATGTCCAGTTGAGGAGATAAAATTCCGGCAAGGGGCCGCTGTCAAAAACTCCACCAGAAAACAGCGGCTTAGAAATGCCTCGAAAACCGTGTCATAAACTCTGAATCCAGCAAGATGATCAACACGAAAGTCGAAGACGTACCTCTCGTGATTCCAACGCCGCAAAAATCGTCCAAAAATACTGACGGAGTAGCTCTGTGGACATCTCAGATCGAACTGCGACGATAACGGGCCTCCGATGAAAGATCGCCACACTGCGTTTCGATGCCGAAGTCGTCGACGCCGCGGCTTCCAAAAAAATCCGGGCCTCTGCCAGAAGATGCGCAAGATGAAGATCTCCAACTTGCTAAAGGGGCTGTGGGCAGGGGAGCTCGGGAAAGGGGGCAAAAAGCCAAGCAAGCCAGCTATTTATAGGCCCAGCCCGAAAATCCACCCTTTTGGGCTTTTGGCCCAAAGTTCCGGGCGCCCGGTACTCCGGGCTGCTACAGTAGCGGGCCCGGCCCGTTACTGTTCACGCCGGAAGAACCCCAGGCCGCCACGTGTACACCCAAACAGCAAACAGCTGTTTGGGCCAACAGCCAAGCGCCACGTGGCCGAACCCAGCGACGACACGTGGCGGTCCACACCTGAGCCTCGGTCACCGCGCCACGCCGCGCCCCACGTGCGCCCACGCATGCCTGTCGGGCAGCGGCCCGATGGCGGTTACCAGCTCCCCGCACGTGGACCGCGCGCACAACGCCGCACCAACCCGATCTGCCACGTTGTTACGGAATTTGAGTTGGCGTAGTTTCGTGAAAGTCTCAAGTCTTGAAGATTGAAGGTGAAGAAAGTTGGATCATCGTTTAACTCAATCTCAAGAAAGAAGAATTCAAAAGGATCAGGTATGTTTAACTAAAGAATTTGTGTGATCCGAATACTTCTTGTAGTGTAGAAACACTTGGAAGAATCTTTCATTGCATAAAAATCAAAAACTGGACTTGGGACATGTTCAGGATCCGGATCAGGTTGTTCGATCCGGATCCCGAAGGTGGTTCGTTCATACATCGTCGCAATCCGGATCGTAGTAGTCTCTTGATCCGGATCCCGAACGTTGAGTTTACCATCTACCTTGAACGATCCGGATCTTGCTTCGCAATCCGGATCCCGAACGTTGATGTTTGGTGAACTGTATGAACGATCCGGATCGTAGTCACATGATCCGGATCCCGAACCTTCGTTTTTCTGGAATTGGCTGTTTCGTTATGACGATCCGGATCTCAGTTATCACGATCCGGATCGCCGTCCGTAAAATTCCAGAAATGGCAGGTTTTTGATTCTTATCTCCTTCCTAGGGTTTCTAACCTATAAAGACCCTATTTTTCTTTCTAGGGTCAATCACATAGCCGTCATTTTCATATATCATCTTATACGGCTATAGATCCACATATAGAGAAGAAAGGAAATCATTAGAGAATACTCTATGTTTCTTCATCTATATTGATTAGTTTGATTCTAGGTTTTCATACTCACATCTTGAGTTGAATCAAACTAATGAATACTTAGATGGTATTTCCGATCTATCTTTGATCTAAGTATTCGGCGGATCATCACCACCCAAAAAACAACGATTTACCCCAAAATCGGCGCGTGGATTCGCGTGTCCTTGTGGATTCAAGGTTCAATCGCTCTCGTGGATTCGGAGCGAGGCACGTTCGTGGATTCGAAGGGTGCTATTGGGTGAAGACCGTGGATTCGGTCGGACGTCGTGGATTCGACGTTGGACGCCGTGGATTCGGCGTTGGGCGCAGATCGTGGATTCGAGAAGCGTCTGGAGCGAGCGGAGAAGATCCTCTAGGAGCGTATGAAAAGGTTGAGTCGTAAGTGTGTACGGTAAATCACCTTGTACGTGTTTTAATTCTAGTGGATTTCTGCCGTGTTATCGGTCCCGTGGTTTTTTACTCCGGTGATGGAGTTTTCCACGTAAAAATCTTGCGAGTTATTTATTTTTCCGCATTGGGTTTTTTATCGCAACGATTTTTGAGTGTTTATACGTTTACACCTATTCACCCCCCTCTAGGTGTTTCTTCCCCTATTTAGATCCGTATTATATACGACCCAACAAGTGGTATCAGAGAGGGAATAGGGTTGTGAACAATGGTTGAAGGTGGAAACATCAATCGACCCCCTTTCTTTGATGGAACAAATTATGCGTACTGGAAAGTACGGATGAAAGCCTTTATCTTCCATCGACGAAAGGGTGTGGCATTCAATTGAATCAGGATGGACTAATCCAACTGAACTTATCTCTGATGTTCACACCTTAAAACCTAGGTCGAAATGGACCAAGGAAGAGTTTGAGTTATCTTCTTACAATGGCAAGGGAATTAATGCTATTTTTAATGCCTTATCTCAAACTGAATTCTCTCGCGTCTCGGCATGTGAGACTGCGAAAGAAATCTGGGATGTTCTCCAGGTTACACATGAGGGAACTAACCTCGTGAAGATTCAGAAACTGCAGATGCTTACGAGCAAGTTTGACTCTATTTTGATGGCAGAAAATGAATCTTTCACGGACTACTATACACGATTGCAAGACATCGTAAACTCATGTGCTAATCTGGGAGAGAAGATTCCAGAATTTAAGATTGTAAGAAAAATCTTAAGAACTCTTCCTGAACGATTTCGCCCAAAGGTTACTGCCATTGAAACTATTAAACACCCGGACGAAATACGTGTAGAAGAATTAGTTGGTTCATTACAAACATATGAAATGACTTTTAATACTAACAATTCTTCTGGAAAAGCATCCACTTCTAAGTCTTCAGGTTATGCGTTGAAAACAACTAAGGAAGAAGACGCGGATACATCCTCCTCGGACGATGACGAGAACCTTTCTATGGAGGAATTTGAGAAGCAGCTCGCTCTCTTGACAAGGAATTTTCGCCGCAACTTTCGAAGGGGTAATTCAAGCAAATCTCCATCCTTCAGAAAGTGGAACAAAGGCAAGGGTACTCCAAGTCAAAGTCAAGAAAGCAGGAGAACTTCTCAAAGGATAAGAAAAGTTCAGAAGGACAACTGCAATGCTTCAAATGTCGAGGCTACGGCCACATTGCAACGGAGTGTCCTAACAAGTATCCGGCAAAGAAGAAGGCGATGCAAGTCGTCACTTGGGATGACAACTCAACGTCAAATGAGTCGTCTTCAAGTGATGAAGAAAAGAGCTCCACGGCATTCCACGCGTCCACATCTTCACCATTCATGTGCTTTATGGCAAGTACGTCTGAATCAGTCCAACCCCTGTTGAAAAGAATGCAAGGACAATGAATCGGATGATTCGGAAGGTGAAGAGTTTGCTCTAGCCTATCACAGATCTTTACGGATTTAAAGAACCGGCTAAGCAAAACAAGGGTTGAGAGGGAGATTGCAGGATCTCGAAGAAGAAGTAAAAAGGGTAACTTCTCTCTCGACCGATCTTGAAGTGGAAAGGGATAGTTTGATAAAAGCAAATGTTTCCCTTCAAGAGTCCAATGAGCAGCTCGAGAAGAACTATATAGATATGGTGAACAAAGCAAACTACTTCTTGAAGCTCTATGGCGAGGGCCGACAGGAAAGACGGGAAATGACAGAGACCATTCTCCAACTCAAGGATGACTTACAGCAATTCTCTTTAGGAAGGAGTAAGTTGGATAAACTCCTTGGTCTTGGTCAAACAATCGGTTCGGCCTCGGGTACACTCAAACTGGAAACAGTCCAAGTTCGAGTGGGACAGTCTTTGTGCCTCAGTCGGTATCTCCTCCTCCGACATCGGAATTCAAGACAAACAACGACAACAAACCTACCTCATCCTCTTCGGAATCGTCAAGCTCAAAGGTATGTTTTCGTTGTAATTTTGCAGGGCACATCGAAAGAAATTGCGAGATTGGAGCTCAAAGAACAAATCAACCACATCTTGCAATTGCTACCAATAAGCTCACTTTCCAGGAATTCAAGGAAGGATTTTTCAAAAGGAAAGAACATTGGTAGCACCTCAAACAAGACGATGACAAAAGAAAAAGATCAATCATACAAGACGTCGTCTTCAAGGAGAATCTCTCAACCTTTACCAACATACTCCAAAACTCAAAAGGTTTGGGTATGCAAAGGTGAAACCCCTCCTTGTCCTAATCGTTCTACGATTAAATCTTGTATAGTTTGTGTAGACTTCTTTTCTTTTTTCTTTTGGCCAACCCGTCAACCATCCTTGGGAGGTAAATGTATATTTTTTATTGGTTGATGATTTCTCTCGGTTTTCTTGGGTAGCATTTTTGAGAGAGAAAGCTGATACGTTTGACTCTTTTCATGAGATTTGCCATCGTATTATGATTGAAAAGAATGAAAAGATCATTCGTGTTAGAAGTGATATAGGGTGGAGAATTCATAAATTCAAAATTCATTGACTTTTGTACTTCAATGGCATTAAACATGAATTCTCGGCACCCTATACACCTCAGCAGAATGGTGTTGTTGAGCGCAAAAACAGGGTTGTTCAAGAGATGGCGCGTGTGATGCTTCATAGCCGGAATTACCGCTACATTTTTGGGCTGAAGCTGTGAACACCGCTGTCTATGTCATTAACAGAGTGTATTTGCGCCCAGGAACCTTGAATACACCATATGAGCTGTGGTTTAGTAGAAAACCGGATATCAAGTACTTCGTATCTTCGGGAGTCGATGTTACATCTTACGTGACCGTGAAAATCTTGGAAAGTTCGACTCTCGAAGTGATGAAGGGATCTTTTTGGGTTATTCTACGAATAGCAGAGCATATCGAGTATTTAACATTGAATCTAAGACGATCGTAGAATCTATAAATGTTAAAGTAGATGAAGCTTCTCATTTTGAATCTGAAAAATCTACCCTCGATATCTCTCTAGATGATGATTCTCCTGCTAGTGCATCTTCTCATAATAATACTTCCAATATTAATGATGCATCTAATGGTTCTTCTATATCTGATGTGCAGGAATCATCTCGTGTACCTCCGAGTACTCCGTTTCAACAAACGCTACGAATCTCCAAGGATCATCCGGAATCGAACATCATTGGAGATCCACAAGAAGGAGTTAGAACTCGAAGGCAGTTGGTTTGCGGATTTGCTTGCTACGTATCTTTAATCGAACCAAAGACAATAGATGAAGCTCTTCAGGATGACTACTGGATTAAAGCAATGCAGGAAGAGCTCCATCAATTTGAGCGAAACAAAGTCTGGGAATTAACGAAGCCTCCAAAGCAAACATAATGTGATAGGTACCAAATGGATCTTCAAGAACAAGAAAGATGAAGATGGTACTATCATCAGGAACAAGGCACGACTAGTTGCTCAAGGCTACTCTCAAGTAGAAGGTATAGACTTTGACGAAACTTTCGCCCCTGTAGCTAGACTCGAGTCCATTCGTATATTGTTTGCTATTGCTTGTCATTTTAAAATCAAATTATTTCAAATGGACGTCAAGAGCGCATTTCTAAATGGGTTTTTAAATGAGGAAGTTTATGTAGCTCAACCGAAAGGTTTTGTAGATCATAAACAACCTAACCATGTTTTTCGTTTGAAAAAGGCTCTTTACGGTCTGAAACAAGCACCGCGAGCATGGTACGAAAGGTTAACAAAGCACCTTTTGGAGAAGGGCTATACTCGAGGGGGAGCTGACAGGACTCTCTTGTGAAGCATTATCAAAATAATTTCATTGTAGCACAAATCTATGTCGATGACATTGTATTTGGTGCAACAAAGATAATGATGCTTCTAAATTCGCGGAGACCATGGAAAGCGAATTTGAGATGTCCATGATGGGCGAATTGTCTTATTTTCTTGGATTGCAAATTAAACAAAATGATGAAGGTATTCACTTGAGTCAATCCAAGTATGCACTGGAGTTGGTCAAAAAGTTTGATCTAGAAAATTGTAAAGATTTTCCAACTCCAATGGGAACTAGCCACAAGGGACTTGGAAGTGAATCACATAGTGAGAATGTAGACGAGAAACTGTATAGAAGTATGATTGGAAGTCTACTTTACCTCACGGCTAGTCGCCGGATATATCCTTTAGTGTTGGGATTTGCGCGAGATATCAATCAGCACCAAAGGAGGTTCACCTGAAAGCGGTGAAACGGATCATCCGGTACATCAAAGGATCAATTAATTTCGGAATTTGGTATCCTATGGGAACAAGTCTGGATATTGTTGGATACTCAGATGCCGATTGGGCAGGATCAGTGGATGATCGGAAAAGCACGAGTGGTGCATGCTTCTATCTTGGCCATTGCCTTGTTGCATGGCACAGTAAAAAGCAGAATTGCATAGCACTCTCGACTGCCGAAGCGGAATACATTTCAGCTGGAAGTTGCTCAACTCAACTCATTTGGATGAAAAGCGTATTGAGTGACTTCCGCATTTCAGCATCTTCGGTAACAATCTTTGTGACAACACAAGTGCAATTAACATTTCTAAAAACCCTGTGTTGCACTCTAGAACAAAACATATTGAACTTAGATATCATTTTCTTAGAGAGCTAGTTGAATCAAATACTCTTCAACTTTCATATATTTCAACTGAGGATCAATTAGCTGACATTCTAACAAAACCTTTGGATCAAAAACGTTTTATTCATTTACGAAAAGCAATTGGGATGCTTTCCTTGAAATAAACTTCTTTTTGAAATCTTTGCTTAGGATAGGTTTTGTATTTGTTTTTGTTTTGTTCATTATCTATGTTTGTACATAGGACATTAATTGAGCATAGATCATAATTGACTTTAATTGCATCTTTTCGCACATTTAGAAATTTATTATGCTTTTGCCATCATAATATTTCACTGTTGCAATGATCATTTATGTTAATTAAATCATCTTCTAAAGTGATCAAAGTCAATTTCTCTCTCTCAATGATCTCTTGGTATAGTCATTATCTTATTTGACTGTTTAGTCGAGTATGAAATCGAGATCAATTTTTGGTTGAATACTTTATATCTTAAATAATTGATAGCCAATTGAGGGGGAGTCAAAGAAATGTAAAATGCTCAAAAGATGTGGAAAGAGTTACATCCCAATGAGGAGTGTGAAAACTACCACCACATGGAGGAAAGAGCTACCACCTCGGTCGTCCGAGTATTGTGTGCAGCTACCACATGTATACCAAGCATGGTTGTTCAAATTTTGATTAAGTAAAATGCATGTTGAAATACTTGACTCTGTCAAATTTCAAGGTTGGTATAAGGTGGGATTTTAAAGAAAGATGCTCAAAGAGCCACTCTCTTCACAGATTGTCTAGATATATTATCTACCATATTTGGGATTTCAAACATCTATTGATCTTTGTATTTCATTTTCTTTACTGAATTGATGATTTGATAAAGCATTACTCATAAGATCAAGTTAGATGTAATTGAAGGTGTTCAACTTTAAGGGATTTAATTTTTGTAAATTTTCGTTTCATTTTTGGATATTATTGATAGATTTGGCATAATCTAATTCTTGTTGTATGAAACGATGATTTTTGTTTAAAGTTGATACACATTTGTGCTTACAATCTTTTTCTGGTTTTTCTGAATTTCTCTGAAATTTCTAAAGAAAAAGTTGGGCCGATCCGGATCGGGCAAGATGATCCGGATCCCGAACGCAGGAATTCTTCTGCGGGCTGACGATCCGGATTGGACCTGCCGATCCGGATCCCGAACGCAGTTTTCTCACTGCGGGTAGCCGATCCGGATCGCAGTTATGAACTGATCCGGATCGCGGCTAGGTTTTATAAAGAACAAAAGGGTTTTGATTTCTTTTACTCCAATCTTTTGTTCCAAAGTTTCCAGAGCCTTCTCTCTAGATTTCATCATCCTGGAAGCTTTCAAACTC
>CM055062.1:37724637-37772980 GCA_029204045.2 Tillandsia leiboldiana | reverse complement strand
AGGGGGCCTCTAAAAGGTGTGGGTAGGTATTCCTCATCTCATCCTCGTGCTCCCAAGTAGCCTCTCTCTCATCGTGGTGGCTCCACAATACTTTCACATAAGGTATGACCCGACTTCGCAATTCTCTCGACTCTCGAGCAAGAATTCGAATCGGGCGCTCCCGGAAGTGTAGATCCTCGTCAAGCTCCAAAGAAGTGAAGTCCACAACGTGAGAGGGATCATAGACATACCTCCTCAACACAGATACATGGAAAACATCATGAGTACCGGCTAGTCGTGGCGGTAGAGCAATCCGATAGGCGACAGGGCCGACACGCTCAAGAATCTCAAACGGGCCAATAAAACGCGGGCTCAACTTCCCGCGCACCCCAAAGCGCCGAATCCCTCGAGAGGGCGAGACTTTCAAAAACACATGGTCTCCCACCAGAAACACCAAGTCTCGCCTCCTCCTATCGGCGTAGCTCTTCTGTCGGCTCTGAGCAGTGACCAAGTGGCGCCGAATAACCTTAACTTTCTCCTCAGCCTCCAAGAGCAAGTCAGGCCCCAAGGTTTTTCTTTCACCCACATCACTCCAACAAAGAGGCGATCGACACCTCCTACCATACAATGCTTCAAAGGGCGCCATCTGGATACTCGCCTGGAAGATATTGTTGTAGGCAAACTCTGCAAGTCTCAAGTGTCGATCCCAACTGCCACTAAAACTCAGGACACAAGCTCTCAACATGTCCTCCAAAGTCTGAATAGTCCGCTCAGACTGTCCGTCAGTCTGTGGGTGAAAGGCAGTGCTGAACTGAAGATGGGTCCCCATAGCCGTCTGCAAGCTCCTCCA
This sequence comes from Tillandsia leiboldiana, assembly GCA_029204045.2. Classification (NCBI taxonomy): domain Eukaryota; kingdom Viridiplantae; phylum Streptophyta; class Magnoliopsida; order Poales; family Bromeliaceae; genus Tillandsia; species Tillandsia leiboldiana. Next base: position 37,772,151 of record CM055062.1, on the reverse strand, counting down.
AAACTGAGAGGTAAACCTGGGATCCCTATCTGATACAATAGAAGCTGGCACTCCATGAAGCCTCATGATCTCGTCAAGGTATAACTGCGCTAATCTCTCCAAGGCCCAACCTGACTGAATCGGCAGAAAGTGAGCTGATTTAGTCAACCGATCAACGATCACCCAAATGGCATCGGCTCCTCCCTGAGTCCTCGGCAGACCCACAATAAAGTCCATGGTGACACAATCCCATTTCCACTCAGGGATTGGTAGGCTTTGCAACTTGCCAGCGGGAACCTGATGTTCCGCTTTAACCTGTTGGCAAGTTAGACAGCGGGCCACAAACCTACCAACATCCCTCTTCAAGCCCTGCCACCAAAACTGAGTCTTCAAATCCCTATACATCTTAGTTCCCCCAGGATGGAGGGTGTAAGGTGTATAGTGAGCCTCCCTCAGGATCAGCTCTCTAATACCCACATCCGCCGGTACACAAATGCGGTCCCTGTACCTAAGTACTCCCGCGACATCCACAGAAAAGTCCCCGCTCTGTCCAAGCTGCATCTGGTCTCGAATCCTGAGAAGATAGGGGTCCCCACTTTGCTTCTCTCTAATCCTGTCCAGAAGAGTGGGCTGCAAGACCATAGTCATAAGTCTTGCCGAAACCCCCGGGGACACAACCTCTATATCCAAACTCCTCAGCTGCTCTCTCAATGGTCTCTGCTGGGTAATAAGCATACTCAAGGTCTGCCCTGCTCGCCTGCTCAAAGCATCCGCGACCACGTTAGCCTTGCCGGGATGATATAGAATGCTCAAGTCATAGTCCTTTAACAGCTCAAGCCACCGGCGCTGCCTTAGGTTGAGTTCCTTCTGGGTGAACAGGTACTTCAAACTCTGATGATCGGTAAAAATCTCACAGCGTTCGCCATACAAATAGTGCCGCCAGAGCTTCAAGGCAAAAACCACAGCAGCGAGCTCAAGGTCATGTGTAGGGTAGTTCCTCTCATAATCCTTTAACTGGCGAGAAGCGTAGGCAATCACCCTACCATGTTGCATCAACACGCAACCAAGGCCGCTGTGGGACGCATCACTGTAAATCACGTACCCCTCTCCCATAACTGGTAGTGCAAGAACTGGTGCTGAAATCAACCTCTGCTTCAAATCCTCGAAGCTTTGCTGGCATTGTTCTGTCCAAACAAATTTTACCCCTTTCTTGGTCAATCTCGTGAGGGGTGAAGAGAGCTTCGCAAAGCCCTCAACAAAACGACGGTAGTAGCCCGCAAGGCCCAAGAAGCTCCGAATCTCCGTCACCGTCGTAGGTCTAGGCCAATCCCGAACTGAAACTATCTTCGCCGGGTCCACTGCCACTCCTGCGGCTGAAACAATGTGGCCTAGAAAAGAAACCTCCCGAAGCCAAAAGGTGCACTTCTTTAACTTCGCATACAGCTTCTTCTCCCTCAGAAGCTGCAGCACTAACCTCAAGTGCTCCTCGTGCTCAAAGTCTCTACGGGAGTAAATCAGGATGTCATCAATGAAAACCACCACAAAACGGTCCAAGTACGGCTGAAAGACTCGGTTCATCAGATCCATGAACACAGCCGGGGCATTCGTCAAACCAAAAGGTAGCACTGTAAACTCGTAATGCCCATACCGAGACCTAAACGCCGTCTTGGATACATCCTCGGCCCTCACCCTCAGCTGGTGGTAACCGGACTGCAGATCTATCTTCGAGAAAACCGTGGCTCCCTGAAGCTGATCAAATAAATCATCAATCCGAGGAAGTGGATACTTGTTCTTGACAGTCACTTTATTCAATTCCCTGTAGTCCACACAAAGCCTAAGTGACCCGTCCTTTTTCTTCACAAAAAGAATCGGGGCTCCCCAAGGAGAAACACTAGGACGAACAAACCCGCGATCCATGAGATCCTGGAGCTGAGCCTTTAACTCTCTCAATTCTGCTGGTGCCATTCTGTAGGGTGCCTTAGAGATTGGCGTGGTTCCAGGAACCACGTCAATCACAAACTCAATCGCTCGATCCGGCGGCATAGACGATAGCTCGGGAGGGAACACATCTGGATACTCTCGGACGATAGGAATGTCCTCGAGTCCAGGCATCGCCGTAGGCGCCTCTACAACAGTAGCTAAGAATGCAACACAACCACGACTCATCAGCTGTCGGGCTCTAGTAGAAGAGATCGTCGCTGCAAACAGCGTACTCTGACAACCTCTGAAAACATACTCCTCCTGATCCGGCTCCCTGAGGGTCACAGTCCTCTCCCGACAATCAATAGCAGCGTAATACCGTGTCAACCAATCCATCCCCAAAACTACGTCGAAATCCTGGAGCTGGCGAAGGACCAAAAGGTCAACAGATAAAAGCCAAGGCCCTAACTGCACAGGGCAGGACCAACAACACTCATCAACGTGTAGAACATGATCGGGTACCTGAACCTCACGAGCACAAGACAACGGTCCTACCTCTAGCCCATGCATGAATGCAAAAGTCCTACTGATGAATGAATGAGATGCTCCGGTATCAAATAAAGCTCTAGTGCGAGTAGAGGAGATAAGGATAATACCTGCCACCACGTGGCCAGCTGCCTCCGCATCATCGACCTGTGCGGTGTACACCCTGCCGCTCGGGGGTGGTCGCCTACCCGACTGCCGTGACGAAGTGGCCCTATCTCCCTGGCCAACACCTGTCGAGGATCCGCCCGTCAGAAAGGGCGGTGGAGGAAGAACCGAAGCTGCCGGCGCTGCTGATGACCCTGCTCCAGGACAAGACCACGATCTGTGCCCTGCCTGCCCACACCGATAACATCGGCCCTGCCGCTGATCACACTGCTGGGGGGCGTGGGGTCCGCCGCAAATCACACAACTATCAGTGCGGCTCTGCTGCTGCTGCTGCCTAGGAGGCCGGGAGGCCGCCGATCTCTGTCTCCTCTGTGCCCCGCGGCCCCGAGGCGGGATCTGGGGCGGCCTCGGGGGCCGCGGTCTGCTCATCTGCCCAGAATCCTGCGGTGCGGGGCGCTTCTCCCCAGAACTAGTCCCTGGCGCCCCGCCCCTCTCGGCCATGATCACCCGCCCTCGAGAGACCCACCGTGCACGCTCCATGGCCGCGTCCAGGGTCAACGATCGGTGTGAATGAACCAGGTGATAAATATCCGGGTGCAGACCTCGCTCGAACAGGTCCACTCTCTGGGCCTCATCAGGGGCAACATGCGGCACGCTGCTCAATAAGCGCTGGAACTCTCGAATATAGTCCGGAAGGGGTCGGCTACCCTGCTGCAGTCGATGGAGATCCCCCTCAAGCTTCTGCTTTGCACTGTCGGGGAAGTAGGCCCCGAGTAGCAAAGCGCGGAACTCCTGCCAAGACACCACCGGAGCTCCTGGCGGTCCCGGGGGGCGGACACGACGCCACCAAGTCTCTGCGTCACCCTCCAGGAAGTGTGTAGCTAAATACACCTGATGCTTTTCCTTAATAAACAGGTTCTCAAATAACTTCTCCAATGCTGAAATCCAGTTTTCTACTTCCCGCGGCTCAGAACTCTGCCCGGCGAAACGCGGAGGACGGAACTGGCTGACATAAGCTAAACGATCCGTGAGCTCCCTCTGCTCCGACTCTGTCAAAGGGGCGATCTGAGATGAGGTCGACGAAGTCGCCGCTGGCGGTGCCGCCGATGTCCTCTGCTCAAGTAACCTCATCATCCGCTCCAAATTTTCCTCCTGGCGTTTGGCAGCCTCCTCCTGGCGCCGCAACGCCTCAGACAACTGGGCCACTTGGGCCCGCAGCTCATGATCAGACATCTGGGCCACTTGGGCCCGTAGCTCAGGAATCTCACCCTGTGCAGCCTCCTCCTGCTCGGGCCTGTCCTCCGACGCGGAGTGCGCCCTCGTCGTCGCACGACGTCTAGGAGGCATCTCAGGCAACTGTAACAGGGAAAACAGGGTGTCAGAGAACCAAAACTTCACAACCCAAAGCCAGCGAGAGTCAAAGACATGTTTTCGGCTCTAAAGTGTTGTGTTGTCTGCAGCCAACAGAACTACTTTAGAGAGCTAACATGTAAAGTCACTCGCCCGAAATCCCGGGGGAGTCACAACACAACCAAAACTCTCGCTACCACTCATCTCTCTCGACAGTCACTCTACTGTCCAAACAAAAGCCTAGGGTCCCTAAGTCCCCAAAGACCTACACACCTAGGCTCTGATACCACCTAATCTGTCACGCCCCGGGGTCGAGCCTGCGACCCGGGCTCGCCAACAGACCCGCCGTCTGTGCGGAAACTGCCGCACAGACGAAGCGTCTAACCTGTGGAAAGGGATCTAGCCATACAAGTATCAGAGCAAAGAGGTGCAATACTGAAATAAGTAAACTGCATACAAGAGTCACTAAGTAAAAAGTCCAGGTACAACATCCGTTACCTCCCAAAAAGGGGTACACCACCACTAACAAGTACAAAAGTGGGAAACCAAAAACACCCGAGTAGCTCTACCTGTGACTCTACAGACCCAGGTGGCACTAGTCGGCCAAGCCCTTGCCACGGTCTGAAGACTCCGCACGTGCCGGCCCAGGAATGTCCGCCTCAGAATCACCTTTCACACACGGCGGGTGTGAGATCAACAGAAAAGTCAGATCTCAGTGGGTACCGATGCCCTATCCTCGGTAGCCCACCAAGTCCACTGGAGGCAAACACAGATAGATAGATAGATAGATAGATAATACTGGAATGAAAGCTGTGAGTAAATCTATCACTATATGCCTCAATGCAATGCTGTACTAAATGACATCTAGCATAATATGAAAATGACCACCCGCACATGTCATTTCCCGCAGCCACCCGGTAACACGGCCGGGGGCGAGCTTCCACTGGTATCTCGGCCAGGGAAGTACTCTCCTGGTATCTCGGCCAAGGAAAAATCCTCCCGGTAACTCGGCCGGGGAAAGGTACCCTCCTGGTAACTCGGCCAGGGAAAATGCCCTCCCGGTAACTCGGCCGGGGAAAAACCCTCCTGGTAACTCGGCCAGGGTAAACGCCCTCCTGGTAACTCGGCCAGGGCTTCGAGTACAGCTGTGCAATCCAGAGCGTACACCAATCAGCATAATACGCATCCCAGTCGGAAAATATAACCCGCGACCTGCGCGGCCGACCCGCACTTGCCTAATAGCACAAGGTCACAATACCTTTGCGTTCGGAAAGAAAATGGGCATCCCGTGATCCTTTCGAAAGAAACCAACCCACCTGCGAAGAATCCGCAATCCGTGCGCCAAACAGAGGTCCAGGTGTGGTCCAACAGCTCCACGTAGTACCACGCGCACCACAGTCCACGTAGACGAGATAATCCCTCAGTCGCACTGCAACTTGGTGAAAAAGTAGGGGATCAGAAAATAACCCGTGACAAAGGACCTGCTCTCAAAAGGCGGAAAACCCAACCGGCAACGAAAAACGCCGGGCGTTGCGCGGAAAACCCATCGCACGACCGCCACGGCGCATCGACGAGCCGCAAACCCCGCGGCACAGTACAACCCACGGCCGCGCAGCCCAAGAGCTGCCCGCGCAACGCCCTGCAGTGCCGCGCGCCAAGCACGCGGCCTGCAGGGCCGCGGGCCCAAGGGGCCGCCGCGCGGCCCTCCTGCAGTGCCGCGTGCCTGGCGCGCGGCATGCAGGGCCGCGGGGCCCAAGGGGCCGCCGCGCGGCCCTCCTGCAGTGCCGCGCGCCTGGCGCGCGGCCTGCAGGGCCGCGGGGCCCAAGGGGCCGCCGCGCGGCCCTCCTACAGTGCCGCGCGCCTGGCGCGCGGCCTGCAGGGCCGCGGGGCCCAAGGGCACCCGCGCGGTGCCCTGCAGCGCCGCGCGCCTTGCGCGCGGCCTGCAGGGCCGCGGGGCCCCAAGGGCACCCGCGCGGTGCCCTGTAGCGCCGCGCGCCTTGCGCGCGGCCTGCAGGGCCGCGGGGCCCCAAGGGACCGCCGCGCGGTGCCCTGCAGCGCCGCGCGCCTTGCGCGTGGCCTTCAGGGCCGCCCACGCGGCACCTTGCAGGGCCGCGCGCGCCTTGCGCGCGGCCTGCAGTGCCGCGCTGCACTGGGGGCGGCCCGCGCGGCACCCAAGCAGTGGCGCCCGGCCCCACTGCAGTGCCGCGCGTCAAGCGCGCGGCCTGCAGTGCCGCGCGGCACAGGGGCCGCCCGCGCGGCACCTTTGCAGTGCCGCGCGCCCAGCGCGCGGCCTGCAGTGCCGCGCGGCCCCAGCGCCGCAGCCCGGCAGTCCGGCGCCCTGCTGCTCAATGTGGCAGCAGGGCGCGCGCTGCGCGCGACAAGCAAGCGCGCACGCGCAGCACCAGTCCTCACAGATCGCGCCGCCGCAAATGCGCGAGCGGCGCGAGCAGTGCCACGCCTCGGCAACCAGACCACACGACGCAGCAGCAAAAGAAAGAGAGCAAAAAGAAGGAGAGGAGAGGGGAGAAGCCAAAACCCAACTTGCAACTATAACGAAAACACCAACCTTGTTATTGTCAGCCCGCAAGCTCCGCTCGACTCTACACCGTCGCAGCGAGGAAAAATAAATAACCCAAGAACCCTCCTCCAACTCCTCTTCTTCTTCTTCTTCTTCTTCTTCTTCTTTTTACTTGCTTTCTTCCTTCTCTTTCTCAGCTTCAGAACAACCCATTAGGGTACCTTGGAGAAGAGAAGGGAAGATGAGGTGGAGTGAGTTCGAGAGAGAGAGAGCTTAAATAAGAAAAGCAATTAATTAAAACCCTCCAACACTAAAAGGGAATTAATTAGCTATCAACTCACCCAAACAATTAATTCACCAACTCTCTTTCTCTGCCAACAACTACTCCACCAGCAGCACTATACCACATTAACATAAAGTTAATTAAAGCAAAAGAGAAAAAAAATAATAAAATAAGACAAAAGTGGTCACAGCAACTCACTTTTTAACCCCGGCACCTCCGCCGCCGCCCGGAACCACCCGAACCCCGCTGTAAATCAAAAATACACGCGCTCACGCCTTTTGCCAGTCAAAAGGCTCGTCGGTGGAGTCAGAATGCTCAACCCAAAAACCGGTACACTACAAGTGCTCCTCATGCTCCAAGTCGCTCTGGGAGTAGATCATAATATCTCTGGAGGATCTTGTTACCAATGCAATCAAGTACAGCTGGAGCACAATTCCTCAAACCAAAAGAGTGGCAGGGCGTTAATCAATCCAATTGGCCTCACTATAACATAATGCCCCTACCGCGTCCTTAACACCATCTTGACGAAATACTCAGCCGTATGATTCCAAAATCTGTATCTGCATCAGTCGTACAACTGCCGGAGTATAACTCCATCAAAAGGTCCAGAATAATACTCGGACCTATCTACACTCGAGCCATAAAAGGGCCCTCACAGTCGTGTATCAACGATGTGGCATCACCACCGTATATCAACGGCGTGGCACTAGGTCAAACAGACCCCTCGATCCATCAGATCCTGCAACTGCGCCATCAGCTCTCACAGCTCTACTGGCAATATCCAATGAGGTGCTGTCGAGGGTGGCGCGGTTCCCTGAACCACGCCAAACTCAATCTCTATCTCCCTAACCGGCGGCATTATCAACAGCTCAGGTGAAATCATACCCGGAATCTCGTGGCAACAGAGATATCTTTGGGTCCCGGTGCCGCCGTAAGCACCTCTCACACTGTCGCTATAACCAGTGTGCTCTGAAGACCTCAACAACCAAATCTCCTCTCGTCTGCCTCGCAGAAGGTCAAAGTCCTCTCCTTCCGTAGTCTAACATCCTGTGGCACTGTGCCAACCAAAACCCAAGCACTAGGTCGAAACGCCGAACTGCCATAATTACCAATAAGTCTACCCGTATATCTCGCGGCCTCAGCTGCATAGGACATAGACCACAAGCCTCCCCCACATACACAACACTAACAGGAACCTATACCTCAAGTGCATGTGGTAACAATCTGCCTCTAGTCCATGCAGGAATGCAACATGCTCCTACTCCGACTGCTGTGATGAAATCACACCTGCGACAACTCGATCCACTACCGTGGCGCCCTCCAACCGGGCGGCACAGATTCATCCGCTCAAAGCAAGTGGTTGTCGCCCAATCTGCCTAAAAATCAGGACTATCCACAAGGGAGCACGACCTCTGTCTCTGCTCACATTGAGGCGACGAATAAAGTCCTCCGCAGATAACAAATCCACGCTACCGCTGCGCCACTCTGATATAGAGGTTGATGCCGCCATCGGGGTCCACCCGATCTCTGGCATCACGGGAACCCGTTATCCAGGAAAAATAAAATCAGAAATGTCTCTGCCGGCCGATCTGTCCTCCATCACCCGGCGCCAAGCGCCAATATCCAGAACTCACCTCTGGCGGCAGATCTCTATCCAACGGAACTGCAGCACCCCGCTCCAAACCCAACGCCTACTCCAACGAGGCGTCAGAACCTGTAACGGAGGAACTAAGTAAACTGAAACGTATCCTGGCGCAATCCACTCTCAGCCACACATATCCTATGCGCCTCGTCCCTCGAAACCTGGAGCGCGTAGTTCAACGACTGTATAAACTCCCTAGCACAGGGAGGCTCTCCGAGAGTCTCTCCATCACCACCAACCCCAATTCTGCCTACAAAGGCTCCAACTCAAACCTATGAATCGGGATGGTTCAGACTGCCGGAACTGGCTCCATCGGCCAACGACGTCCCGAAGCTCAGCTACTATCCACTATCCACCCTGCCTCGGTGCCTCGGCACTGCTCGTCGGCACGGAGGGGGCTGCTCGCTCCATCGGCGCCACTGGTACAACTGAAGATACCACTGCATAGGAAGAAAGTACTGGAGGACACTCAAGCGGTACTGCCACTGGCTATGCTCTCTGCTCCAACAAGCGCATCAAACGTTCCATGGCTTCTTCCTGGCATCGGACAGCCTCCGACATCTGTGCCATCTGGATCCATAACTCCTGGGTCTCGCTCTGCTCTGATAGCTCTGTCTCCCGCTGCTCGGGTTACTCATCAGATGCGGGATGTGCCCTCTTCGCTACACGACGTCTCAGGGGCATCGTAGTCCACTACACAATAACAAACATCAGGACACAACAACCGTACGACCCAATCCAGCGAAAGTCTAAGACATGTTATCAATTCCACAGCATTATGTTGTCTGCAGCCAACATAATCGCTTAGGAGCATAAACATGCCAATCACTCATCCCGTCTCTTGGGAGAGGTACAAAACTCGATCAGGACTCTCGCTAAAAGTCACGACTCTCACGTAGTCATCCTAATGTCCAACCACAAGCCTAGGGTTTCTAAGTCCTCAATGACCTACAACCTAGGCTCTGATACCACTCTAATCTGTCACGCCCCGGGGTCGAAACTGCGACCCGGCTCGCCAACAGATCCGCCACCTATGCCAAGCCCGCATAGGCGAAGCGTCCTACCTGCAAGAAAAGTACTACAGCTAAACAGATATCAGAGCTATAAATAAAAATCTGCTGTATAACTAAATCAATCACTGTACAACTGGAAAATAATACAACAATGTCCGTCTCCCAAAATGATAAACATACAGTATCCTCAAATACAAACTCAGAACTCAACAGGGAGTTATCTCCAATAAATACAACAGTGTACAGGCTCTCAAAACATAACAATCCTCACTACAATAGTCTCTCAAAGGAAGAAAATGAAATAACTAATCTACTGAAGCTCTCCTCTGAAGGGGTACCGCTACACTCCAACGACGGGTGGGGAACTAGCTCGCGACTCCCTCGCCTCGGTCAGAAGGATCAGCAACATGAACAACAGGAACCGGAGTAGAAGTTCCAGTGGGAAAAGACACCACGACGGGTGTGAGAACTACGTCCCAAGTAGTTCTCAGTGGGTGCCGCCAACAAGCCCGACGGTCTGCCCACTAAGTCCGCTAGAGGCATAAAGTAACAAAAGCAGTGCTGTAAGGAAAGCTGGGAAAAGTAAACTCTACAGCTACTATGCCTCTACCTAGATGCTCAAAGAGTGGAACAGAAAGAACATGATGCCACAACTAACTCTCATCTCTGATCACCCAATCTGAACTGACTGCCTCATCAGGTCCAGTCAAGCCTGCGCCAACCTACTGCCGTTACGTCCCGGAGGAGCGGATTTACGTAGGACGTCCATGACTGCCAACACCAGCACAGCCAGAGGGACAAATGCAACGACAAGTCGCGATAGAAAAGCTCAATCTCACGCCGGTACAACAACCCGATCTCGCCTACTTCGGAGTGGCACTCGAGGGGAGCGACCCGCTCGAGTATAAAGTAACCCATCTCAAGTATCTCTGTAAAGTATCTCTGTCAAGCTCAAATGTGGCTCATGCAGGCAATGATCCACGATCAAAAAGATCGGTAACTCCAAGCTCAAAGCACAACTCAGTCGGAAAAAGAACCTCGACTTGAACAGGAATAGCCCAAAACACTCTCACAGCTATTTCGGAGAACCCTCAACGACTCAATCTGATAAATGCACGACCATGGCTGAGTCGGGAAACCTCCACGACTCGATCTGCCAGAACCCCAAGATCCTCAAAGCTAAGTGGGAGAACCATCTCCACCACTAAATCAGAAAAACAACCTCTAGATCACACTCTACCAACTCATAGCACAAAGTCGCATCCACTGCGAGAAACTGCCTCAACAGGCCAACACCGGATCCCCTGCGAACAACTGCCTCAACAGGCCAACATTGCAACCACTGACACGAGGAAGGGTCCGGGAACCCCGAAAGACTAGAACCTACAATCCAAATCAAACAAGAACAGGCTCTAGGCATAGCCTCTCGTTGTTCTCGTCCCAAGAAGAAAGCAGACCTTAGAACCTAGACCACTCGAATCATCTCGGGTGGTTAATTTATAGGAAAAGGTGACATTTCTTACTGAAGCGCTTTGATCTGTAAGAAATCCATATTTAATGATTTTTAGTTCTTTTTAGGAAAATAGTTGAAACCAAGTTTTATATCTAAGCCTCGAAGGGCTAATGCCTTCGTCCAATCAAACAGGAACAGACTCAGGCGACCCTACGATGCTTGGAAGAAAATATTTGGTTGACAAAAATCATATGTGTGTCCAAAAAGGTTCTGGGTTTAAGGTCCTGCTAACACTGATCTACCGCTGCCACTATCACAGCGGCGACAGATAAAACAAGAAAAATAAAACATCTCGGGACCGCCGTCTACCCAAACGGCTCCCGCTACAGATGAACAACCAACTACATCTACCAGACGCCACTCTGCTCCCAAGCACGAGTGTAACATGCATCCCGCACTAAAAGATAACACCTGACCACTCGGCCCACTACCCGGGCGAGGAAGGACACTATGTCCAGGAAAGTAGAAGTGTGGATGTCTAAAGCAGAAATAACCCTAGCCCAAGTGAGGGTTTTCTACTAGTCTGGTTATACATGCAACATATGACGGGGTGCTAGGTCAAGTTCCAATAACTATAATTTACAGATGGTAGAAAGCAAGGAGATGACAATACCATCAGATAATACAAGGAATAGCAATTCCTACATTCTAACATGCTGCACAAGCATTTCACTATCATGCATAGTCCTACTATAGCAGATTTAAAGCACAGTCCATCAATCTTGGAGACAAGGCCACCCACCTGAAAATGCTAACAGTCCGGAGTCGCACAGCTGAGAAAGTCCAGAAACAGATATCTCTACACACCCACCAATCCAACAATACAGGAACAGTGATCAATACCTCCTGGGTACAAAAACACAACCCAAAGTTACACTTAATTCCATAAAATCCAAGCATCACAAATCTGCTGGGAACATTCCCCTTAATGCGAAATTTTCACCTGTAAAACGAACTCCAAAAATTCCAATAAAAATACTACTGCGATCCTCGCGTCGATACCTTCGAAACGGGTACCTGCACGCCCAAATCTGAGCCCCGTAGGCCAAGTTACAAATTCTACAGTACAGGTGCGCAAACACTCACAACCACACAACTGTAAACTCAAACACAGATAAAAGGGGAATAGTATACCTTCGGGCAAGCCTCAGAAAAATCCCAGAAAAATACAATGATAATCCTTACGATGAGTAGATCCAAAAAGTGTATAGGCTCGTCTCAATCCGACACTCGGGTGCGGAGATAAAATTCCGGCAAGGGGCCGCTGTCCAAAAACTCCACCAGAAAACAGCGGCTTAGAAATGCCTCGAAACCCGTGTCATAAACTCTGAATCCAGCAAGATGATCAACACGAAAGTCGAAGAAGTACCTCTCGTAATTCCAACGCCGCAGAAATCGTCCAAAAATACTGAAGGAGTAGCTCTGTAGACCTCTCAGATCAAACTGCGACGATAACAGGCCTCCGATGAAAAATCGCCACACTGCGCTCCGATGCCGAAGTCGTCGACGCCGCGGCTTCCAAAAAATCCGGGCCTCTGCCAGATGATGCGCAGCACAAAGATCTCCATCTTTCCTTAAGGGTGCGAGGGGAAAGGAGCTCGGGAAAGGGGGAAAAAAGCCCCAGCCAACCGCCTATTTATAAGCCCAGCCCAAAAAATTCGACTTTGGACTTTTGGGCCAAAGTTCCGGGCGCCCGAATCTTCCGGGCTGCTACAGTAACGGGCCCAGCCCGTTACTGTTCACGCCCGGAAATCTCCCAGGCTGCCACGTAGCCTCCCAAACAGCAAACAGCTGTTTAGGCCAACCGCGCTGCGCCACGCGGCCGAAGCGGGTGCCGACACGTGGCGCCCCCGAGCGGGAAGCGCAGGTCAGCGCGCCCACGTCGCGCCCCACGTGCGCCTACGCGCGCCTGTCGGGCACGCGGCCCGAGGTACCAGCTCCCCGCACCGTGGACCGCGCGCACAACACCGCACCAACCCCGATCTGCCACGTGTCCACCCCCGGTCCACCGTGCACCCGCGCCTTCTCGTGGACCGCGCCCACTGCGCCCGCCAACCGGGAGGCGCCACGTGGCGAGCGCCCGGGTGCACGCCTCCGCGGTGGACCGCGCGCCTCCGCCGCCGGCAACCGCCGCGCTCCGCCGCCCGCCGCCGCCGCCGGCGCCTCTCCGGCCGCCGGAACAGTGCCGTCGAACCTCGAAATCCGTGCCGGGTCATCCGGGCTCCGAAAAACATAAGTAAATAGTCCATTTTGAGCGTTTTCGCGCGCTGAATCCAAATCCGAAGTCCGATTTGCCAAATTCCACTTCTAAAATTTCTCAAAAATTTCCGGGAAAGCAAACTTGATCCGTTTTTTCATGCCGAGTCCAAATCTTGGGTCCAATATGCGCGCAAACACCTCTAACACCCAACATGGGTCTCCAGAAGCCGCAGATCCAACAGTAATCCAAACGTGGGAATTTCCGGGTCCTCACAGTGATACTTGTTATAGTGATACTTTACTCGTGTGGGTCGCTCCCCTTGAGTGCCACTCCGGAGTGTGCGACCGGACGGATCGAGGCCGGTCTGTTACTTACTTTAGTGTGCGATCGGACGGACAGAGGCCGATCTGTTACTTACTTTGGGATGCGACCGTACCGCTCAGAAGTCAGTCTGTATCCCGCGATTGAGTTCTTAAGATACTGAGTTCGTGAGATTGATGACAGAGCAGGCAGTACCGGGTTTTATACCAGTTCGTTCGATTGGGTTTATTCAGGCAGGTACTCTTATTGTTACACTCGTGCCTGGGGGCTGAGTGGAGTGTAGTAGCTGTGTTTAGACCAGTGCTAGTGTTGTCGGGAACCGGTTGGGATTAACGGTGGTCCCGTGTCGTTGAGAGTACTTTGACCGTTGTGTGAGAGATTGAGGATCTTGAGTCTATCCGTTCTGAGAGAGAGCGTGGATTTTGACTATAGCCTGCATGTGCCACTATTCGATAGCGAATTAGTCCAGTTGGACACCCTACGTTGATGCACTAGGGAGGCGCAGGCTTGACTGGACCAGATGTGGCAGTCAGCTCGATTGGGTCGATTGTGCACCCCAGGTGCGGTTGGTTGCATACCTTTTATTGTCTTTCCCTTTTTGAGCATTTAGATAGAGGCATGGTAGCTGTAGAGTATCTCCAGCTTTCTTATTCAGTTTTTATTGCTTCGTTATCTTATGCCTCTAGGAGACTTCGTGGGCAGATCGTCGGACTTGGCGGTGGTACCCACTGAGAACTCCCTTTTGGTGTAGTTCTCACACCTATTGGGGGTCCCCCCCCTTCTTTCTTTTCTCTCCTTTGTTTTACAGAGTCTTAGCGGGTGTTGCTGATTCTGCGGTTGCTGTGCGAGGCGAGGGAGTCGCGAGCTAGATCCCTACCCGTCTGTGGAGAGTAGCGGTACCCCTACATTGGAGATTCTTAGTACAGTCAGTAGATTATTTATCTTTCCGCTTTTGAGAGATCATTGTATTGAGAGGATATGACTTGTACTGAGAGCCTGTACACTGATGTATTATTTTCAGGGTACCTCCCTGTTGAGTTCTAGGTTATTGTATTTGAGGATATTATATGATTATCATTTATGGGAGATGGATATTGTATCATTATTCAAGTTGTACAGATGGTTGGTTTTAGTTTTACAGCACTTTTAATTTTTAGCTCTGATATCTGTTTAGCTGTAGCCCCTTTCTTGCAGGTACGACGCTTCGCTTATGCGGGGTTTTGCATAGGCGGCGGATCTGTTGGCGAGTCCGGGTCGCAGTTTCGACCCCGGGGCGTGACAACATCTGCGCGGTTATTGCTCGATGATGAGGAAGACACCAGGAGTTTTGCTATCACATCGACGCGGTTATTGCCCGATGATGAGGGTGATAGCAGGTAGTGCCAGTTTTTACTGGTGACTAGATTGGGTTTATTCAGACATGCATGTTAGATACTGATGCATACATACAGTCATTCCTTTTGGCACTGCATTTAGAGGCATACTAGTGGTGGTTTCCCTTTATTCAGCAGTTCTGTTTACAACTTCACCACTTATTCCTTTTCTTGCCTCTGGTAGACTTACTAGGTACGCCGGAGTTTGCGGCTTTACCCACAGGGGGAGGCTACTGGTTTACTAGTGGTTCTCACCCCCATTGTTGTTTCCCTCTTTTCTTCCTCCTGTTTTGCAGAGTCTTCTGCGGGAGTTGCTGACCTTTCGGTCGTTGTTCGAGGCGAGGGAGTCACGAGCTAGATCCTTACCGGCCGAGGAGTGTAGCTGTATCCCCTGGTTGGATATTCCTTGTAGCTGTCAGCTGGTTTTTATTGTTTACCTTGAGAGGGATCTTTTGTATTTGGAGAGACTGATGTACTATAGTTTTAGTTTATCTCCATTTTTGGAGTTTGAGAGATGCTGTACTGAGGATATTGTATGATGATTATCTGTATTTGAGGAAATGGATGTTGTACTCTATTTCATGTTGTACAGTGATTGGATTTTATTTTACAGCATTTTATTTCCGCTCTGATATTTGCGTAGCTATAGTACTATCTTTTGCAGGTTAGACGCTTCGCCTATGCGGGATTTTGCATAGGTGGCGGATCTGTTGGCGAGCCAGGGTCGCAGTTTCGACCCCGGGGCGTGACAGAATGTCGATAGAACAAGTTCGAATTTCTACGGAACTTGCGCAAATTACTGCCACCCAAGCCGACATGAAGAAAAAGTTCAAATCTTTCGCCAAATTGGTCAAAATGATTTTTCCTAGACTTGGTTGCAGTGACTCCGACGACACCGACTCGGGTTGATGTTTTTGTTTTTCAATGTTTCTTCTAATGATTTCTCTTTTGCAGGTTTTTACTTTTGAAAGTTGAACTTTGCATTACCCGCCTTTTATTTTGGCTTGTTTTCTATGACAAAAAGGGGGAGACAATATGGAACATTGAGTGTGAGTACTTTGAACTTTGAACTTTAAACTTTGACAGTAAGGTAAGTTGAAAACTTTGTACTCTGAGTACATGCCACTACTAACTATTTGACTAACTATTTGGGCATGTAATATTACTAACAAGTTGCTTGATAACTGATGTGATATTGACATTTGAACTCTTAATGATTAGATGATATGTGAATCTTTGACTGTCGACTTTCTTACATATCTGATAAATAATGCCATAAGGAGTATAAACTCTATCTCTCTGATTGTTTATTGAATGATTAAATTCTTGAGGTATCTAACGATTTCTTTTTGTCAAGAATTGTTTCTTTGCAGAGAGTACAAGCGTCTAAGTCTAGAGTTTGTATTAGGAGTTTATCTCTTGTATTCATTTTATTTGGATCATTCATGTAAATTTTTGTTGTATGGTGATAGCAACAAAAATATCTTTTTGTTTTTTAAAAGTAGATTTTTGTTTCGTCACGAAACCGCCAAAGGGGGAGATTATTAAGGAATTTGTATGTAGTGTCACGACTTTTTTAGGTGTATTTAAACTCTGTTTAAATATGGTTAGCCCTAATATTGTTTTTATCGAATCGTCGGGGCTTGTGAATCTGTACTCGCGAGTATTTTCCTGGTTTAGAGCACAGAAAACGGTGAACGACAAAGCGATCGGATCTGAAATCCGATTTACGGATCTCCCGAAAAGGGGTTTTGAAGGTCTTGATATTCGTAGTGTGCGTCGGAATCCGTGCTAAGTGATCGGCACGCTTTTTGAGGGAATTGGAATCTCTCGCTCTATTTAAAATGACTAAGGGGTTTTATTTTTTTGCACGTACAAGAGAAAATAGTATTTTATATTATACGTTTTATTTTATTTATCTCTTTCAAGAAATGAAAACCCTAGTCGGAGAGAAAAAAAAGGGAGAGAGAGAGAATTTCCCTTCTTTTTCGTTGATCAAGCGTGTCGGAGGTGGGAAGTGGAATCGGATTCTCATCGCCTGCGAGGAACGAGTTCTTCTTCTTCTTCCTCTTCTTCTCCGCGAGATCAAGGTTAGCGGTTTGATGTTTTAGTTTCCTTGTTTGTTTTCCGTGTCGTGTGTCGGGGGTTTTCGCCGTTTTGCTTTGCTTGTGCCGTTCGTAGCACCGCCGTCTTGCCCTTGCGCGCCGCCGCCGCGATGCCCTAGAGCACTGCCGCCATGGTGTAAGGGCGCGCCGCTGCCATGAGGCCGCCGCCGTCACTGCGCCCCCGCGCGGGGGAGGGCACGAGGCTGCACCGCATGCAGCACGCCCGCGCGGGGCCGCTGCCCGCGCAGGGCCGCACCGTATGTGGCGCGTCGCGCGGGGCTGGTGCACGCGCGGGGCTGGTGCTCGCGCGGGGCTGCACCGCATGCGGCGCCACAGCGCGGGGCCGCACCCCATGCGGCGCGCCGCGCGGGGCCGCACCGCATGTAGCGCGCCCGCGCGGGGCTGGTCCCCGCGCGGGGCCGGTCCCCGCGCGGGGCCGCACCGTTCGTCGTTGCACCGCCGCCGCCGCCTCCGCCGCCTCCGCTTGGTTTCCGCCTTTACCTTTGCGTGTTCGGGACCTCAGTTTTTCACAGGCAAGTCTTGTCTTACATGTTGCTTCTTTTGGGGACTTTTTAGGTCCGGGAGTCGTTCGAGGGCGCGGGTCGATTTCAGGTGTTCCGGTCGACGCGATTCGAGGTGGGTACCCCTTTCTGTCGTCTTTGGAGTTTGGGTCTATCTTTATTATGAAAGAGTAAATTAATTTCACTTTTGAAATCTTGTCTAACTCCCTTTTCGCGTAGGTATCATTATTGCTATTATCTGTCGCGACTAAGCGTCGCGGTGCTCTATGTTACACTTTGACTATGGTTACTATGCTCATGGCTATTTGCACGCACACCAGCGGTTTGGCCACCGCATCGGTGTACTTTTTCGGAGAGGTGGTACGTTGACCCGTGAATCCCCACAAGGTGACGTAGTTGGGGCCCCTTATGGTTGCTTACGGTGCTGCACAAGTGCCGCGATGGGTTAAAAGCACCAAGGTGAGAGCGATGTGTATCTTTGAGGTAGGTGCTCAGTTCTGCTTTTACAGGGGGTTACGATTGACTAGGTAGGTGCTCAGTTCTGATTTTACAGGGGGCTACGATTGACTGAGGTAGGTGCTCAGTTATGCTTTTACATGGGGTTACGATTGACTGCATGATGGGGAGTGTGGATGCTCTGGTCTTTCGGTTTGCGTTATTCTTAGTTTTTATAGCATCTTACACTTTTTACGTTTTACCTCTTACTCTTTGTGTCACTGACTTCCCACACTGTGACAGGTTCGGTCAGGGGTGGGATCTGGGACGACGGTGAGGCCGCGACTTGAGGACTTTAGCCTTATTCTGGGTTGGTGACTTTTCCCTTTTATGTTTTGATTATTTCAGTTAGTTAGCCTATGTGCGTATGTTACCTTATTGTGGATGATGCGGATGTTGGGATTGTTTTATGTTCATTGTTGGGTTATATGAATAATAGGATCTAAATAGGGGAAAAAACACATAGAGGGGGGGTGAATAGGTGTAAACCATAAACACTCAAAAATCTTTGCGATATAAAAACCCAATGCGGAAAAATAAATAACACGCAGAGATTTTTACGTGGAAAACTCCAAACCAGAGTAAAAAACCACAGGACCGATAACATGGTGAAATCCACTAGAATTAAACACGTACAAGGTGATATACCGTACTCACAGACGACTCAACCTTTTCCATACGCTCCTAGTTGATCTTCTCCGCTCGCTCCACGACGCTTCTCGAATCCACGATGTGCGTCCAACGCCGAATCCACGGCGTCCAACGTCGAGTCCACGACGTCCAACCGAGTCCACGGTCTTCACCCAGTAGTACGCTTCGAATCCACGAACGTACCTCGCTCCGAATCCACGAGAGCGGTTGCACCTTGAATCCACAAGGCCACGCGAGTCCACGCGCCGATTTTGGGGTAAATCGTTGTTTTTTTTTGGGTGGTGATGATCCGCCGAATACTTAGATTAGAAATAGATCGGAAATACCATCTAAGTATTCATTGATTTGATTCGACTCAAAATGTGAGTATGAAAACCTAGAATCAAATCAATCAATATAGATGAAGAAACATAAGATAGAATCTATGATTTCCTTTCTTCTCTATATGTGGATCTTAGGCCGTATAAAAGATGACGGCTACTTTTTCTATTCAGCGGACTTAACCTAGAAAAAGAATCATAGGGTCTATTTATAGCTTAGAAACCCTTGGAAGAAGATAAGGATAAAAAACTAACCTTTTCTGGAGTTTTTACAAGACGACGATCCAGATCAGAGATCGGCGATCCGGATTGCGATAGCGAGAAAAACCGTTTCCAGAAAAACGAATGTCACGCCCCGGGGGTTTGTTTTAGCGGAAACGATTCACAAAAGTCAAACCTTTGACGTATAAATTTTTTTTTGATAAAAGAAAACCTCTCTTCCCCGGCGCGTGCCCAGACCCGCCGCATATACAGAATCTCTCTGCAAACGGACAGAGTCTCCTCTGTATATGCACGGCGTAGCGTTTAGTACATGTTCCCAACACAAGCAACCATTCAATCACAACAGTCACTAACATACAACTAGTACCACAATTTATTAAAACGCACGACCGATCAATTTGAAAGGATAAATCCACAGTCGTTGAAACGGTGCCTACCCAGCACTCAGGTTTTGAAAACGTGTTCGAAAGCAGCATAAATCCACAGGGTTTTGAAAACAGTGCCCACACGACACCTGAGTTTTGAAATTCGTTTTCGCAATCCATAAATCCACAGGGTTTTGAAATCAGTGCCCACACGACACTTAAATTTTAAAAACAGTTTTCGCAGTCTTTTCTTGGGTTTTCTTTTTCTTTTTCAAACGGCCAACAGAAACAAAAGGAAAGATAAATGCATAAGAGAACCACCGAATAGAGACCATGCCGACATCCACACCGACCCCACGAGGGTATCGAGAACCTCACAAATAACTACAACGTAAATGAAATGTAAAGATGCAGAAGGAAATACAGTCCAGGGTCCCCAGCGACCCAGAAGCTCCTGCCCCGTCCTCACCGTCGCCTACCTCTCCCCCCGTCTGGACCCTGTCACGAAGTGGGAAGTCAGTGACGAATAATAGTAGAGCAGGACAATATAATAAAACAAACCGTGAAGACAACCGGAGCAACCACCCTCTCACGAGGGAAACGATAACCTGTACTCCCGTGTCCTGCAATACCCGGCCACGTCGGACAACTAAACCGACGGCCCATACCGTACCTGCAAAAACCCGACCGCGTCGGACAACTAAACCGACGGGTCGCACCGCTCGCACCTCGGCGCCTCAAACCCCACCACTAATAAGGGGCCCCACTACGTCACCTCGTGGGTATACACGGGTCATAGACCGCTTTTCCGAAAAAGCGCACCCTTCGCGGTGGCCAAACCGCGGGTGCGCGTGTTGCAACCTCGAGCATAGTAACCGTGAAACAATATATACATATCCACACATGAGAACCATATGAAACAGTATATGAAACGACATATATAAATACGTGTAAGCGAACCATGTGAAACAGCATATATCCAAGCATAAGAACCGTAAAACCATATGCGATTAATTTATGCCTTCCTACAATGTTTAACCCAAGTACGAGATCCATAGAATTTTTAAGAGTCAGCACAATTAAACGTGTAGTGTCTATCACCCATCAATATTTAACCCAAGTACACATAAGATTGACCCCGTCCAACATGATAGAGCTAAATGCTAAGACTTAAAAATAAAACCCACCTGTTACTTATAACGTTCCACGCTCGACTCCCCCGCGTCCCGGCACGCTCCCCGAAGCTACAAACAGGATCCCCGGGCGGTAAGTCAAAACCCGATAGATGAAATCAAAGAAAAGCCTCGAACACTAACCCGCTCCCGACGGCGGCGGCTAAGCCCTGCGCCGCCCTGCTGCCCGCGCGGCGCCTCGCATGCGCGGGCTGCCCCGCGCGGTGCCCCCGCATGCGCGGCTGCCCCGCGCGGGGCCCCGCATGCGGGTGCCCCGGGCGGTGCCCCCGCATGCGCGTGCTGCCCCGCGCGGTGCCCCCCGCGCGGCGCCCCCGCATGCGCGGGCTGCCCCGCGCGGTGCCCCCGCATGCGCGGGTTACGCAGCGCGGCGCCCCGCATGCGGGTGCCCTGCGCGGCGCCCCCGCATGCGCGTGTTGCCCCGCGCGGTGCCCCCGCATGCGCGGGCTGCCCAGCGCGGCGCCCCGCATGCGGGTGCCCCGCGCAGCGCCCCCGCATGCGCGGGTTGCGCAGCGCGGCGCCCCGCATGTGGGTGCCCCGCGCGGCGCCCCCGCATGCGCGGGTTGCCCCGCGCGGTGCCCCGCATGCGGGTGGCTCGCCCCTCTCCCTCCACCTCCGACGAAATCAAGAAACCCCCCCCCCCCTCGTTCGTAACGAGAAAAGACAAGGAATGAAAACGAAAGCACGGCTCACCTTGTTTTCGTCGGTACCGGGCGAAGGAGAGGGATCGTCCTCTTCGCGTTCGTCGGATCTTTGCGGGGAGGCGATCAATCTCTTCTCTTCTCCTTGTCACGATCCCAGTTCTTCACGCCGCCTTGTTAGAGATGGGGAAAAAATGGGGCTCTCACGCACAAGAAAGGGGAACGATAGGGAACCCTAGTTTCCCAAGGGTTTAATTAGCTGTTTGGGTGCAGTTGACGGGGACTTGATCCCAAAATCCTTAAGTCACAAAATTGGGTGATCGGGTGAATCAAGAAGCGGAAAGGGAAAACCCCACCTTTGACTATAAGAAAAATCAGTTTGGGTACTAACCAGGGTCCGGCTCGCCTCGATAATCGTGTAAGTCGCCTGAACTGCTAAACGAACTTCCGGAATTTATTCCGGGAGATTCCGGAGTCGGAATCCAAAACCGATCACGCCGCCGGTCTCCGTTTCGCGAGCTTTATTATCCAAAAATACCCGCGAGCCCCGACGGTCTGCCCAGAACGAAGAAAAATTAAATCACACCCCGGACCCCTTAGTCGAAAAGCGGTTCAATAAACATTCAAAGGAAAGGCCAAAAAGAAAATAAACCCGCGGTTATTACACCACTCACCTCTAAAAACGAGTTTCGTCCTCGAAACTCAAACCCGGGTGGTGGTGAAAAGGTCGGGGTAGCACTCCCTCATTTTAGATTCTAGCTCCCAAGTTGCTTCTCGCTCCTCATGGTTGCTCCAGAGTACCTTCACGTAAGGGATGGTTCGATTTCGCAGAGCTTTGTTTTCCCTTGCCAGGATTCTCATGGGGGTTTCCTCGAAACTCAGGTCCTCCTTGAGTTCGAGTGTAGAGACGTCCAGGATGTGTGATGGGTCGGGAAGATATTTCCGGAGCATGGATACGTGGAAAACATCGTGGACTCGGTCGAGGTTAGGTGGTAGGGCGAGGCGGTACGCCACTGGGCCAATGCGCTCCAAGATCTCGAATGGTCCTACGAACCGTGGACTCAGCTTGCCCTTCAGCCCGAAACGCTTGATCCCTCTGGATGGCGAGACCCGCAAAAGTACGTGTTCTCCTACTTGGAATTCCAAGTCGCGGCGCCTTTGGTCTGCGTAGCTCTTCTGTCGGCTCTGGGCGGTCAGCAGGCGCTGTTTGATGAGGCGTACCTTCTCTTCAGTTTCTTCCACCAAGTCGGGTCCCAAGAATTCCCGTTCACCCAAGTCGTCCCAACAAATCGGGGAACGGCAGCGTCTCCCATATAAGGCTTCGTAAGGCGCCATCTGGATGCTGGCCTGGTAGCTGTTGTTGTAGGCGAACTCCACGAGGGGTAGGTAGCGTGACCAACCGATCCCCCAATCAAGCACACAGGCGCGAAGCAGGTCTTCGAGGGTTTGTATCACACGCTCCGACTGTCCGTCCGTCTGAGGGTGGTAGGCTGTGCTGAACTGTAGTCTGGTCCCCATAGCCCGCTGAAGGCTCTGCCAAAACTTCGAGACAAAACGCGTGTCTCTGTCCGAGGTGATCGATGCCGGCACTCCATGTAGTCTCACGATCTCGCTAATATAGGCTTGAGCTAACCGTTCTCGGGTCTAGGTCGTGTGAATTGGCAGAAAGTGTGCCGACTTGGTTAACCGATCGACTACGACCCAAATCGCGTCATAGCCCTATTGTGAGCGTGGAAAACCCGTGACAAAGTCCATGGTGATCTGTCCCACTTCCACTCCGGCACCGGTAGAGGCTGTAGCTTCCCTGCTGGCCGCTGATGCTCGGCCTTTATCTGTTGGCACACTAGGCAATGAGCTACGTGTCGGGTGACGTCCCCCTTCATTTTGGGCCACCAGTAGATCTGTTTGAGGTCCCTGTACATCTTCGTGCCCCCTGGATGTCCCGCATAAGGGGCCCGGTGTGCCTCTGTCAAGATTTCCTCCTTCAACTCCGTCGAATCTGGCACGCAGATCCGTCCGCGGAACCGTAGGGTGCCGTCGCCTTCCACCGCAAAATCGCTCTCTTGGTCCAGGGAAATCTTGTCTCGTACGCGCTGTAAGTGTGGGTCGGTCTGCTGTCCCTCCCGGATCTTCTCAAATAACGTCGGCTTAACCGCCAAGGTTAGAAGTCGCATAACCGTGCCTGCCGGCACCACCTCCAACTGCATTCGTGCGAACTCCGCGATCAAGTGGTTCTGCTCCGTTATCGCGCTCCCTGACGCCCCTTCTTGATGCCCTTTCCTGCTCAAGGCGTCGGCCACCACGTTTGCCTTTCCGGGATGGTATTGAATCGTCAAGTCGTAATCCTTCAACAACTCTAGCCACCGCCTCTGCCGCATGTTTAATTCTTTTTGGGTAAAGATGTACTTGAGACTTTGATGATCCGAGAAGACGTTACAGTGGACTCCAAAGAGATAATGCCTCCACAGTTTTAAAATGAAGACTACAGCAGCCAATTCTAAGTCGTGTATCGGGTAGTTCTTTTCGTAATCCTTCAGTTGCCTGGAAGCGTAGGCGATCACTTTCCCCTGCTGCATCAGAACACCGCCAAGACCGATCCTCGATGCGTCGCAGTACACTTCATAATCCTCTCCGGGTGTTGGTAGTACAAGTATTGGTGCCCTGGTTAACCTCCTCTTGAGTTCCTCAAAACTCTCCTGGTATTTGGCCGTCCATATGAACTTCTCCCCCTTTCGGGTTAACCGATTTAACGGGGTAGCAATCTTCGCGAAACCTTCAACGAAGCGCCTGTAGTATCCTGCCAATCCTAGGAAACTGCGGACCTCTGTCACCGTCGTCGGCGGCTGCCAGCCGACCACTGATTCCACCTTCTTGGGATCCACGGCGATTCCCTGCGCCGAGATCACGTGTCCTAGGAAACCGACTTCGCGCAGCCAGAACTCACACTTCTTGAGTTTAGCAAACAGCTCCTGCTCTCTGAGCGTCTGGAGGGTCGTTCGCAAATGGTCCTCGTGCTCCTCGTCGGTAGTGGAATAAATCAGGATGTCGTCGATGAAAACCACCACGAACCGATCAAGGAAGGGTCTGAAGATCCGGTTCATCAAGTCCATGAAGACTGCGGGGGCGTTCGTGAGTCTGAAGGGCATAACCGTGAACTCGTAGTGGCCATGCCGGGTCCGGAAGGCAGTCTTCAGGATGTCCTCGTCCCGAACCCGGAGTTGGTGGTAGCCCGATTGCAGATCGATTTTGGAGAAGACCGTCGCCCCTCTCAGCTGGTCGAAGAGATCGTCTATTCTGGGCAGGGGGTACTTATTCTTCACTGTAACTTTGTTTATCCCTCTGTAATCGATGCAGAGACGCAGGCTTCCGTCTTTCTTCCGCACAAAAAGTACCGGTGCGCCCCAGGGCGATACACTCAGTCTGATAAAGCCTTTGTCCAAGAGGTCCTCAAGTTGTGCTTTAAGCTCCTTCAGCTCTGCGAAGGCCATCCGGTAGGGCGCCTTCGTAATAGGCTGCGTGCCCGGTAGTAGCTCGATGGGGAACACCACCTCCCGCTCAGGGGGCATCCCAGGCAGTTCCGTGGGAAAAACGTCGGGGAAGTCCCTCACCACTGGGATATCTTAAAGTGTCGTCGGGGGTCGGGTAGCCAAATCCACCGATGCTAAATAGGCCACGCA
This sequence comes from Tillandsia leiboldiana, assembly GCA_029204045.2. Lineage (NCBI taxonomy): Eukaryota > Viridiplantae > Streptophyta > Magnoliopsida > Poales > Bromeliaceae > Tillandsia > Tillandsia leiboldiana. The sequence continues at coordinate 37,747,201 of CM055062.1, read as the reverse complement.
CCCACCCTCCACCAGTCTTCTGGCCCGTGCCGCTGAAATAATCGCCAGGAAGGAGATGCTCTTGCCCATGATGTACACATTCTCAGGGAAACCCGGTTCTTGTAATCGCAGCTGTCGCTTGTCGCAATTGATGAGTGCCTGGTACCTTGTGAGCCAGTTCATGCCCAACACCACGTCGTACTCCCTCAGGGGGATTACTACCAAATCCCACGGGCAAGCCAGCCGCCCTAGCATAATCGGGCAGGCGGCCACAAAGCTGACCGCCTCCAAAGTCCCTCCCGCCGTTTGAACCGTCAAGAAAGTTTGGAGGGGTGCCTCCTCGAGACCGTGCGTAAATACAAAATCACGAGAAATGAACGAGTGTGTTGCTCCGGTATCGAAAAGAGTTCTAGCACGGGAATTTGAAACGGAAGTAATACCTGCAATTGCGTCCTCGGGCGGATCCGTCTCTTGACGGGTCATAGAGAAAACTCTCCCGCCTGGTTGTGGCTGCCTGTACTCCTCGCGCCGTGGTGCAGGGGGTCTAGAAGTCGACGCCATAGGAGCTTTCCCCCGCCCTGAGAGCTGTGGCGTAGGTGTAGAAGCTGCAGAGGACGCAGATCCCCCGCCTAAGGGGCAGTTGCGGCGAAAGTGCCCCCGTTTACCGCACCTGAAGCAGTGGTCGCCTCTTCGGGGGCACTCTCCCGCCAGGTGCCCTCCCCCGCATATGACACAAGGCCTATTCCCCGGCCCCGGCCCTCCTGCTGGCGCGCTCCGGGGCCCCGCCTGTGGTCTCCACCGTTTGGGGGCCCCGCCCCCACTCCAAGAGCCTCCCCCCGAGTTCTGCTGTTGCCGCTTCCGGTCCTCCAGCCGCGTCGAGTTCTCCCTTCTGGCGCGGGTGACCGCAAAACCCCGCTCCACCGTAGTGGCTCTGTCGACCACTTTCTGGAAGGTGTGCAGTTCGGCTGCTTGCACCACCTCGAAGATATTGCTCCGCAAGCCATCCACAAAGAGTTGCGCCTTGTGAGCCTCGTCCCTTATGACGAACGGGACGCAGTTTGCTAGCCGGACGAACTCCCGCTGATACTCCATGACCGTCCGGTTCCCCTGCTAGATGTGGTTCAGGTCATCCTCCAACTTTTTCTTGACACTGCTGGTGAAGAAGGCCCCGAATAGCTCCTGTTTGAAAGTTGCCCAGGACGGGAGTGCGGTACTCCTAGCAGGATCGGGGCATACCGTCTTCCACCACAAGCGGGCGTTCCCCTCCAAGCAGTGGACTGCTAGGGGAACCCGCTCGTCATCCTCCATGAGTAAGTCTTCAAAAAGTTTCTCCATCGACCCCACCCATTTCTCAACGACCCAAGGGTCAGTCGTGTCCCCTTCGAACGTGGGTGGGTCGTATTTCTTGAAGTCCTTCAGGTTGGCCCGCACCCGATCTCGCTCAGTCCTCACAACCGTCCCCTCCCCCGCGGCGGCGGCCGCCACGGTAGGGGTAGGTGTGACTACCGTCTCCTCCAGAGTAACCCTGCTGGTTGTCTCCGGCGCCGGTCCCGTAGTCGCCGCCGGCGGTGGCGCTGTCGGTGGTGCCGCGGCCGGTGCTGTCGGCCCCTGTGGAGGAACCGGGGCTGCCGTCACCGTCGCGGCCTGCTGCCGTTGCGTCAACTGACGCACGTGATCAGTGAGGTTTGCCAGATTCCCCGCCATCTCCCGTAATTGCTGCCGCAGGAGCTGGTTCTCCGCGGCCGTCGACATCGTTGCATCTGCCTCTGCGTCCCCGGCCGATGATCTAGTACGGGCCATGTCTGTCACTTATCACAAGAATCAACTTTAGACTACCCTACTAACCACAACCATAAAGTGAGAGAAAGGACTCAACATTTCCCCCCCCCCCCCCTCGGTCACTCGCGTTCTACAGTCCTATGCCCTACCCATTTCATTCATGTGTAGGCAAGTGAGGTATTCCCACGGATGTCGGCACTAACTGTTGTGATTGAAAGAACTCTCTGATACCATCTTAATCTGTCACGCCCCGGGGGTTTGTTTTAGCGGAAACGATTCACAAAAGTCAAACATTTGACGTATAAATTTTTTTTTGATAAAAGAAAACCTCTCTTCCCCGGCGCGTGCCCAGACCCGCCGCATATACAGAATCTCTCTACAAACGGACAGAGTCTCCTCTGTATATGCACGGCGTAGCATTTAGTACATGTTCCCAACACAAGCAACCATTCAATCACAACAGTCACTAACATACAACTAGTACCACAATTTATTAAAACGCACGGCCGATCAATTTGAAAGGATAAATCCACAGTCGTTGAAACGGTGCCTACCCAGCACTCAGGTTTTGAAAACGTGTTCGAAAGCAGCATAAATCCACAGGGTTTTGAAAACAGTGCCCACACGACACCTGAGTTTTGAAATTCATTTTCGCAATCCATAAATCCACAGGGTTTTGAAATCAGTGCCCACACGACACTTAAATTTTAAAAACAGTTTTCGCAGTCTTTTCTTGGGTTTTCTTTTTCTTTTTCAAACGGCCAACAGAAACAAAAGGAAAGATAAATGCATAAGAGAACCACCGAATAGAGACCATGCCGACATCCACACCGACCCCACGAGGGTATCGAGAACCTCACAAATAACTACAACGTAAATGAAATGTAAAGATGCAGAAGGAAATACAGTCCAGGGTCCCCAGCGACCCAGAAGCTCCTGCCCCGTCCTCAACGTCGCCTACCTCTCCCCCTGTCTGGACCCTGTCACGAAGTGGGAAGTCAGTGACGAATAATAGTAGAGCAGGACAATATAATAAAACAAACCGTGAAGACAACCGGAGCAACCACCCTCTCACGACGGAAACGATAACCTGTACTCCCGTGTCCTGCAATACCCGGCCACGTCGGACAACTAAACCGACGGCCCATACCGTACCTGCAAAAACCCGACCGCGTCGGACAACTAAACCGACGGGTCGCACCGCTCGCACCTCGGCGCCTCAAACCCCACCACTAATAAGGGAACCCACTACGTCACCTCGTGGGTATACACGGGTCATAGACCGCTTTTCCGGAAAAGCGCACCCTTCGCGGTGGCCAAACCGCGGGTGCGCGTGTTGCAACCTCGAGCATAGTAACCGTGAAACAATATATACATATCCACGCATGAGAACCATATGAAACAGTATATGAAACGACATATATAAATACGTGTAAGCGAACCATGTGAAACAGCATTGTGAGGTCCCGGAATTCCCCGCGTAGGGTTTTCTGGTTGTTGGACAGCTTTTAGTGGCCGTTGGGAGTGTTTGTGCGCGTGTCGGACCCGAGAAATGGATTTGTGATGCAATTTGGAATTTAGTTGCATCACTGGAGGCCTGCGTGGTGTGTCGGTGGTGTTTGCGCGCAATTTGCACACAAGTGGTGGAATTCGGGTTTAAAAATGGATCGCGTGGGTAATTGGAGGACCCGTCGAGTGTTTAGAGGTGGTTTCGCGCGACGTAGATGTCAAATTTGGACTCCGGGCGAAGTTTGGTTAAAGGATTACCTCTCCGGTTGCCTTCGGGAATTTTTAGAGTGAGAATTTGGCAAATCGGTTTGTTGATTTGGACTCAGCGCGAAAAACGGTGCGAATTACACTTTTTCTGGACATTTTGGGCGCAAAATAAGGTTTTTGGTGTTGCTGTAATGGTGGACCGGGCTCACGGCGGCTGGCTCATGGCCCATGGACCGGTTGGTGCAGCACGGTGCACGGGGTGGGCGTACACCCGGTGCAGGGGGCGACGCAGGCGGCCGGTGCACGCGCGGTGCACCGCGCAGCCGTGCGCCGCGCATGCACGCGCACGCGTGGCGCGCGCCCGCGCATGGGCAGGGTGCGCTGGCGCCTCGCCCTCGCGACGTGTGGTCGGTCGGACGGTTGGGGTCCGACCCGCCTTGCACCGGATCGGGTGCAAGGGATTCGTTGTGAAAGGGAGTTTTTGAGGTAAGGCTGATGGTTTGGAGAGGTTTCTTGATCAATTGGAAGGCTTTTTGAGAGCTGTAAAAAGGGGATTTTTGCATCAAAAGTTCTCCTAAGGGGTTATCTTCTTCTCCAGCAATTATCAAGGGAAAATACCATCTTTTAGCATTTTTGAGTGGAGCTTGAAGTTTGCTGGTTTCGGATTCCACTTCGTCGCTTTTTCTTCCAGGAGGTCTCCAGAAGTGTGGAAATAGAATTTTGGGATGCTTCTTGCGCGATTCTTCTCACAACTTCATGATCTACAACTTTGGTATTGAGGAGAAGACCTAATTGAAGCTTTAAACCAGGTAAATATAGCAATCTTTGAGACACTTATTTTCTGTGGAGGATTTCGAGCAGAGGTTAGTATTTTTACTCCCCTGGGATGTATAAATCAAATTTTAAGTTGATTTTTGTGGGTAAATTTCCAGGACTTACAGAGATCCAATTTTCGTATTTTGTGGAACTTCCAATTTGGAATCTAAGTTAGGTAAATTAAGCCATCTTTGGGATTGTTGTGTACAGCTGAGATTCTGGATGTGGTTTTGAGCAATGCTCAGTGTTTTTGCTCCCTAGGGCTGAAGAAGTGGAATTTTAAGCTGATTTTTGCGGGGAATTCATAAGGACTCAGAGACCTACATCTTTCATATTGAAAGGAAAGGCTAAATATTGCTTCGAATCTGGTAAATTTCTATATCTTTGGGACCCCATTTCTGTGAGGAATTCTGGACAGCGACACCTTGCCGGATTTTTATCTCCGCAACCGGACATCGGATGGAGTCGAACCTTTGGACTCTTTTCATCTACTCGACGCGCGGATTATCCCCTTATTTTTATTGGATTTTTCTGAGGCTTGTCTGATGGTGTGCATCTTTCCCTTTACTGTACAGAGTTTTACAGTTATATGGTTGTAGGGTTTTGCTCACCCTATGTTGTGGAATTTGTTACTCAGCCTATGGGGCTCGGAATTTATCGTGCAGGTACTCATTTCGAAGGTATCGACGTGAGGAACGCGCCAGTATTTTGTTGGATTTTTCTGAGTTCTTCCTATAGGTGAAAAATCCACATCTTTGGGACTATTCCAACAGAAGTGTATGTACTTGGATATTTTAGAATAAAGTGTAATCTTGGACCTTATTGTTGTACCCAGGAAGGTTCGCGATTGTTTCTGAACCTGTTGGAACTGGAGAAATTGGAGATAGTGAATTCCGAATGTTTTCAGCTGTTTGGAGCCGAGGCTTGCGCGACTGGTATCGAAGATGCTGTTTCGGCAGAATTTGGACTATGAGCGTCTGCGCTCTTCGCCGACCCCAGGTTTGCCTTGGATTGAGCACTTCAGGTGGGTAAGCTTAATTTGGTACTGTATAAGGTTTTTATATTATGGTGAATGAAAGTGCACATGTGAGGATATCACCCACTTTTATTGTTTCTGAGGACAAAGCATGCTTGCATGGACATGTAGTTAGGCCATCTTTTACTGCTGCACTACTTTTGGAACTTGACTTAGGAGAAACCATGTCATTCTTTCTCCTTCTTTGTTAGTCAGGTGGTCTATGTTGCTCAGGTTCGAGCAGGGGTTCTGGGTAGTGTAGTCGGGACCTGGTGTCGGGGACAGGTTGGATTAGTTGTGGGGTTTTGCGGCAACCGCGGATATTCGGCGGTTGACCGGACATTTATTTATGCGCCAGATTGGGTATCTGAGTTCTCTTGTGGACAGAGTTTCCCCACTATGTGAGTATTTTGCATCTGATTGAGGACCGAGGCTTTCTTTAAGGGTTGGGCTTTCCCACATTAATCAGAGTCATGTTCCAGTCCTGCTGATTTATGATACTTATTACTGAGGCATTCTACTCGTGTGGGTAGCTCCCCTCGAGTGCCGCTCCGGAGTGTGCGATATTCAGGCTTCGAGTCCTTGAGACTCCCATCCCCTATCGGTGTTATGCGTGGGTTGGCATACCCGATTTGGCAGGCACAGCAGGCAGTACCAGTTCTACTGGTGGCATTAGATTGGGTTTAGTACAGACTTTTGCTTTATAGTTGCACTCGTGTCAGGGGAACCGAGTGAAGTCTAGTAGCTGTGTTAGACCAGTACTACTGTTGTTGGGAACCGTTTGGGGATACGGTGGTCCCTGGGTCGTTGTGAGTTGTAGGCAGGCAGGGTAGGCATAGGCAGGCGTGGCAGGCATAGCAGGCATAGGCAGGCATGGCCGGCATAGGCAGGCATAGGCAGGCATGGCAGGCATAGACAGGCACAGGCAGGCATAGGCAGGCATGGCAGGCAAGGCAGGCATAGACAGGCATAGGCAGGCATAGGCAGGCATGGCAGGCATAGCAGGCATAGGCAGGCATGTCAGGCATAGGCAGGCATGGCAGGCATAGGCAGGCATAGGCAGGCATGGCAGGCATAGGCAGGCATGGCAGGCAGGGCAGGCATAGGCAGGCATGGCAGGCATAGCAGGCATAGGCAGGCATGGCAGGCATAGGCAGGCGTAGGCAGGCATAGGCAGGCATAGGCAGGCATGGCAGGCATGGCAAGCATGGCAGGCATAGGCAGGCACGGCGGGCAAAGCAGGCATAGAGGCTTGATAGTTGTTGAGAGTCTCCAGCTTCCTCCTTTTTCAGTCTTTACAGCTTTGGTTAGTTTGTTTGTATCTTGAGGACTTAGTGGGCAGACCGTCGGGTCTGGCGGTGGTACCCACTGAGAACTCCCTTTTTGGAGTAGTTCTCACACCCTCTGGGGCTTTTCCCCTCTTTTTCTTTCCTCTCCTCTGTTTTGCAGAGTCTTAGCGGGTGTTGCTGATTCTGCGGTTGTTGATCGAGGCGAGAGAGTCGCGAGCTAGATCCCTACCCGTCGTTGGAGAGTAGCGGTACCCTCTTCAGAGGAGATCTACTGCAGACTAGTTGTTTATTTTCCAGTTTTGAGAGACTGATGTAGTGAGGATATATTATGTATCGAGAGACTGTACACACTTGTATTTATCGGCGATATCTCCATGTTGAGTTTGAGCTTTGGATATGAGGATATTGTACGATTATTAATTTAGGAGACGGACATTGTTGTGTTATTTCCAGTTGTACAGTTATTGATTATAGTTTTACAGCAGACTTTTATTTGTAGCTCTGATATTTTGCCTAGCTGTAGTACTTCTCTTGCAGGTAGGACGCTTCGCCTATGCAGGTTGGCATAGGTGGCGGATCTGTTGGCGAGCCCGGGTCGCAGTTTCGACCCCGGGGCGTGACAGATTAGAGTGGTATCTGTCCCCCATCACCCGGCGCCAAGCGCCAAATCCAGAACTCGCCTCTGGCGGCAGACCCCTATCCAAGGAACTGCAACGCCATGCTCCAAACACACGCCTACTCCAACGAGGCGTGAAAACCTATAACGGAGGGACTGACTAAACCGAAAGGTGTCCTGGCGCAATCCACTCCCAGTTTCACACATCCTATGCGCCTCATCCCTCGAAACCTGGAGTGTGCAGTTGAGGCCGTGAGTTATGCCGGCAGATTTATTGGTAATTGTGGCCGTTTGGTGTTTTGACCTAGTGTTTGGGTATTGGTTGGCACAGTGCCACAGGATGTTGACTGCAGAAAGAGAGGACTTTAACCTTCTGCGAGGCAGATGAGAGGAGGCTTGATGGTTGAGATGGTTAGAACACACAGGTTTTGGCGACTGTGTGAGAGGTGCATACGGCGGCACCGGGACCCAAGGATATCTCTGTTGCCCATGAGATCCCAGGTGTGACTTCACCAGAGCTGTTGATAATGCCACCGGTTAGGGAGATAGAGATTGCGTTGGACGTGATTCGGGGGACCGCGCCACCCTCGACAGCACCTCATGGGATACCGTCTGTGGAGCTGAGAGAGCTGTTGGCACAGTCGCAGGATCTGATGGATCGAGGGGATGTCTGACCTTGTGCCACGCCGTTGATACACGGTGGTGATGCCACGTCGTCGATACACGACGGTGAGGGTTCTTTTATGGTTCGAGTGTAGACAGGTCCGGGTAGTATCTAGGACCTTTTGATGGAGTTATACTCCGGCAGTTATTATATTATGCGGGCACCTACTTGGAAACAGACCGTCGAGGACTTTGCCTAGATGGCATTCAGGATCTGTTAAGGGCATTATGAGAGCATAGTGAGGCCAAATGGAATGAATAATGCTCTGTGACTTAAAGGTCTGCGGAATCGTGTGTTCCAGTTGTACCTGGACGGATTGGGAGTGGTGTTCCCCAAGGATATTTTGATTTACTCCCAGAGCGACTTGGAGCACGAGGAGCACTTGTGGATATGCTACCATACCGTGTGGATGAAGCTGTATGCCAAGTTATTGAGGTACAAGTTTTAGCTCCAAGTGCATGCCTTCTTGGGTCACCTTATTCTAGCCGTTGGGGAGGCGAGGGAACCCGACCAAATGGACGTTATTCAGGGTTGGCTGAGACCAACATTTATTTTGAGGCGAGGAGCTTCCTATACTTGGCAGTGCCGAAAGAGCATGGCCAATGGATAATGAGACTGATACCAGCGCCAATACTAGTGTTTCCAGTATTCAGAGATGGATTGGTGTGCTTTAGTGATGCCTCCTATGGCGACTGTAGAATTACCGTTGGGTTATTGTTGAGCATTTTGGATTACCCCGACAGAGCCATTGTGATGGCAGATACCAGGAGCGGGAGAGTTGCCTGGGGATTGAGTTTGTTGATTCCACAGCTAGCGCTGTGTGGATTGTTGAGGCAAACATGGCTTATGGTTGTGTCGCTGTGGGTTCCTTTAACTTTTAGGCCGCGAGTTGAGTATCAGCATTGTGTTCGCCTTACGAGCCAGTTGTCGGTCCCGTTCACCGACGGTGTGGTCCCCGTCAGGGTATTCTTTATTTGTTGAGAGATCGACTTCGACCCGTGAGTCCGTTGGGGTTATGTTGGCATGCTGAGTGACCAACTGTGGCATGAGATTGTGTCTCTTGAGGAGTCCTTTTGAGGGTAGCCTCGGTTGAGTTGACCCAGGATGTGATCGGTGCATGTTGCACTAGAGGTTATTCCAGTTTTCCCCCGGCTTTTTATTGGAGCCCCTTTGGTATCTCACGTCTCAGCTCAGGAGTGATGTGTTTTTGGGATTCCTCGCCCGTGATTGGCTTGCCCCTTTGAGATCTGCGATTGTTTGAAGTACGAGGGACGCCCGTTGCGAATTCCGGCTCGTGAGATGGGGGAATTGCGCAATCGGGCTATGCCGTACTGGATGTTGTTGTTGAGGAGTAATCACGGGGAGTGAGTGGTGTTTCGGGAGCTGGAGGCGTATTGTTGGATACCTACCCGTGGTATTTGTGACTCCTGATGGTCTTGATCTAGTTTCGAGGACGAAACTTTCTTTTAGTGGGGGAGGATGTGAGGTCCCGGAATTCCCCGCGTAGGGTTTGCTGGTTGTTGGACAGCTTTTAGTGGCCGTTGGGAGTGTTTGTGCGCGTGTCGGACCCGAGAAATGGATTTGTGATGCAATTTGGAATTTAGTTGCATCACTGGAGGCCTGCGTGGTGTGTCGGTGGTGTTTGCGCGCAATTTGCACACAAGTGGTGGACTTCGGGTTTAAAAATGGATCGCATGGGTAATTGGAGGACCCGTCGAGTGTTTAGAGGTGGTTTCGCGCGACGTAGATGTCAAATTTGGACTCCGGGCGAAGTTTGGTTAAAGGATTACCTCTCCGGTTGCCTTCGGGAATTTTTAGAGTGAGAATTTGGCAAATCGGTTTGTTGATTTGGACTCAGCGCGAAAAACGGTGCGAATTACACTTTTTCTGGACGTTTTGGGCTTAAAATAAGGTTTTTGGTGTTGCTGGAATGGTGGACCGGGCTCACGGCGGCTGGCTCACGGCCCATGGACCGGTTGGTGCAGCGCGGTGCACGGGGTGGGCGTACACCCGGTGCAGGGGGCGACGCAGGCGGCCGGTGCACGCGCGGTGCACCGCGCAGCCGTGCGCCGCGCATGCACGCGCACGCGTGGCGCGCGCCCGCGCATGGGCTGGGTGCGCTGGCGCCTCGCCCTCGCGACGTGTGGTCGGTCGGACGGTTGGGGTCCGACCCGCCTTGCACCGGATCGGGTGCAAGGGATTCGTTGTGAAAGGGAGTTTTTGAGGTAAGGCTGATGGTTTGGAGAGGTTTCTTGATCAATTGGAAGGCTTTTTGAGAGCTGTACAAAGGGGATTTTTGCATAAAAAATTCTCCTAAGGGGTTATCTTCTTCTCCAGCAATTATCAAGGGAAAATACCATCTTTTAGCATTTTTGAGTGGAGCTTGAAGTTTGCTGGTTTCGGATTCCACTTCGTCGCTTTTTCTTCCAGGAGGTCTCCAGAAGTGTGGAAATAGAATTTTGGGATGATTCTTGAGCGGTTCTTCTCACAACTTCATGATCTACAACTTTGTTATTGAGGAGAAGACCTAATTGAAGCTTTAAACCAGGTAAATATAGCAATCTTTGAGACACTTATTTTCTGTGGAGGATTTCGAGCAGAGGTTAGTATTTTTACTCCCCTGGGATGTATAAATCAAATTTTAAGTTGATTTTTGTGGGTAAATTTCCAGGACTTACAGAGATCCAATTTTCGTATTTTGTGGAACTTCCAATTTGGACTCTAAGTTAGGTAAATTAAGCCATCTTTGGGATTGTTGTGTACAGCTGAGATTCTGGATGTGGTTTTGAGCAATGCTCAGTGTTTTTGCTCCCTAGGGCTGAAGAAGTGGAATTTTAAGCTGATTTTTGCGGGGAATTCATCAGGACTCAGAGTCCTACATCTTTCATATTGAAAGGAAAGGCTAAATATTGCTTCGAATCTGGTAAATTTCTATATCTTTGGGACCCCATTTCTGTGAGGAATTCTGGACAGCGACACCTTGCCGGATTTTTATCTCCGCAACCGGAGATCGGATGGAGTCTACCCTTTGGACTCTTTTCATTTAATCGACGCGAGGATTGTCCCCGTATTTTTATTGGATTTTTCTGAGGCTTGTCCGAAGGTGTGCTTCTTTCCCTTTACTGTACAGAGTTTTACAGTTATATGGTTGTAGGGTTTTGCGCACCCTGTGTTGTGGAATTTGTTACTCAGCCTACGGGGCTCGGAATTTATCGTGCAGGTACTCATTTCGAAGGTATCGACGTGAGGAACGCGCCAGTATTTTGTTGGATTTTTCTGAGTTTTTCCTATAGGTGAAAAATCCACATCTTTGGGACTGTTCCAACAGAAGTGTATGTACTTGGATATTTTAGAATAAAGTGTAATCTTGGACCTTATTGTTGTACCCAGGAAGGTTCGCGATTGTTTCTGAACCTGTTGGAACTGGAGAAATTGGAGATAGTGAATTCCGAATGTTTTCAGCTGTTTGGAGCAGAGGCTTGCGCGACTGGTACCGAAGATGCTGTTTCGGCAGAATTTGGACTATGAGCGTCTGCGCTCTTCGCCGACCCCAGGTTTGCCTTGGATTGAGCACTTCAGGTGGGTAAGCTTAATTTGGTACTGTATAAGGTTTTTATATTATGGTGAATGAAAGTGCACATGTGAGGATATCACCCACTTTTATTGTTTCTGAGGACAAAGCATGCTTGCATGGACATGTAGTTAGGCCATCTTTTACTGCTGCACTACTTTTGGAACTTGACTTAGGAGAAACCATGTCATTCTTTCTCCTTCTTTGTTAGTCAGGTGGTCTATGTTGCTCAGGTTCGAGCAGGGGTTCTGGGTAGTGTAGTCGGGACCTGGTGTCGGGGACAGGTTGGATTAGTTGTGGGGTTTTGCGGCAACCGCGGATATTGGGCGGTTGACCGGACATTTATTTATGCGCCAGATTGGGTATCTGAGTTCTCTAGTGGACAGAGTTTCCCCACTATGTGAGTATTTTGCATCTGATTGAGGACCGAGGCTTTCTTTAAGGGTTGGGCTTTCCCACTTTAATCAGAGTCATGTTCTAGTCCTGCCGATTTATGATACTTATTACTGAGGCATTCTACTCGTGTGGGTAGCTCCCCTCGAGTGCCGCTCCGGAGTGTGCGATATTCAGGCTTCGAGTCCTTGAGACTCCCATCCCCTATCGGTGTTATGCGTAGGCTGGCATACCCGATTTGGCAGGCACAGCAGGCAGTACCAGTTCTACTGGTGGCATTAGATTGGGTTTAGTACAGACTTTTGCTTTATAGTTGCACTCGTGTCATGGGGACCGAGTGAAGTCTAGTAGCTGTGTTAGACCAGTACTACTGTTGTTGGGAACCGTTTGGGGATACGGTGGTCCCTGGGTCGTTGTGAGTTGTAGGCAGGCAGGGCAGGCATAGGCAGGCGTGGCAGGCATAGCAGGCATAGGCAGGCATGGCCGGCATAGGCAGGCATAGGCAGGCATGGCAGGCATAGACAGGCACAGGCAGGCATAGGCAGGCATGGCAGGCATGGCAGGCATAGATAGGCATAGGCAGGCATAGGCAGGCATAGGCAGGCATGGCAGGCATAGGCAGGCATAGCAGGCATAGGCAGGCATGTCAGGCATAGGCAGGCATGGCAGGCATAGGCAGGCATGGCAGGCATAGGCAGGCAGGGCAGGCACAGGCAGGCATGGCAGGCATAGCAGGCATAGGCAGGCATGGCTGGCATAGGCAGGCATGGCAGGCATGGCAGGCATAGGCAGGCATGGCAAGCATGGCAGGAACAGGCAAGCACGGCGGGCAAAGCAGGCATAAAGGCTTGATAGTTGTTGAGAGTCTCCAGCTTCCTCCTTTTTCAGTCTTTACAGCTTTGGTTAGTTTGTTTGTATCTTGAGGACTTAGTGGGCAGACCGTCGGGTCTGGCGGTGGTACCCACTGAGAACTCCCTTTTTGGAGTAGTTCTCACACCCTCTGGGGGTTTTCCCCTCTTTTTCTTTCCTCTTCTCTGTTTTGCAGAGTCTTAGCGGGTGTTGCTGATTCTGCGGTTGTTGATCGATGCGAGAGAGTCGCGAGCTAGATCCCTACCCGTCGTTGGAGAGTAGCTGTACCCTCTTCAGAGGAGATCTACTGCAGACTAGTTGTTTATTTTCCAGTTTTGAGAGACTGATGTAGTGAGGATATATTATGTATCGAGAGACTGTACACACTTGTATTTATCGGGGATATCTCCCTGTTGAGTTTGAGCTTTGGATATGAGGATATTGTACGATTATTAATTTGGGAGACGGACATTGTTGTGTTATTTCCAGTTGTACAATTATTGATTATAGTTTTACAGCAGACTTTTATTTGTAGCTATGATATTTTGCTTAGCTGTAGTACTTCTCTTGCAGGTAGGACGCTTCGCCTATGCAGGTTGGCATAGGTGGCGGATCTGTTGGCGAGCCCGGGTCGCAGTTTCGACCCCGGGGCGTGACAAGCATATATCCAAGCATAAGAACCGTAAAACCATAAGCGATTAATTTATGCCTTCCTACAATGTTTAACCCAAGTACGAGATCCATAGAATTTTTAAGAGCCAGCACAATTAAACGTGTAGTGTCTATCACCCATCAATATTTAACCCAAGTACACATAAGATTGACCCCGTCCAACATGATAGAGCTAAATGCTAAGACTTAAAAATAAAACCCACCTGTCACTTATAACGTTCCACGCTTGACTCCCTCGCGTCCCGGCACGCTCCCTGAAGCTACAAACAGGATCCCCGGGCGGGAAGTCAAAACCCGATAGATGAAATCAAAGAAAATCCCCGAACACTAACCCGCTCCCTGTAATAGCCGCGGGTTTTCGAACCGCTTTTAGGCAAAGGGGTCCGGGGGTTTGATTTTCTTTTGTCATTCTGGGCAGGCCGTCGGGGGCTCGCGGGCATTTTTTTTTTGAGAATAAAGCTCGCGAAGCGGAGGCCGGCGGCGCGATCGGATCGGATTTCCGACCCCGGAAGCTCCCGGAATAAATTTTCGAAGTTGCTGCGGTTCGGGTGTCCGGCACGTCCCTTTTGAGGTAAACCAGACCCGGATTTAACGATATTTTTTGATTCAAGCTAGTTAATTCTTTCGCACCGGCTCAGTCTAATTTTCTGTAAATTTTCGGGATCCGACATAAATTAATTTAATTTATTTCGTTCTATCTATCCGGGTTAATTTGGGGCTAGGTTAGCATTTGGAGTTGGACGCGGGTTGGGCTCGATCGTACCAAAACAGCTAATTAATTGGGGGTTTGAGAGGTGAGGGTTGGGAACCCCTTCTCAGTCTGCTACCCCTTTGGCACGCACGACCCGAGCGAAGACGGTCGAGGAGAGGGGAGAACGCCGCATCCCCACCACCACCACACCGGACCTACGAGAACGGACGATCCCCTCTTCCCAAACCTTCGTCGTCCTCATCAAGGTGAGACGGGAATTTAGTTTCTTTTTCCTCGTGTTGAGTTCTTGATCATCTTGACCGGAAGGGGTGAGGCACAGGCGGCGGATTTCCCGGAATCCGCCGCACGTGCGAAGAAACCCCCCCCCATCCGGCGCCCTCATGCGACCCGCACGGGCCAGGCGGCGCCCAGCCCCCCCCGCGTGCGGGATGACCCGCACGGGGCCGGGCGCACGCCCAGCCGCGTGCGGGATGACCCGCACGGGGCCGGGCGGCGCCCAGCCCCCGCGTGCGGGATGGCCCGCACGGGGCCGGACGCACGCCCAGCCGCGTGCGGGGTGACCCGCACGGGGCTGGGCGACGCCCAGACCCGCGTGCGGGGTGACCCGCACGGGGCCGGGCGGCACGCCCAGCCCGTGTGCGGGGTAGGCCGCAGGGCTGGGCGGCGCCCAGCCCCGCGTGCGGGGTGACCCGCACGGGGCCGGACGCGCGCTCAACCCCACGTGTGGGGTTGCCCGTACGGAGCTGAGCACGCGCACGGCCCGCGTGCGGACGGGGAGCCGCGAACCCGACGAGCGGTTCGCCCGCCTCTCGTCTTCATCCGCGTCTGAGCGTCGCTTTTCTCCTCGCGGCAGGTGTGCGAAGGAGCCGAGCGGGAGTACCAGGACGCGAGGGAGCGGAGCGTTGACGCCTACTAGCGACAGGTGGGTTGAGTGTGATATTTGGCATCGAACCACATTGATTGTTTTAATTTAAATATTATATGTTACCGTTCACTTCAGTAATCATTATTCTAGATGCTACGGATTATTGCTACACATCGATAGTTA
Source organism: Tillandsia leiboldiana (assembly GCA_029204045.2). Classification (NCBI taxonomy): domain Eukaryota; kingdom Viridiplantae; phylum Streptophyta; class Magnoliopsida; order Poales; family Bromeliaceae; genus Tillandsia; species Tillandsia leiboldiana. The sequence continues at coordinate 37,732,082 of CM055062.1, read as the reverse complement.
CGTGGTCTCGTGTTTTGATGCTTCAGCTACCGTCTTTCCTTCGACTATGCTAATAGTAGGGCAACATGAGTTTACACGCCTCTACCTTATTCTGATTCATGCATCATGGTTACTGCTTTACTATTTCATATACATTGCGATTACTGCATTACTATTGCTCATATATTGTGGTTACTGTGCTCGAGGCTGCAACACGTGCATCCGCGGTTTGGCCACCGTGAGGGGTGCACTTTTCCGGAAAAGAGGTCGTAGGACCCGTGTATACCCACGAGGTGACGTAGTGGGGCCCCTTATTAGCTGTGGGGTTGAGGCGCCGAGGTGCGAGCGGAGCGACCCGCCGGTTTAGTTGTCCGGCGCGGTCGCGGTGCTGCAGGTACGGTATGGGCCGTCGGTAGTGGACCGACGCGGCAGAGTATTACAGGATGCAGATATACAGGTTACCATTTCCCCCCCCCCCCCCAAAAGGGTGGTTGCTCCGGTTGTCGCCACGGTTTGTTTTTATTATTCCCCCTGCACGGCATTTATTAGTCACTGACTTCCCACTTCGTGACAGGGCCCAGGCGAGGGGAGAGGTAGGTGGCGGTGAGGACGGGGCGGACACAGCGGGACCGTTGGAGACCCTGAACTTTATACTTTCCTTTTCTTTTCAGCTTTTCATTTATATTGTGGGCATGTGTGAGGTTCCCGATACCCTTGTGGGGTCGACGTAGATGTCGGTATTTGATTATCTGTTTATGCACTACCTTTCCCTTTATTTCCTACTGGCCATTTGAAAAGCGAAACAAAAACAAAGAAAAGATTGCGAAAACCGTTTTCAAAGTCTAAGTGTCGTGTGGGCACTGATTTCAAAACCTTGTGGATTTATGGATTGCGAAATGAGCTTTCAAAACTTGGGTGTCGTGTGGGCACCGTTTTCAAAACCCTGGGGTTTATGCTGATTTCGAAACTCGTTTTCAAAACTTAAGTGCCGGGTGGGCACTCTTTAAAAACCGTGGATTTATCCTTTCAAGTTGAAGTGGCCATGCGCTTAAATATTTAGAATACTGGTTGTATGTAATTGAATGTTGTGATTGAATGGTTATGTTTGCTTGGGAGATGTATTCAACCACACGCCGTGCACGTACAGGGGAGACTCTGTCCGTTTGCAGAGAGATCCTGTATGTGCGGCGGGTCTGGGCACGCACCGGGGAAGAAAGAGACCTTTCAAAAAAAAAAAAAAAAAAAATGCCGTTTCCGCTAAAACAAACCCCCGGGGCGTGACAGATTAAGATGGTATCAGAGAACTTCATTCAATCACAACAGCTAGTGCCGACATCCGTGGGAATGCCTCACATACCTACGAATAAATGAAATGGGTGGGGCATAGGATTTTAGAACGTGAGTGAACGGGGGGCGGGAGTTTGAATCTTTCCTCGCATAAAAGGGTACACTGGTTGTAGTTACTGTCTAATTTTGACCTTCTTGTGAGTGACAGATATGGCCCGTACAAGGTCATCGGCGGGGGACGCCGAGGCTGATGCGACAACGTCGACGGCCGCGGAGAACCAACTCCTGCGGCAACAATTGCGGGAAATGGCGGGGCAATTGGCTACCCTCACCGATCACGTACGCCAGATGACGCAGCAGCAGGCCGCACCTGTGACGGCCGCCCCGGTCCCTCCGCCGGGGCCGACAGCACCGGCCGCGGCACCGCCGACAGCACCACCACCAGCGGCGACTACGGGGCCGGCGCCAGGGACAACTAGCCGGGTTATTCTGGAGGAAACGGTGGTCACGCCTACCCCTATCGCGGCTGCCGCCGCCACGAGTGGAGGGGGGGTTGTGATGACCGAACGGGATCGAGTGCGGGCCAACTTGAAGGACTTTAAGAAGCACGACCCGCCCACGTTCGAAGGGGACACGACAGATCCGTGGGTCGTGGAGAACTGGGTGGGGTCAATGGAGAAACTCTTTGAAGACTTACTTATGGAGGATCACGAGCGGGTTCCCCTAGCCGTCCATTGCTTGGAAGGGAATGCCCGCTTGTGGTGGAAGACGATACGCCCCGATCCTGCTAAGGGTACCGCTCTTCCGTCCTGGACAACTTTCAAGAAGGAGCTGTTCGAGGCCTTCTTCACCAGCAGCGTCAAGAAAAAGTTGGAGGATGACCTAAACCACATTCAACAAGGGGACCGGACGGTCATGGAATATCAACGGGAATTCGTCCGACTAGTAAATTGCGTCCCGTTCGTCGCACGGGACGAGGCTCACAAGGCACAACTCTTCGTCGATGGCCTGCGAAGCGACATCTTCGAGGTGGTGAACGCGGCTGGCCTGCATACCTTTCAGGGAGTGGTCGACAAGGCCACCACGGTGGAGCGGGGTTTCGCTGTGACCCGTGCCAGAAGGGAGAACGCGGCGCGGCTAAGGGATCAGAAGCGACACCAGCAAGGCTGGGGGGAGGGTTCTTCCAGCGGGAGCCGACCCCCCAAAAGATGGAGACCGCCGACAGGACCCCGGGGCGCGCCAACAGGAGGGCCGAGGCCGTGGAATAGGCCTTGTGTCATATGCGGGGGAGGACACCTGACGGGAGAGTGCCCCCAAAGAGACGACCATTGTTTCAGGTGCGGCAAACGGGGGCACTTCCGCCGCAACTGCCCCTTAGGCGGGGGATCGGCGCCCATGGGAGCACCTACGCCCAGGCCACAGCACTCAGGGCGGGGAAAAGCTCCTATGGCGTCGGCTTCCAGACCCCCCGCACCACGGCGTGAGGAGGACCGGCAACCACAACCAGGCGGGAGGGTTTTCTCAATGACCCGCCAAGGGACTGATCCACCGGAGGACGCTCTTGCAGGTACTACTTCCGTTTTGAATTCCCGTGCTAGAACTCTTTTCGATACCGGAGCAACGCACTCGTTCATTTCTCGTGATTTCGTTTTCATGCATAACCTCGAGGAGACACCCCTCCAAGCCTCCTTGACGGTGCAAACGGCGGGAGGGACTCTGGAGGCGACCAGTTTTGTGGCCGCCTGCCCGATTATGTTGGGACGGTTGGTCTGCCCTTGGGACTTGGCGGTGATCCCTTTGAAGGAGTACGACGTGGTGTTGGGCATGGACTGGCTCACAAGGTACCAGGCACTCATTGATTGCGACAAGCGACAACTGCGGCTGCAAGAACCGGGCTTCCCCGAACATGTGTACATAATGGGCAAGAGCATCTCCTTCCCGGCGGTTATTTCAGCGGCACGGGCCAGAAGACTGGTTGAGGGGGGGTGCGTGGCCTATCTAGCATCGGTGGATTTGGCTACTCGACCCTCGACGACACTTGCAGATATCCCAGTGGTGAGGGGACTATCCTGACGTTTTCCCCGCGGAGTTGCCGGGGATGCCTCCGGAGAGGGAGGTGGAGTTCCCTATTGAGCTGCTGCCAGGCACGCAGCCTATTACGAAGGCCCCTTACCGAATGGCCTTCGCGGAGCTGAAGGAGCTTAAGGCACAACTGGAAGATCTCTTGGACAAAGGGTTCATCCGACCGAGTGTGTCACCCTGGGGCGCACCGGTACTCTTTGTACGGAAGAAAGATGGAAGCCTGCGGCTCTGCATTGACTACAGAGGGATAAACAAAGTCACGGTGAAGAATAAGTACCCCCTACCCAGAATCGACGACCTCTTCGATCAGTTACGGGGAGCGACGGTCTTCTCCAAAATTGACCTACAGTCGGGCTATCATCAACTCCGAGTTCGAAATGAAGATATCCCCAAGACCGCCTTCCGGACTCGATACGGCCACTACGAGTTCACGGTGATGCCTTTCGGGCTTACGAACGCCCCCGCTGTTTTCATGGACATGATGAACCGGATCTTCAGACCCTTCTTGGATCGGTTCGTGGTAGTCTTCATCGACGACATCCTGATTTACTCCACTACCGACGAGGAGCACGAGGACCATCTACGGACGATCCTGCAAACCCTCAGAGAGCAGAAGCTGTTCGCTAAACTCAAGAAGTGTGAATTCTGGCTGCGGGAAGTTGGCTTCCTAGGGCATGTGATCTCGGCACAGGGGATCGCTGTGGACCCCAAAAAGGTAGAAGCAGTGGTAGACTGGCGGCCGCCGACGTCGGTGACAGAAGTACGAAGTTTTCTAGGGCTGGCAGGATACTACCGGCGTTTCGTTGAGGGTTTCGCAAAGATCGCTACCCCTTTAAACCGATTGACCAGAAAAGGCGAGAAGTTCATATGGACGGCCAAGTGCCAGGAGAGTTTTGAGGAACTCAAGAAGAGATTAACTAAGGCACCAATACTGGTGCTGCCGACGCCCGGAGAGGATTATGAAGTGTACTGCGACGCGTCAAGGATCGGTCTTGGAGGTGTTCTGATGCAACAGGGAAGGTGATCGCCTACGCGTCCAGGCAGCTGAAGGACTACGAAAGGAACTACCCGATACACGACTTGGAATTGGCCGCCGTGGTCTTCGTTTTGAAACTGTGGAGGCATTACCTCTTCGGAGTCCACTGCAACGTTTTCTCAGATCATCAAAGTCTTAAGTACATCTTTACCCAAAAAGAGTTAAACTTGCGGCAGAGACGGTGGCTCGAGTTGCTGAAGGATTACGACTTGACGATCCAATATCACCCCGGGAAGGCAAATGTGGTGGCAGACGCACTGAGCAGAAAAGGGCATCGGGACGGGGCGTCGGAGAGCGCGCTGACAAAGCAGGACCACCTGATCGCGGAGTTCGCGCGAATGCAGTTGGAGGTGGTGCCTGCGGGCACCGGTTCTGCAACTCCTAGCCTTGGTGGTCAAGCCGACGCTATTCGAGAAGATCCAGGAGGGACAGCAGACCGATCTGCACCTACAGCGCTTACGAGACAAGATGCCCCAGGGTCAAGAGATTGACTTTGCGGTGAAAGACGACGGAACCCTATGTTTCCGCGGGCGGGTCTGTGTGCCGGATTCACCAGAGTTGAAGAATGAAATCTTAGCGGAGGCACATCGAGCCCTTATGCGGCACACCCGGGGGCACGAAGATGTACAGGGATCTCAAACAGACGTTCTGGTGGCCTAAGTTAAAAGAAGACGTGACGCGATACGTAAGCCCACTGCCTAGTATGTCAACAGATAAAGGCCGAACACCAGCGACCAGCAGGGAAGCTACAGCCCTTACCGGTACCAGAGTGGAAATGGGACCAGATCACCATGGATTTTGTCACTGGATTCCCACGTTCACAACAGGGCCACGACGCGATCTGGGTTGTAGTTGACCGGTTAACCAAGTCAGCACACTTCCTACCAATTCACACCACTTGGACCCGCGAACGGCTAGCTCAAGTCTACATCAGCGAGATCGTGAGACTACATGGGGTACCGGCATCGATCACCTCGGACAGAGACACGCGCTTTGTCTCGAAGTTTTGGCAAAGTCTCCAGCAGGCCATGGGGACCAGATTACATTTCAGCACCGCCTTCCACCCTCAGACGGACGGACAGTCAGAGCGCACGATACAAACCCTAGAAGACCTGCTTCGCGCCTGTGTGCTTGATTGGGGAATCGGTTGGTCACGCTACCTACCTCTCGTGGAATTTGCCTACAACAACAGCTACCAGGCCAGCATTCAGATGGCGCCCTACGAAGCACTGTATGGAAGGCGCTGCCGATCCCCGATCTGCTGGGACGACTTGGGAGAGCGGAAACTTTTGGGACCCGACATTAGTGGAAGAAACTGAAGAGAAAGTGCGCCTTATCAGACAGCGCTTGCTGACCGCCCAGAGTCGACAGAAGAGTTACGCAGACCAGAGGCGCCGGGACTTGAGTTTCAAGTGGGGGAACATGTGTTTTTGCGGGTCTCGCCATCCAGAGGAATCAGGCGTTTCGGGCTAAGGGGCAAGCTGAGCCCACGGTTTGTGGGGCCATTTGAGATTCTAGAGCGTATCGGCCCAGTAGCTTACCGCCTCGCCCTACCACCAAACCTCGACCGAGTCCACGATGTGTTCCACGTATCAATGCTTCGAAATATCATCCCCGACCCATCACATGTCCTGGACACCTCTGCACTCGAACTTAAGGAGGACCTGAGCTTCGAAGAAACCCAGTGAAGATCCTGGCAAGGGAACCAAAATCACTACGAAATCGGGCTATCCCCTACGTGAAATACATTGGAGCAACCATGAGAGCGAGAAGCCACTGGGAACTGGAATCCAAGATGAGGAGTGCTTACCCCGACCTTTTCACTCCTATCCGGGTTTGAGTTTCGAGGACGAAACTCGTTGTTATAGGTGAGTGGTGTATAGCCGCGGGTTTTTCGAACCGCTTTTAGGCAAAGGGGGTCCGGGGTTTGATTTTCTTTGTGTCATTCTGGGCAGGCCGTCGGGTGCTCGCGGGCATTTTTTTTGAGAAAAAGCTCGCGAAGGTCGGAGGCCGCGGCGCGATCGATCGGATTTCCGACCGCGGAAGCTCCCCGGAATAATTTTCGAGTGCTTGCTTGCGGTTCGGGGTCCGGCACGTCCCCGTTTTGAGGTAAACGACCCGGATTTAACGATATTTTTTTGATTCAAGCTAGTTAATTCTTTCGCACCGGCTCAGTCTAATTTTCTGGTAAAATTTCGGGATCCGACATAAATTAATTTAATTATTTGCGTTCTATCTATCCGGTTAATTGGGGCTAGGTTAGCATTTGGAGTGACGGCGCGTTGGGCTCGATCGTACCAAACAGCTAATTAATTGGGGTTTTGAGAGGGTGAGGGTTGGGAACCCCTTCTAGTTCTGCTACCCCTTTGGGCACGCACGACCCGAGCGAAGACTCGAGGAAGGGAAACGCCGCAGGTCCCCCCACCACCACACCGACCTACGAGAACGGACGATCCCCTCTTCCCAACCTTCGTCGTCCCATCAAGGTGATACGGGAATTTAGTTTCTTTTTCCTCGTGTTTGTTTCTTGATCATCTTGACCGGAAGGGTGAGGCACAGGCGGCGGATTTCCGGAATCCGCCGCACGTGCGAAGAAACCCCCCCCCCATCCGGCGCCCTCATGCGACCACGCACGGGCCAGGCGGCGCCCATCCCCCCCCGCGTGCGGATGACCCCACGGGCCGGGCGCACGCCCAGCCGCGTGCGGGATGACCCGCACGGGGCGGGCGGCGCCCAGCCCCCCTCCGTTGCGGGATGGCCCGCACGGGGCCGGTACGCAACGCCCGAGCCAGAGCCGCGTGCGGGTGACCCGCACGGCTGGGCGACGCCCAGGACCCGCGTGCGGGGTGACCCGCACGGGTCCGGGCGGCACGCCCAGCCCGCGTGCGGGGTAGCCCGCAGGGCTGGGCGGCGCCCAGCCCCGCGTGCGGGTGGACCCGCACGGGGCCGACGCGCGCTCAACCCCACGTGTGGGGTTGCCCGTAACAGAGCTGAGCACGCCTCACTGCCCGCGTGCTTACGTGGACCGCGAACCCGACGAGCGGTTCGCCCGCCTCTCGCT
>CM055062.1:37659620-37724537 GCA_029204045.2 Tillandsia leiboldiana | reverse complement strand
GTTTTCAAAAATTAGTGCGGGTGGGCACTCTTTAAAAACGGGATTATCCTTTCAAGTTGAAGGGCCATGCGCTTAAATATTTGAGAATACTGGTTGAAGTAACTGACTGTTGGTGATTGAATGTCTGTTTGCTTGGGAGATGTATTCAAACCCCACGCACGTGCAAGTATCCGGGGAGACTCTGCGTTGCAGAGAGATCCTGTATGGCGGCGGTCTGGGCAGGCACGGGGACAGAAAGAGACCTTTCATAAAAAAAAAAAAAAAAAATGGCCGTTCCGCTAAAACTTTCAAACCCCCCGGGGGTGACAGATTAGCATGGTATCAGAGAACTTATTCAACACAACAGCTAGTCGAAAATAGTGGGGAATGCCACATAACTACGAATAAAATGAAGGGGTGGGGCGCATAGGCTATTAGAACGTGAAAGTGTGTGAACGGGGCGGGAAGTTTGAATCTTTCTCGCATAAAAGAGGTACACGGTTGTAGTTACTGTCTAATTTGACACTTCCTGTGAGGACAGATATGGCCGACAAGGTCATCGGCGGGGGGAGCCGAGGTATGATGCGACACGTCGACGGACGCGGAGAAATACAACTCCTGCGGCAACAATTGCGGAAATGGCGGGGCAATTGGCTAACCTCACACGACACGTACGCAGATGACGCAGCAGCAGGCCGCACCTGTGACGGCCGCCCCGGTCCCTCCGCGGGGCCGACAGCAACGGCCGCGGCACCGTCGACAGCACCACCACCAGCGGCGACTACGGGGCCGGCGCAGGACAACTAGCCGGTTTATTGGAGGAAACGGGTCACGCCACCCATCGCGGGCTGCCGCCGCCCACGAGTGGAGGGGGGTTGTGATGACCGAACGGGATCGAGTGCGGGCCAACTTGAAGGACTTTAAGAAGCACGACCCGCCCACGTTCGAAGGGGACACGACAGAATCCGTGGGTCGTGGAGAACTGGGTGGGGTCAAGGAGAAACTCTTTGAAGACTTACTTATGGAGATCACGAGCGGGTTCCCCTAGCCGTCCATTGCTTGGAAGGGAATGCCCGCTGTGGTGGAAGACGATACGCCCGATCCTGCTAAGGGTACCGCTCTTCCGTCCTGGACAACTTTCAAGAAGGAGCTGTTCGAGGCCTTCTTCACCAGCAGCGGTCAAGAAAAAGTTGGAGGATGACCTAAACCACATTCAACAAGGGGACCGGACGGTCATGGAATATCAAACGGGAATTCGTCCGACTAGTAAATTGCGTCCCGTTCGTCGCACGGGACGAGGCTCACAAGGCACAACTCTTCGTCGATGGCCTGCGAAGCGACATCTTCGAGGTGGTGAACGCGGCTGGCCTGCATACCTTTCAGGGAGTGGTCGACAAGGCCACCACGGTGGAGCGGGGTTTCGCTGTGACCCGTGCCAGAAGGGAGAACGCGGCGCGGCTAAGGGATCAGAAGCGACACCAGCAAGGCTGGGGGGAGGGTTCTTCCAGCGGGAGCCGACCCCCCAAAAGATGGAGACCGCCGACAGGACCCCGGGGCGCGCCAACAGGAGGGCCGAGGCCGTGGAATAGGCCTTGTGTCATATGCGGGGGAGGACACCTGACGGGAGAGTGCCCCCAAAGAGACGACCATGTTTCAGGTGCGGCAAACGGGGGCACTTCCGCCGCAACTCTGCCCCTTAGGCGGGGGATCGGCGCCCATGGGAGCACCTACGCCCAGGCCACAGCACTCAGGGCGGGGAAAAGCTCCTATGGCGTCGGCTTCCAGACCCCCCGCACCACGGCGTGAGGAGGACCGGCAACCACAACCAGGGCGGAGGGTTTTCTCAATGACCCGCCAAGGGACTGATCCACCGGAGGACGCTCTTGCAGGTACTACTTTCCGTTTTGAATTCCCGTGCTAGAACTCTTTTCGATACCGGAGCAACGCACTCGTTCATTTCTCGTGATTTCGTTTTCATGCATAACCTCGAGGAGACACCCCTCCAAGCCTCCTTGACGGTGCAAACGGCGGGAGGGACTCTGGAGGCGACCAGTTTTGTGGCCGCCTGCCCGATTATGTTGGGAACGGTTGTCTGCCCTTGGGACTTGGCGGTGATCCCTTTGAAGGAGTACGACGTGGTGTTGGGCATGGACTGGCTCACAAGGTACCAGGCACTCATTGATTGCGACAAGCGACAACTGCGGCTGCAAGAACCGGGCTTCCCCGAACATGTGTACATAATGGGCAAGAGCATCTCCTTCCCGGCGGTTATTTCAGCGGCACGGGCCAGAAGACTGGTTGAGGGGGGGTGCGTGGCCTATCTAGCATCGGTGGATTTGGCTACTCGCACCCTCGACGACACTTGCAGATATCCCAGTGGTGAGGGACTATCCTGACGTTTTCCCCCGCGGAGTTGCCGGGGATGCCTCCGGAGAGGGAGGTGGAGTTCCCTATTGAGCTGCTGCCAGGCACGCAGCCTATTACGAAGGCCCCTTACCGAATGGCCTTCGCGGAGCTGAAGGAGCTTAAGGCACAACTGGAAGATCTCTTGGACAAAGGGTTCATCCGACCGAGTGTGTCACCCTGGGGCGCACCGGTACTCTTTGTACGGAAGAAAGATGGAAGCCTGCGGCTCTGCATTGACTACAGAGGGATAAACAAAGTCACGGTGAAGAATAAGTACCCCCTACCCAGAATCGACGACCTCTTCGATCAGTTACGGGGAGCGACGGTCTTCTCCAAAATTGACCTACAGTCGGGCTATCATCAACTCCGAGTTCGAAATGAAGATATCCCCAAGACCGCCTTCCGGACTCGATACGGCCACTACGAGTTCACGGTGATGCCTTTCGGGCTTACGAACGCCCCCGCTGTTTTCATGGACATGATGAACCGGATCTTCAGACCCTTCTTGGATCGGTTCGTGGTAGTCTTCATCGACGACATCCTGATTTACTCCACTACCGACGAGGAGCACGAGGACCATCTACGGACGATCCTGCAAACCCTCAGAGAGCAGAAGCTGTTCGCTAAACTCAAGAAGTGTGAATTCTGGCTGCGGGAAGTTGGCTTCCTAGGGCATGTGATCTCGGCACAGGGGATCGCTGTGGACCCCAAAAAGGTAGAAGCAGTGGTAGACTGGCGGCCGCCGACGTCGGTGACAGAAGTACGAAGTTTTCTAGGGCTGGCAGGATACTACCCGGCGTTTCGTTGAGGGTTTCGCAAAGATCGCTACCCCTTTAAACCGATTGACCAGAAAAGGCGAGAAGTTCATATGGACGGCCAAGTGCCAGGAGAGTTTTGAGGAACTCAAGAAGAGATTAACTAAGGCACCAATACTGGTGCTGCCGACGCCCGGAGAGGATTATGAAGTGTACTGCGACGCGTCAAGGATCGGTCTTGGAGGTGTTCTGATGCAACAGGGGAAGGTGATCGCCTACGCGTCCAGGCAGCTGAAGGACTACGAAAGGAACTACCCGATACACGACTTGGAATTGGCCGCCGTGGTCTTCGTTTTGAAACTGTGGAGGCATTACCTCTTCGGAGTCCACTGCAACGTTTTCTCAGATCATCAAAGTCTTAAGTACAATCTTTACCCAAAAAGAGTTAAACTTGCGGCAGAGACGGTGGCTCGAGTTGCTGAAGGATTACGACTTGACGATCCAATATCACCCCGGAAGGCAAATGTGGTGGCAGACGCACTGAGCAGAAAAAGGGCATCGGGACGGGGCGTCGGAGAGCGCGCTGACAAAGCAGGACCACCTGATCGCGGAGTTCGCGCGAATGCAGTTGGAGGTGGTGCCTGCGGGCACAGTTCTGCAACTCCTAGCCTTGGTGGTCAAGCCGACGCTATTCGAGAAGATCCAGGAGGGACAGCAGACCGATCTGCACCTACAGCGCTTACGAGACAAGATTCCCCAGGGTCAAGAGATTGACTTTGCGGTGAAAGACGACGGCACCCTATGTTTCCGCGGGCGGGTCTGTGTGCCGGATTCACCAGAGTTGAAGAATGAAATCTTAGCGGAGGCACATCGAGCCCCTTATGCGGCACACCCGGGGGGCACGAAGATGTACAGGGATCTCAAACAGACGTTCTGGTGGCCTAAGTTAAAAGAAGACGTGACGCGATACGTAGCCCACTGCCTAGTATGTCAACAGATAAAGGCCGAACACCAGCGACCAGCAGGGAAGCTACAGCCCTTACCGGTACCAGAGTGGAAATGGGACCAGATCACCATGGATTTTGTCACTGGATTCCCACGTTCACAACAGGGCCACGACGCGATCTGGGTTGTAGTTGACCGGTTAACCAAGTCAGCACACTTCCTACCAATTCACACCACTTGGACCCGCGAACGGCTAGCTCAAGTCTACATCAGCGAGATCGTGAGACTACATGGGGTACCGGCATCGATCACCTCGGACAGAGACACGCGCTTTGTCTCGAAGTTTTGGCAAAGTCTCCAGCAGGCCATGGGGACCAGATTACATTTCAGCACCGCCTTCCACCCTCAGACGGACGGACAGTCAGAGCGCACGATACAAACCCTAGAAGACCTGCTTCGCGCCTGTGTGCTTGATTGGGGAATCGGTTGGTCACGCTACCTACCTCTCGTGGAATTTGCCTACAACAACAGCTACCAGGCCAGCATTCAGATGGCGCCCTACGAAGCACTGTATGGAAGGCGCTGCCGATCCCCGATCTGCTGGGACGACTTGGGAGAGCGGAAACTTTTGGGACCCGACTTAGTGGAAGAAACTGAAGAGAAAGTGCGCCTTATCAGACAGCGCTTGCTGACCGCCCAGAGTCGACAGAAGAGTTACGCAGACCAGAGGCGCCGGGACTTGGAGTTTCAAGTGGGGGAACATGTGTTTTTGCGGGTCTCGCCATCCAGAGGAATCAGGCGTTTCGGGCTAAGGGGCAAGCTGAGCCCACGGTTTGTGGGGCCATTTGAGATTCTAGAGCGTATCGGCCCAGTAGCTTACCGCCTCGCCCTACCACCAAACCTCGACCGAGTCCACGATGTGTTCCACGTATCAATGCTTCGGAAATATCTCCCCGACCCATCACATGTCCTGGACACCTCTGCACTCGAACTTAAGGAGGACCTGAGCTTCGAAGAAACCCCAGTGAAGATCCTGGCAAGGGAAACAAAATCACTACGAAATCGGGCTATCCCCTACGTGAAAGTACATTGGAGCAACCATGAAGAGCGAGAAGCCACTTGGGAACTGGAATCCAAGATGAGGGAGTGCTACCCCGACCTTTTCACTCCTATCCGGGTTTGAGTTTCGAGGACGAAACTCGTTGTTAGAGGTGAGTGGTGTAATAGCCGCGGGTTTTCGAACCGCTTTTAGGCAAAGGGGTCCGGGGGTTTGATTTTCTTTTGTCATTCTGGGCAGGCCGTCGGGGGCTCGCGGGCATTTTTTTTTTGAGAATAAAGCTCGCGAAGCGGAGGCCGGCGGCGCGATCGGATCGGATTTCCGACCCCGGAAGCTCCCGGAATAAATTTTCGAAGTTGCTGCGGTTCGGGTGTCCGGCACGTCCCTTTTGAGGTAAACCAGACCCGGATTTAACGATATTTTTTGATTCAAGCTAGTTAATTCTTTCGCACCGGCTCAGTCTAATTTTCTGTAAATTTTCGGGATCCGACATAAATTAATTTAATTTATTTCGTTCTATCTATCCGGGTTAATTTGGGGCTAGGTTAGCATTTGGAGTTGGACGCGGGTTGGGCTCGATCGTACCAAAACAGCTAATTAATTGGGGGTTTGAGAGGTGAGGGTTGGGAACCCCTTCTCAGTCTGCTACCCCTTTGGCACGCACGACCCGAGCGAAGACGGTCGAGGAGAGGGGAGAACGCCGCATCCCCACCACCACCACACCGGACCTACGAGAACGGACGATCCCCTCTTCCCAAACCTTCGTCGTCCTCATCAAGGTGAGACGGGAATTTAGTTTCTTTTTCCTCGTGTTGAGTTCTTGATCATCTTGACCGGAAGGGGTGAGGCACAGGCGGCGGATTTCCCGGAATCCGCCGCACGTGCGAAGAAACCGCCCCCCATCCGGCGCCCTCATGCGACCCGCACGGGCCAGGCGGCGCCCAGCCCCCCCCGCGTGCGGGATGACCCGCACGGGGCCGGGCGCACGCCCAGCCGCGTGCGGGATGACCCGCACGGGGCCGGGCGGCGCCCAGCCCCCGCGTGCGGGATGGCCCGCACGGGGCCGGACGCACGCCCAGCCGCGTGCGGGGTGACCCGCACGGGGCTGGGCGACGCCCAGACCCGCGTGCGGGGTGACCCGCACGGGGCCGGGCGGCACGCCCAGCCCGCGTGCGGGGTAGGCCGCAGGGCTGGGCGGCGCCCAGCCCCGCGTGCGGGGTGACCCGCACGGGGGCCGGACGCGCGCTCAACCCCACGTGTGGGGTTGCCCGTACGGAGCTGAGCACGCGCACGGCCCGCGTGCGGACGGGGAGCCGCGAACCCGACGAGCGGTTCGCCCGCCTCTCGTCTTCATCCGCGTCTGAGCGTCGCTTTTCTCCTCGCGGCAGGTGTGCGAAGGAGCCGAGCGGGAGTACCAGGACGCGAGGGAGCGGAGCGTTGACGCCTACTAGCGACAGGTGGGTTGAGTGTGATATTTGGCATCGAACCACATTGATTGTTTTAATTTAAATATTATATGTTACCGTTCACTTCAGTAATCATTATTCTAGATGCTACGGATTATTGCTACACATCGATAGTTACGTGGTCTCGTGTTTTGATGCTTCAGCTACCGTCTTTCCTTCGACTATGCTAATAGTAGGGCAACATGAGTTTACACGCCTCTACCTTATTCTGATTCATGCATCATGGTTACTGCTTTACTATTTCATATACATTGCGATTACTGCATTACTATTGCTCATATATTGTGGTTACTGTGCTCGAGGCTGCAACACGTGCATCCGCGGTTTGGCCACCGTGAGGGGTGCACTTTTCCGGAAAAGAGGTCGTAGGACCCGTGTATACCCACGAGGTGACGTAGTGGGGCCCCTTATTAGCTGTGGGGTTGAGGCGCCGAGGTGCGAGCGGAGCGACCCGCCGGTTTAGTTGTCCGGCGCGGTCGCGGTGCTGCAGGTACGGTATGGGCCGTCGGTAGTGGACCGACGCGGCAGAGTATTACAGGATGCAGATATACAGGTTACCATTTCCCCCCCCCCCCAAAAGGGTGGTTGCTCCGGTTGTCGCCACGGTTTGTTTTTATTATTCCCCCTGCACGGCATTTATTAGTCACTGACTTCCCACTTCGTGACAGGGCCCAGGCGAGGGGAGAGGTAGGTGGCGGTGAGGACGGGGCGGACACAGCGGGACCGTTGGAGACCCTGAACTTTATACTTTCCTTTTCTTTTCAGCTTTTCATTTATATTGTGGGCATGTGTGAGGTTCCCGATACCCTTGTGGGGTCGACGTAGATGTCGGTATTTGATTATCTGTTTATGCACTACCTTTCCCTTTATTTCCTACTGGCCATTTGAAAAGCGAAACAAAAACAAAGAAAAGATTGCGAAAACCGTTTTCAAAGTCTAAGTGTCGTGTGGGCACTGATTTCAAAACCTTGTGGATTTATGGATTGCGAAATGAGCTTTCAAAACTTGGGTGTCGTGTGGGCACCGTTTTCAAAACCCTGGTGTTTATGCTGATTTCGAAACTCGTTTTCAAAACTTAAGTGCCGGGTGGGCACTCTTTAAAAACCGTGGATTTATCCTTTCAAGTTGAAGTGGCCATGCGCTTAAATATTTAGAATACTGGTTGTATGTAATTGAATGTTGTGATTGAATGGTTATGTTTGCTTGGGAGATGTATTCAACCACACGCCGTGCACGTACAGGGGAGACTCTGTCCGTTTGCAGAGAGATCCTGTATGTGCGGCGGGTCTGGGCACGCACCGGGGAAGAAAGAGACCTTTCAAAAAAAAAAAAAAAAAAAATGCCGTTTCCGCTAAAACAAACCCCCGGGGCGTGACACTCCCGACGGCGGCGGCTAAGCCCTGCGCCGCCCTGCTGCCCGCGCGGCGCCTCGCATGCGCGGGCTGCCCCCGCATGCGCGGCTGCCCCGCGCGGTGCCCCCGCATGCGCGTGCTGCCCCGCGCGGTGCCCCCGCATGCGCGGGCTGCCACGCGCGGCGCCCCGCATGCGGGTGCCCCGCGCGTTGCCCCCGCATGCGCGGGCTGCCCCGCGCGGTGCCCCCGCATGCGCGGGCTGCCCAGCGCGGCGCCCCGCATGTGGGTGCCCCGCGCGGCGCCCCCGCATGCGCAGGTTGCCCCGCGCGGTGCCCCCGCATGCGCGGGCTGCCCAGCGCGGCGCCCCGCATGTGGTTGCCCCGCGCGGCGCCCCCGCATGCGCGGGTTGCCCCGCGCAGCGCCCCACATGCGGGTGGCTCGCCCCTCTCCCTCCACCTCCGACGAAATCAAGAAAAAACCCCCCCTCGTTCGTAACGAGAAAAGACAAGGAATGAAAACGAAAGCACGGCTCACCTTGTTTTCGTCGGTACCGGGTGAAGGAAAGGGATCGTCCTCTTCGCGTTCGTCGGATCTTTGCGGGGAGGCGATCAATCTCTTCTCTTCTCCTTGTCACGATCCCGGTTCTTCATGCCGCCTTGTTAGAGATGGGGAAAAAATGGGGCTCTCACGCACAAGAAAGGGGAACGATAGGGAACCCTAGTTTCCCAAGGGTTTAATTAGCTGTTTGGGTGCAGTTGACGGGGACTTGATCCCAAAATCCTTAAGGCACAAAATTGGGTGATCGGGTGAATCAAGAAGCGGAAAGGGAAAAACCCCACCTTTGACTATAAGAAAAATCAGTTTGGGTACTAACCAGGGTCCGGCTCGCCTCGATAATCGTGTAAGTCGCCTGAACTGCTAAATGAACTTCCGGAATTTATTCCGGGAGATTCCGAAGTCGGAATCCAAAACCGATCGCGCCGCCGGTCTCCGTTTCGTGAGCTTTATTATCCAAAAATACCCGCGAGCCCCGTCGGTCTGCCCAGAACGAAGAAAAAATAAATCACACCCCGGACCCCTTAGTCGAAAAGCGGTTCAATAAACATTCAAAGGAAAGGCCAAAAAGAAAATAAACCCGCGGTTATTACAACGAAGGTTCGGGATCCGGATCGAAGTGCTTGATCCGGATCGTTCATACAGTTCACCAAACATCAACGTTCGGGATCCGGATTGCGAAGCCTGATCCGGATCGTTCAAATAGAATGGCAAACTCAGTGTTCGGGATCCGGATCAAGGGAAGCTACGATCCGGATTGAACTGGTGTATGAACGAACCACCTTCGGGATCCGGATTGAACAGTCTGATCCGGATCCTGAACATGTCCCATGTCCAGTTTTTGATATTTATGCAATAACAAATCCATCCAAGTGTTTCTACGCTATAAGAAGTATTCGGATCACCAAAGATATTAAGTTAAACATACCTGATCCTTTTGAATTCTTCTTTCTTGAGATTGAGTTATATGATCCAACTTCCTTTACCTTCAATCTTCAAGACTTAACCGAATTCATGAAATACGCCAACTGAAATTCCGTAACAATCTCCCCCTTTGGCGGTTTCGTGACAAAATATAGATCCACTCAAGAAAATTCAAAAAGATATTTTTGTTGCTATCACCATACAACAAAAATTTACAATGGAGATCCAAAATAAAATACATGAGTTAAACTCCTAAAACATACTCTAGACTTAGACATCTGTACTCTCTGCAAAAGAAATCATTCTTGACAAAAGAAATCGTTAGATACCTCAAGAATTTTATATCATTCAAAAACCACATACAGAGATGAAGTTTATACTCATTTATACTTACCATGACATTTACACATTCAGATATGTAAACTGATCATAGTTAAAACACTAACATATCTTCTATGCAATCAATCATCCAAATGTCATGTTAGTGAACATCAACTTGTTAGTTATATTACATGCCCAAATAGTTAGTCGAATAGTTAGTCGAGGCATGCATTCAAACCCAAATGAAAAATCGATAGTTGAAGTTCTACTTACCTTGCAAGTTGAGGTCAAGTTGAGGTTATACTTACCTCTATTATAGTTTCAAGTTTCTCACAACCATATTGTATCATTGTTTATACTTCTCTCCCCCCCTTTTTGTCACAAAAGTTAGCCAAAAAAAAATTACCAAATTGGAGAGAATAGTTAACAGTTCAAGTACCACAAGTTTGAGAACTAAAAACTAAAAACTAAAATCTTAAAAACCTGCACAAAAAAAAAGGTTAAAAAAAAATGAAGTTCCTGCACAAGAGAAGGATTAAACATATGCATAATAAACAGAAATTGGAAGGATACGGATTATTCAGACTCATCTGAACTGATACAGCCGAGAATTTGAAAGATTTTCTTTAATCTCTTGTTCATTGATGACTGATTCTTATTTACCTTCTTTATTTCTTCCTTTACCTCAATGAGTTCATTTGATATACGTTCTTGCTCGTTGGAGAGCCTTTGATGTTCTTTATAGATTGAGGTAACTGATGCATCATCATCAGAAGTCGATGGAGGTGCTTGTTGTGCTGTCGGTGCTGGTTGGACTGGAGGGGTTGCTGCCGGTGCAGAGGTTGTTGCTTGTTGTTGTTGTGCTCGTTGTCGGTGAGGAGGTAATATGGGCTCGTCTTGCTTTGTCGAGAGAGACTTTACAATTGTTGTTTCATTGATCGTTCCTAAACTGTGCATGTAGGAACTCGCATTTGTGTCAGCTTTAAATTTTCGAAGAATGCGCATGATGATCATTGGATAAGGTAGTCTCTCTGAAGGGTGAGCATGTTCCACATAGCGAGCCATCCTCGCCCAAATGATGTAAGGGATGTTTAAGTTTGCTCCCATTGCTGCTGTGGGGTTTCCAAGAAGATAAAGGAATAACATCCTATCCCACCGAAGAACCTTCGTGTTCATATTTGGAAGGACGTTATAGCAGACAATGAAGTTTAAGTAGCGATACTCAGGTCGTAGCTCCTTTGAAAAGACTGAGTTTCCTGCTGACGGAGTATCGGGCAGACAGATGCCATCAACTACCACTCTCCAGGAGTTGGGGTTGAAAACTTGATTCTTCAGGTAATGAGCGCCATCGGCTCGGGCATTCATCCCTAATACCTCTCCAATCAGTTGATGGGTTACTTTAATCTTAACATTTTTGACCAATGTTTGAAAGTCTCGACGACCGCTCTCCTGATCAACGAGATAGCAAGCATTTTGATAGAACATCCTCACTGAGTGAAGACAATACCCAGTGGTCTCGGGGAAATCGCAAATGGGAGCAAGACCTGTCTGGTCATACAGAGTCCCAAATGCCGGAGATCTTTCCTTCAAGGCTTTGACATTAACATGCCTTTCGCCAATGCATTCCCTGTTTTCAAAGTCCTTTATCCTAGCTGAGCTGATAAAGTCTTGTGGAGATGGTTGGCTATCAACTGGTTGCTCAATGGAAATTCCTCGAGCACTCCCCCTTTTGCGAGCAACACTTTTTCTTCTTGTCTTCCCAGAAGTTTCTTCCATTGGAGCTTTGCCCTTTTCAGCAGCAGTAGGCGGAGCCTTCGATGTTTCCGCAGGCGCTTTTCCCTTTGAAGCAGTGGGAACAGTTGTTGCTTCAACTTGCAACTCGTCCCAATTGATCGATTCCGTTTCAGATTCTGTATCGGAATCATCTTTTGCTTTCTTCGCTTTCTTAGCCCTCTTGGGCTTGACAGTGTCTCTCGTATGTTGTAACGACCCGGCCCACTAGCAACAATAACTCGTTGGGCCCAAACCACAGCCCAAAATGCTTAAGCCCAGTTATTATTACTAGTGTCCAAGTCTCATATAAACCCAATCACAAATCCATCCACATCCGATGTGGGACTATTGGGGGCGTCACAGACTCCCCCCGTTTAGGCCTGACGTCCTCGTCAGCCCAAACACACACACACAAGCCCAAGATCACCAGGCGATGTGAGACTCGTCTCGCTAGCCCTGTCATCTAGACCCAGACTCAGCCGAGACTCGCCACACACATCCGGCTGGTTATTGGCTCTGATACCAAATGTAACGACCCACTTCCCAGGGGGTCACCCATCCTAGAACTACTCTAGCTCTAGCACGCTTAACTCTTATGTTCCTCTTGGATCTTGCTACCATCCAAAATGCTATAGCCGGGTTAGAGATTTAGTCCTATTATATCATTTATATAGAGGACTAATCCAAATTCCGGGGGTGTCACATTACTGTGACGCCCCACTTCCCAGGGGGTCACCCATCCTAGAACTACTCTAGCTCTAGCACGCTTAACTCTCATGTTCCTCTTGGATCTTGCTACCATCCAAAATGCTATAGCCGGGTTAGAGATTTAGTCCTATTATATCATTTATATAGAGGACTAATCCAAATTCCGGGGGTGTCACATTTAAAATAAATTTAGTTGAAAATGTGAAGCTACAGGTTTCGAACTCGGGTCACATATATCAACCACCAAGTCTTTTGCCACTTGCATTTGACACGGTTGATATATGTGACCCGAGTTCGAAACCTGTAGCTTCACATTTTCAACTAAATTTATTTTAAATGTGACACCCCCGGAATTTGGATTAGTCCTCTATATAAATGATATAATAGGACTAAATCTCTAACCCGGCATGTAACGACCCGGCCCACTAGCAATAATAACTCGTTAGGCCCAAACCACAGCCCAAAATGCTTAAGCCCAGTTATTATTACTAGTGTCCAAGTCTCATATAAATCCAATCACAAATCCATCCACATCCGATGTGGGACTATTGGGGGCGTCACAGACTCCCCCCGTTTAGGCCTGACGTCCTCGTCAGCCCAAACACACACACACATGCCCAAGATCACCAGGCGATGTGAGACTCGTCTCGCTAGCCCTGTCATCTAGACCCAGGCTCAGCCGAGACTCATCACACACTTCCGGCTGGTTATTGGCTCTGATACCAAATGTAACGACCCGGCCCACTAGCAATAATAACTCGTTAGGCCCAAACCACAGCCCAAAATGCTTAAGCCCAGTTATTATTACTAGTGTCCAAGTCTCATATAAATCCAATCACAAATCCATCCACATCCGATGTGGGACTATTGGGGGCGTCACATATGTACCATAGCAGCCAGAAGAAAAATGATCCAGGTGATCACCATTGCTATTGGTTTCTTGTGAAAAGAAGTCCTGTGAGCAACACCTCAAGAACACGAAAAAAATTGTTAATTTTCAAAAATTAGAAAAATTGTACCCAAACAATCATTATCGTGTAGAGAGACTAGGAATCAAATTAGTTTTGCAAAAGGAAATTTAAAAATAGATCAATTGCATGATTTTGGAAAATTCCCATTATATGCCCTAAAACCGAAATTTTTGAAATGGAAGACCAAAAATCCGTTTATCTTGAGAATACCTAGCATATAATCAAAACTAATCTACCCAGAGTTCTTATTTCAAAAGAAATTTGATCAAAAACCATCCACAAATGAAATTGATACAAGAAATTCATCATGTTTTGAGGAGGAATAAGAAAAACTGTGAAAAACCGAGATTTTGATCAATAAAACTTACTTGGAATTGAAGAACTTGAGTTTGAAAGCTTCCAAGATGGATGAAATCTAGAGAGAGAAGCTCTGGAAACTTTGGAACAAAAGATTGGAGTAAAAGAAATCAAAACCCTTTTGTTCTATATAAAACCCTAGCCGCGATCCGGATCAGTTCGTGATTACGATCCGGATCGGCTACCCGCAGTGAAAAACTGCGTTCGGGATCCGGATCGGCAGGTCCAATCCGGATCGTCTGCCCGCAGAAGAATATCTGCGTTCGGGATCCGGATCGGCAGGTCCAATCCGGATCGGCTCCAACTTTTTTTTTAGAAAATTTCAGAGAAATTCTAGAAAAACCAGAAAAAGATTGTAAGCACTTTTGTGTATCAACTTTAAACGAAAATCATCGTTTCATACAACAAGAAATAGATTATACCAAATCTATCAATAACATCCAACAAATGAAACGAAAATTTATAAAAATTAAATCCCTTAAAGTTGAACAACTTCAATTACATCTAACTTGATCTTATGAGTAATGCCTTTATCAAATCATCAATTCGGTGAAGAAAATGAAATACAAAGATCAATAGATGTCTAACATCCCAGATAAATTAGATAATATATCTAGTCAATTTATTGAAAAGAGTGGCTCTTTGAGCATCTTTCATTAAAAATCCCACCTTATACCAACCTTGAAATTTTGACAGAGTCAAGTATTTCAACATGCATTTTAATTAATCAAACTTGAAAAACCTTGCTTGGTATACATGTGGTAGCTGCACACAGTACTCGGACGACCGAGGTGGTAGCTCTTTCCTCCATATGGTGGTAGTTTTCACACTCCTCATTGGGATGTAACTCTTTCCACATCTTTTGAGCATAATACCTTTTCTTTGACTCCCCCTTAATTGGCTATCAATTATTTAAGATATAAAGTATTCAGCCAAATATTGATCTCGATTTCATACTCGACTAAACAGTCAAATAAGATAAAAACTATACCAAGAGATCATCGAGAGAGAAATTGACTTTGATCAAAACAAAGATGAGTTAATTGACATAAATGATCATTGCATCAAATGAAATATTATGATATCTAAAGCATAATAGATTTCTAAATATATAAAAGGATGCAGTTAAAGTCAATAAAAAACTAATGCTCAATTAATATTCTATGTCTAAGCATAGATAATGAACAAAAACACAAAAACAAAACCTAACCTAAACAAAAGTTTCAAAAAGAGGTTATTTCAAGGAAAGCATTCCAATTGCTTTACGCAAATGAATAAAACGTTTTTGATCCAAAGGTTTTGTTAAAATGTCAGCTAATTGATCTTCAGTTGAAATGTAGGAAATTTGAAGAATATTTGATTCAACTAGCTCTCTAAGAAAATGATATCTAAGTTCAATGTGTTTTGTTCTAGAGTGCAACACAGGGTTTTTTGAAATGTTTATAGCACTTGTGTTGTCACATAAAACAGTTACCGAAGTTGCTGAAATCCGGAAGTCGCTCAACACGTTTTTCATCCAAATAAGTTGAGTTGAACAACTACCCGCTGAGATGTATTCCGCTTCGGCAGTCGAGAGTGCAATGCAGTTTTGCTTTTTACTATGCCATGCTACAAGACAATGGCCAAGATAAAAACATGCACCACTCGTACTTTTCCGATCATCCACAGATCCTGCCCAATCGGCATCTGAGTATCCAATAATATCTAGACTTGTTCCCATAGGATACCAAATTCCAAAATTAATGGTTCCTTTGATGTACCGGATGATCCGTTTCACCGCTTTCAGGTGAACCTCCTTTGGTGCTGATTGATATCTCGCGCAAATCCCAACACTAAAGGATATATCCGGGCGACTAGCTGTGAGGTAAAGTAGACTTCCAATCATGCTGCGATAGAGTTTCTCGTCTACATTATCACTAAGAGATTCACTTCCTAATCCCTTATTGCTAGTTCCCATAGGAGTAGGAAAATCTTTAGAATCTTCTAATCCGAATTTCTTTACCAACTCCCTTGCGTACTTGGATTGACACAGATGGATGCCTTCACCATTTTGTTTCACTTGCAATCCAAGAAAGTACGTCAGTTCGCCCATCATAGACATCTCAAATTCGCTTTCCATGGTTTCTGTGAATTTAGAAGCATCATTATCCTTTGTTGCTCCAAACACAATGTCATCGACATAGATTTGTGCAACAATGAAGTTATTTTGATAATGCTTCACAAAGAGAGTCTGATCTGCTCCCCCTCGAGTATAGCCCTTCTCCAAAAGGTGCTTTGTCAACCTTTCGTACCAAGCTCGCGGTGCTTGTTTTAAACCGTAAAGAGCCTTTTTCAAACGAAAAACATGGTTAGGTAGTTTACAGTCTATAAAACCTTTCGGTTGAGCCACATAAACTTCCTCATTTAAAAATCCATTTAAAAACGCGCTCTTAACATCCATTTGAAAGAGTTTTATTTTAAAGTGACAAGCAATAGCGAATAAGATATGAATGGACTCGAGTCTAGCTACAGGGGCGAACGTTTCATCAAAGTCTATACCTTCTATTTGAGAGTAGCCTTGAGCAACTAAACGTGCTTTGTTCCTGATGATGGTACCATCCTCATTTTTCTTGTTCTTGAAAATCCATTTAGTACCGATCACATTGTGTTGCTTCGGGGGCGTCGTTAATTCCCAGACTTTGTTGCGTTCAAACTGATGAAGCTCTTCCTGCATTGCTTCAATCCAGTAGTCATCCTGAAGAGCTTCATCGACATTCTTTGGTTCGGTCATGGAAACGTAACAGGCGAATCCACAAACCAACTGTCTCCGAGTTTTGACTCCTTCTAGTGGGTCTCCAATGATGTTTGATTCAGGATGATCCTTGGAGATGCGTAACGTTTGTTGTAATGGAGTACTCGGAGGTACATGAGATGATTCCTGCACATCAGATAAGCTTGAAGAACCATTAGATGCATCATTCATATTTTTTTTTGAGAGAAAGGTAGCATGCTACCCGCTTCGTTTATTTTTGAAATAAACTTAGCTGTAAATGTGAAGCAACTAGGCTTCGAACTCGGGTCACGGATATCAACCACCAAGCCCTTTGCCACTTGCACTAGGGACAGTTGATTGATGCATCATTCATATTGGAAGTATTATCATGAGAAGATGCACTTACAGGAGAATCATCATCAAGAGAGATATCAGGGGTAGATTTATCAGATGCAAAGTGGAAAGCTTCATCTACTTTAACATTTATAGATTCTACAATCGTCTTAGATTCCAAGTTAAATACCCGATATGCTCTACTATTTGTAGAATACCCCAAGAAAATCCCTTCGTCACTTCGAGAGTCAAACTTTCCAAGATTTTCGCGGTCACGTAAAATGTAACATCGACTCCCGAAGATACAAAAATATTTGATGTTGGGTTTTCTACAACACCATAGTTCATATGGTGTATTTAACGTTCCCGGGCGCAAATAAACTCGATTAATAACATAGATCGCAGTGCTCACAGCTTCAGCCCAAAAATGTAGCGGTAAATTTCGGCTATGAAGCATAACACGTGCCATCTCTTGAACAACCCTGTTTTTGCGCTCGACAACACCATTCTGTTGAGGTGTATAGGGTGCAGAGAATTCATGCTTAATGCCGTTGGAAGTGCAAAAATCAATGAATTTAGAATTTATGAATTCTCCACCTCTATTACTTCTAACACGAATGATCTTATCATTCTTTTCAATCATAATACGAAGGCAAATCTCGTGAAAAGAATCAAAAGTATCAGCTTTCTCTTTTAGAAATGCTACCCATGAATACCGAGAGAAATCATCAACCAATAAGAAAATATACCATTTACCTCCCAAGGATGGTTGACGTGTTGGCCCAAAGAAAGAAAAATAGTCGACATAAACTACACAACATTTAATCGTAGAAAGATTAAAGACAAGGAAAGATTTCATCTTTGCATACCCAAACCTTTTGAGTTTTAGAGTATGTTGGCAATGGTTGAGAAATTTTCCTTGATGAAAACGTCTTGTATGATTGATCTTTTTCTTTTGTCATCGTCTTGTTTGAAGTACTACCAATGTTCTTTTCTTTTGAAAAGTCCTTCTTTGATTTCTGGGGAGTGAACTCATTGGTAGCAGTTGCAAGATGTGATTGATTTGATCTTTGAGCTCCAATCTTGTAATTTTCAATGTGCCCTGCAAAATTACAACGAAAACATACCTTAGTGCTTGACGATCCCGAGGAGGGTGAAGTAGGCTTGTTGTCGTTGCTTGTCGTGAATTCCGGTGTCGGAGGAGGAGATACCGACTGAGGCACAAAAACTGTCCCAACCGAACTAAAATTGTCTTCAGTTCGATTGTATCCGAGGCCGAACTTGTTTGATTGACCAAGACCATGAAGCTTATCCAACTTACTCCTTCCTGATAAAAATCGCTGCAAGTCATCCTTGAGTTGGAGAATAGTCTCTGTCATTTCCAATTTTTCCTGTCGAGCCTCGCCGTTGAGCTTCAAGAAGTAATTCGCTTTGTTCACCATATCTATATAATTCTTCTCGAGTTGCTCATTGGACTCTTGAAGGGAAACATTTGCTTTTATCAGATTATCCCTTTCCACTTCAAGATCGGTCGAGAGAGAAGTTACCATTTTTAGTTATTCTTCGAGATCCTGCAATCTCCCTCTCAACCCCTTATTTTGCTTAGCCAGTTTCTTTGAATCCCTCAAAAGTCTATGGTAGGCTAGAGCAAAATCTTCACCTTCCGAATCATCCGATTCATTGTCCGTGGCATTCTTTTCAACAGTGGAGTTGGACAATGACTCGGATGTACTTGCCATTAAGCACATGAAGGGTGAAGATGTGGACGCGTGGAACGCAGTTGCGTTGTCTTCTTCATCACTTGATGATGACTCATTTGACGATGAGGTGTCATCCCAAGTGACGGCTTGCATCGCCTTCTTCTTAGACGGATTCTTAGTTGGACATTCCGTTGAGATATGGCCGTACCCTCGGCACTTGAAGCATTGGACTTGTCCTTCTGTGCTTTTCTTATCCTTAGAAAAGCCTTCTTGCTTTCTTGACTTGTAACTTGAAGAACCCTTGCCTTTCTTCCACTTTCCGAAGGATGGAGTTTTGCTTGAATTACCCCTTCAAAAATTTCGGCGAAACTTCCTTGTCAAGAGAGCGAGCTGCTTCTCAAAGTCCTCCATAGATAAATTCTCGTCATCGCCTGAGGAGGATGAATCCGCGTCTTCTTCTTTTGTTGTTTTCAAAGCATAACCTGAAGACTTAGAAGAGGATGCCTTTCCCGAAGAATAGTTAGTAGGAAATGTCATTTCATAAGTTTGTAAAGAACCAACTAATTCTTCTACACGGATTTCGTCCGGGTGTTTAATAGTTTCAATGGCTGTGACCTTGGAACGAAATCTTTCAGGAAGAGTTCTTAAGATCTTTCTTACAATTTTAAATTCTGGAATCTTCTCTCCCAAGTTAGCACATGAGTTTACGATGTCTTGCAATCGTGTGTAATAGTCAGTGAACGATTCATTTTCTGCCATGAAAATAGAGTCAAACTTGCTCGTAAGCATCTGCAGTTTCAGAATCTTCACAAGGTTGTTACGGCATTTTGGTATTGGCATATTTCGTGAGTCAAGTCAGTGAGTTGAGTCGGAGTCTTAAAGGGATCAAATTGTCAATCAGCAATCAAAGACTTAGAGAAGATTCAACAAGAGCTCAAGTTGACACTCAGTGTCTTGAATCTTGAAGATTGAAGTTGAAGAATTGTGGATCAGTTACATCAATCTCAAGAAGAAAGTATTCAAAAGGATCAGGTATGGTTAACTAAATAATTTTGGTGATCCGAATACTTTCTTATAGTATAGAAACACTTGGAAGAATTTTTAATTTCATAATAATCAAAAACTGGTGTTCGGACATGTTCAGGATCCGGATCAGGGCCAACGATCCGGATCCCGAAGGTTGTTGCTTCATACAAGACTTCGATCCGGATCCATGCAATTTCCGATCCGGATCCCGAATGTTAAGTTTTCTGATTTGTATGAACGATCCGGATCGGGCAATGCGATCCGGATCCCGAACCCTTGGTTTTCTGGAATCGTCAATCTCGTTACGACGATCCGGATCGCAGTAAATCCGATCCGGATCGCCGTCCTGAAAATTTCCAGATAAGGTAAGTTTTTGATTCTTATCTCTTTCCAAAGGTTTCTAAACTATAAATAGACACTTAGGGTTTCTCAAAAACGTGGGAGCTACGGCCGATCAATTTATAAAACACTTGAGAGCAACCCTAGAGGCGAGGTTTTTATCGATCTTCTTCATAGCCTCTTTTAGGTCAATTCGATGGTTCTTTCAAGAACATATCTTTTGTCGAATTGATCTAATCTTTGCTTAGAGATTTCTTCTACGGTTCCTCAATGAGAATCTAAGCAGAGGATCACCATCGAAGTCAATATTCTTATCGACTGAGTTTGCGTCGTGGATTCGACGTGGCATCGTGGATTCGGTGTGCTAAAGGCGTTTCGTGAATTCGAAGCGTGCGTTCGTGGATTCGAACGTGAGCAGTGGACGGGCAAAACGGTGGAGCGCGAGGTCCAAGAAATTGAAGGAGGGGTTAAATCCGTGGAGACGGTAATCACCTTGTTATTCTTCTTTTCTTAGGGATTGTTATTGCGTGGATATCCAACCGGTCAGCGCAAGGTCCGAAGAAGCTGAAGGAGGGGTTTGAGTCCGTGGAGTCGGTAATCACCTTGTTATTCTTCTATTCTTAGTGGATTGTTATTGCGTGTTGGTCCCGTGGTTTTTCTCCTGGATTGGAGTTTCCACGTATATCTCGGTGTGCTGTTTTTATTTTCCGCATTGGTTTTTATTTTGCACTGAGATTGAGTTTTTAAGTATTACACCTATTCACCCCCCCTCTAGTTGTTTGATAGTACCTATTTAGATCCTTTGGGATTCATAACTCTACAAAGGTTAGTTCCCTCATGCGTAACTTGAAGAACATCCCAGATTTCTTTCGCAGTCTCACATGCCGAGACGCGAGAGAACTCTGTTTGTGATAAGGCATTAAATAAAGCATTTATTCCCTTGCCATTGTAAGAAGATATATCAATCTCTTCCTTGGTCCATTTCGACCTAGGTTTGATGGTGCGAACATCACCAATAAATTCAGTTGGATTAAACCATCCTAATTCAATTGATTGCCACACCCGTTCGTCGATGGAAATTAAAAAGGCTTTCATCCGTACTTTCCAGTACACATAATTTGTTCCATCGAAGAACGGAGGTCTGTTGATGTTTCCACCTTCAACCATTGTTTACAACCCTATTCCCGCTCTGATACCACTTGTTGGGTTATATGAATAATAGGATCTAAATAGGGGAAAAAACACCTAGAGCGGGGGTGAATAGGTGTAAGCCATAAACACTCAAAAATCTTTGCGATATAAAAACCCAATGCGGAAAAATAAATAACACGCAGAGATTTTTACGTGGAAAACTCCAAACCGGAGTAAAAAACTACGAGACCGATAACACGGTGAAATCCACTAGAATTAAACACGTACAAGGTGATATACCGTACTCACAGACAACTCAACCTTTTCCATACGCTCCTAGTTGATCTTCTCCGCTCGCTCCACGACGCTTCTCGAATCCACGATGTGCGTCCAACGCCGAATCCACGGCGTCCAACGTCGAGTCCACGACGTCCGACCGAGTCCACGGTCTTCACCCAGTAGCACGCTTCGAATCCACGAACGTACCTCGCTCCGAATCCACGAGAGCGGTTGCACCTTGAATCCACAAGGCCACGCGAGTCCACGCGCCGATTTTGGGGTAAATCGTTGTTTTTTTTTGGGTGGTGATGATCCGCCGAATACTTAGATTAGAAATAGATTGGAAATACCATCTAAGTATTCATTGATTTGATTCAACTCAAAATGTGAGTATGAAAACCTAGAATCAAATCAATCAATATAGATGAAGAAACATAAGATAGAATCTATGATTTCCTTTCTTCTCTATATGTGGATCTTAGGCCGTATAAAAGATGACGGCTACTTTTTCTATTCTGTGGACTTACCCTAGAAAAAGAATCATAGGGTCTATTTATAGCTTAGAAACCCTTGGAAGAAGATAAGGATCAAAAACTAACCTTTTCTGGAGTTTTTACAAGACGACGATCCGGATCAGAGATCGGCGATCCGGATTGCGGTAGCGAGAAAAACAGTTTCCAGAAAAACGAAGGTTCGGGATCCAGATCGAAGTGCTTGATCCGGATCGTTCATACAGTTCACCAAACATCAACATTCGGGATCCGGATTGCGAAGCCTGATCCGGATCGTTCAAATAGAATGGCAAACTCATTGTTCGGGATCCGGATCAAGGGAAGCTACGATCCGGATTGAACTGGTGTATGAACGAACCACCTTCGGGATCTGGATTGAACAGTCTAATCCGGATCCTGAACATGTCCCATGTCCAGTTTTTGATATTTATGCAATAACAAATCCATCCAAGTGTTTCTACGCTATAAGAAGTATTCGGATCACCAAAGATATTAAGTTAAACATACCTGATCCTTTTGAATTCTTCTTTCTTGAGATTGAGTTATATGATCCAACTTCCTTTACCTTCAATCTTCAAGACTTAACCGAATTCACAAAATACGCCAACTCAAATTCCGTAACATTCATGTGGATGAACGGTTTTTCTTATTACTTGCTAGTATGGCCAATTTTCAAATCAAAGAAAGAGATTGCGAAAACGTTTTTAAAATTAGGTGTTGTGTGGACGCCGTTTTGCAAACCCGTGGATTTATCCTTTCAAAATATGGTGGCCTTATTGGATATGGTGTATGTTTACTTTTTCCCTTCTCTTTTCATACTTGACTGGTGTGGTTAAAGTGAAGTTGTATTATCCTACGCCGTGCATACGCAAGGGTCGCTCTGTTTGTTTCGTCGAGGACTCTCGCGTATGTGGCGGATCTGTGCACGTGTCTGGCAGGTGTCCTTTAAAAAAAAAAAAATACACGTTTTTTCGCTTAATTAAACCCCCGGGGCGTGACATTGTATTGGCGTATTTCGTGAAGTGTTCTAAGTCTTGAAGATTGAAGATGAAGAATTATGGGTCATATACATCAATCTCAAGAAGAATGAATTCGAAAGGATTAGGTACGTTTAACTAAATAATTTTGGTGATCCAAATACATTCTTGTAGTTTAGAAACACTTGGAATATTTTTCATTGCATAAAAATCAAAAAACTGGACAATTTGAGTATTCAGGATTCGGATCAGGACCATCCAGTCCGGACCCCGAACATAGGTTTGTTCATGCGGAATTCCAGTCCGAAACAGTCCTCAGTCAGTCCGTGTAGGGCCCCAAAACCCCATGTAGCTTTTCCCGTGAATCCACTTTGTGAAACACCTATCCTTGGTGTGTCTGTCCCATAGTGCATCAAAGGGGTGCCACAGATGGACCCAGTGAGGTATCCAGAGCTGGATTGGCTTTCGGCTGCTTTTGCCAAATTTTAGAAAGGGTTTTGGGCCAAACAGAGGTTGTATTTGGATTCAGCATGAAAAAACGCTTGAAAACGGCTATTTTCTTGCTCGTTTCTGAGTCCGGATGCCCAAAAAGGGATACCCGGAAGTTTACAGTGGTTTCTGGTACATGGGGGGACCGTAGACCGCCGGATTGCCACGTGGCGGCCTGTTATTAGCCGGTTTACAGCGCGCTGTCCACAGAGCAATGCCGGGTGGCGCATGGACCTGGCGCAGGGACACGTGGCGCCCCAGGAGTGGCCGGCGCGCGATGCGCGGTCCACGGAACCCCGCGCGGGTGCATAGACTAGGCACGGGGACACATGGCAACAGGTGATTGGCGGGCTCATTCTGCGCGGTCCATAGAGGTGCATGCCGGCGCCTCGGGATACGTGCGCGCATGGGGGCAGGCGGTGGGGCCGGCGAGACGCACGTGGGCGCGATCGGCGGGTCGCGCGGGCGGGCCACGTGGCGCCCAGCCATTGGCAGGTACCACCCACCCGCGTTGACGGGGGCGCGCCACGTGGCGGCGTCCGAAAGGCTGTTAAGGATTTTAGTTTTGGCGTATTTCGTGAAAGTGTTTAAGTCTTGAAGATTGAAGATGAAGAAGCTTGGATCATATACCTCAATCTCAAGAAAGAAGAATTCAAAAGGATCAGGTAAGTTTAACTAAACATTATTGGTGATCTGAATACTTCTTATAATGTAGAAACACTTGGATGAATTTTTAATCGCATAAAAATCAAAAACTGGACATGGTAAACAGAGGACTACAGTCCGGACCCCGAACGTTGGTTGGTTCATGCACAAATCCAGTCCTGAACATCCCTATTTCATTCCGGACCCCGAACGTGGATTTTGCTGAAACTGCATGAACAGTCCGGACTGTGAGATTTCAGTCCGGACCCCGAACGTAGTTTTTGCATAAACTGCATGAACAGTCCGGACAGTAGGATTTCGTTCCGGACCCCGAACCTTATTTTTTCAGGAATTCTCTGAAAAACAACGACAGTCCTGAACGAGCCTAATCCGGTCCGGACCGTCGTGCGGGAAAAATTCTGTTACAATCAGTTTTTGATTCTTATCCTCTTCCAACGGTTTCTAACCTATAAGTAAACCCTAATTCTATCTTTTAGGGTAATCCACAATAAGTTTTATACTCCGGGAAATGACGGAAAAATATTAACGGAGAAAAACTTATAGATCCGCATATAGAGAAGAAAGGAAATAACTAGATTTAATTCTATGTTTCTTCATCTATATTAAATAATTTGATTCTAGGTTTTCATACTCAGATTTTGAGTAGAATCAAATTAATGAATACTTAGATGGCATTTCCGATCTATCTTTGATCTAAGTATTCGACGGATCATCACCACCAACAAAACAATGATTTTCCCCAAAATCGGTGCGTGGATTCGCGTGGCCTTGTGGATTCAAGGTGCAACCGCTCTCGTGGATTCGGAGCGAGGTACGTTCGTGTGATCGAGACGTACTACCTGGTGGAGATCGTGGATTCGGTCAGACGTCGTGGACTCGACGTTGGACGCCGTGGATTCGGCGTGGGACGCAAATCGTGGATTCGAGGCGCGTTGCGGAGCGAGCGAAGAAGATCAACTCGGAGCGTATGGAAAAAGGATGAGTCGTCTGTGAGTGCGTCATATCACCTTTGCACGTGTTTAATCTTAGTTGATTTCACTGTGTTATCGATCCCGTGGTTTTTTACTCCTGTGATGGAGTTTTCCACGTAAAAATCTTGTGTGTTATTTTTCATTTCCGCATTGAGTTTTATTATGCAAAAATTTTTGAGTGTTTATCGTTTACACCTATTCACCCCCCTCTAGGTGTTTTTTCTCCTATTTAGATCTATATTAGAGTTAACCCAACAATTAGTATCAGAGCGGGAATAGGGTTGTAAACAATGGTTGAAGGTGGAAACATCAACAGACCCCCATTCTTCGATGGAACAAACTATGCCTACTGGAAAGTACGGATGAAAGCCTTTTTAATTTCCATCGACGAACGGGTGTGGCAATCTATCGAGTTAGGATGGTCAAATCCAACTGAAGTTATTGTTGATGTTCACACCATCAAACCTAGGTCGAAATGGACCAAGGAAGAGATTGACTCATCTTCTTACAATGACAAAGGAATTAACGCCTTATTTAATGCTTTGTCACAAACTGAGTTCTCTCGCGTCTCGGCATGTGTGACTGCGAAAGAAATCTGGGATGTTCTACAAGTTACACATGAGGGAACAAACCTGGTGAAGATTCAAAAACTGCAAATGTTTACGAGCAAGTTTGACTCTATTTTCATGGCAGAAAATGAATCTTTCACAGATTACTATACGCGATTGCAAGACATCGTGAATACATGTGCTAACTTGGGAGAGAAAATTCCAGAATTTAAAGTTGTAAGAAAGATTTTAAGGACTCTTCCTGAAAGATTTCGTTCCAAGGTTACGGCCATTGAAACTATTAAACACCCGGACGAAATCCGTGTAGAAGAATTAGTTGGTGCACTTCAAACATATGAAATGACATTTCCTACTAACTATTCTTCTGGAAAAGCATCTACTTCTAAGTCTTTAGGTTTTGCGCTGAAAACAACAAAAGAAGAAGACGCGGATTCTTCCTCCTCAGACGACGACGAGAACCTATCTATGGAGGACTTTGAGAAGCAACTTGCTCTCTTGACAAGAAAATTTCGCCGAAACTTTCGAAGGGGTAATTCAAGTAAAACTTCATCCTTCGTAAAGTCGAAGAAAGGCAAAGGCTTTTCAAGCCACAAGTCAAGAAAGCAAGAGAGTTTTTCAAAGGATAAGAAAAGCTCAGAGGGACAAGTTCAATGCTTCAAGTGTCGAGGGTACGGCCATATCTCAACGGAGTGTCCCAATAAGAATCCGTCGAAGAAGAAAGCGATGCAAGCCGTCACTTGGGATGACACCTTAACGTCAAATGAGTCATCTTCCAGTGATGAAGAAAATAACGCAACGGCGTTCCACGCGTCCACAACTTCACCTTTCGTGTGATTAATGGCAAGTACATCCGATTCCTTGTCCAACTCCTTCCAAGTTGAAAAGAATGCAACGGACAACGAATTGAGTAATTCCGAAGGTGAAGACTTTGCTTTTGCCTACCATAAACTTTTAAAGGATTCAAAGAAACTGGCAAAGCAAAACAAGGGTTTGAGAGGGAGATTGCAGGATCTCGAAGAAGAAGTAAAAAGGGCAACTTCTCTCTCAAACGGTCTTGAAGTGGAAAGGGATAACTTGATCAAAGTAAATGTTTCACTTCAAGAGAAAAATAAGCATTTCGAGAAGGAACACGTAAAAATGGTTGATAAAGCTGGTTACTTCTTGAAGCTCTTGTGACGCCCCACTTCCCAGGGGGTCACCCATCCTAGAACTACTCTAGCTCTAGCACGCTTAACTCTCATGTTCCTCTTGGATCTTGCTACCATCCAAAATGCTATAGCCGGGTTAGAGATTTAGTCCTATTATATCATTTATATAGAGGACTAATCCAAATTCCGGGGGTGTCACATTCTTCCCCCCTTTAAGCCCTGACGTCCACGTCAGGCTCAAGCACACTCACAAGCACCAGGCGATGTGAGACTCGTCTCGCTAGCCTTAAGCAGACCTTGTGAGAAGCTGCACTCCACTCACAACGGTTATTAGCCGGGGAGCCTCGCTCTACCCGCTATATAATCCTGGCTCAGCCGAGACTCATCTCACATTTCCGGCTGGTGAATGGCTCTGATACCAAATGTAACGACCCGGCCCACTAGCAACAATAACTCGTTGGGCCCAAACCACAGCCCAAAATGCTTAAGCCCAGTTATTATTACTAGTGTCCAAGTCTTATATAAACCCAATCACAAATCCATCCACATCCGATGTGGGACTATTGGGGGCGTCACAGACTCCCCCCGTTTAGGCCTGACGTCCTCGTCAGCCCAAACACACACACACAAGCCCAAGATCACCAGGCGATGTGAGACTCGTCTCGCTAGCCCTGTCATCTAGACCCAGACTCAGCCGAGACTCGCCACACACATCCGGCTGGTTATTGGCTCTGATACCAACTGTGACGCCCCACTTCCCAGGGGGTCACCCATCCTAGAACTACTCTAGCTCTAGCACGCTTAACTCTCATGTTCCTCTTGGATCTTGCTACCATCCAAAATGCTATAGCCGGGTTAGAGATTTAGTCCTATTATATCATTTATATAGAGGACTAATCCAAATTCCGGGGGTGTCACAGCTCTACTCCGAGGCTCGACAGGAAAAAATGGAAATGACGAAGACCATTTTTCAACTTAAAGATGATTTAAAGAGATTTTCTTCTGGAATGAGCAAGTTGGATAAGATGCTTGGTCTTGGTCAAACGAACCGTTTCGGCCTTGGATACAATCGAACTGAAGTCAGTCCTAGTTCGGTTGGGACAGTTTTTGTGCCCCAGTCGTTATCTCCTCCTCCGACGACGGAATTCACTGCAATCAACGACAACAACCTTACCTCACCTACTTCGGGATCGTCAAGTACAAAGGTATGTTTTCGTTGTGGTTATGCAGGGCACATAAGAAGAAACTGCAAGATTGGAGAGAAAAGATCACATCAAGCACCACTACAAGAATTAATCTTTTTAACGTCCAATTTTTAACAAAAGGAGTCAATTTTGGTCGTTATAAATGTACCTATAGGAATTACCCACGAATTTACTAAATCTTTACCGACCAAAATTTTTTTGGTCGTGTTAGGTAAATTTTCACCCGTCGTTATTGGTGTAGATTTGGCGCCTTTTCATTTTTTTTTGCTTACCGCGAAAAATTTTGTGCACTATTGCACGCAACCCTTCCCATCTCTCTCTCTCTCCCTCCTCCCTCCTCACGCCAGAACCCAAACCAGCCAATCTCTTCCCCAATTTTCCATTCACTCTCTCAAAACCTGTGTCTTTTTCCCATTTCCCCACTTCCCCACTCTCCCAAACCCTGTGCTTCTTCCCCATTTTCTTCTTCTCCCTATTTTCCTACTTCAAAATCCCAGCCTTCACCCTACAACCCACAAGACCATGATTCCCCTGCAGCCAACCTGAAGCCTCTGCAACTCGTTGCCCCTCTACACGCCCTTCGACAGCCTGAAGCGCCTGCAGCCCGTCGCCTCTCCGCAAGCCCTCTAACAGCATAAAGCTCCTGCATCCCATCGCCCCTCCGTGAGCCCTCCGACGGAGTGAAGCCCCTACAGCTCGTCGCCCGTCCACGAGCACTCCCACAGCCTGAAGGCCTTGCAGCCCGTCGCCTCTACGTCTCCCTCTCTGTGCCGCGCCCCTTGTTAGCCCACAGTTCGTCGCGCCCATACCCACAGCCCGTCGCCGTCGCCTCTTCCAGCTTTTTCATCCTGAGTCTTTCACTCTCAAATAAACAAGTAAGAATCCATATGTTTATATTCGAAATAACTTCATGTATCTCAGTTTTTCCAGATTTTTTTTTTTTTTTTTTTGATGAAACAGGGTTAAACCCTATTTTCAGTTTTTCTAGATTGAAAATGCTCTTCATATAACTATATCTAGGTAGTAATCCTACAACACCCTCATGCAAAGGCTAATTTTTCTCCACTAGCCTTTTCTTTCTTCTTTTTATTATATTGAAAGCTAAAAAAGAGTTAGTAAATTGCAGGCATCCATGGACAAAGGGTTCTAGGATTAAACCCCCTTATTTTGTTGTAGGCTTAGCATTTCTTTTATTTTATTTTAGGTTTATGTATACACAATGCACTATATCTAGGTTGTAAATTGCTTTTAGCCTAAAATAAGTAACAAATATGTCACCTCCATTAACTTGTTGATTAATTGTGCCTTCTCCTTGTTCTTCTCATCGAATGCCTCTGCTTTGTATTCCTTCTCCTTCACATTTAACAAAAGTCAAACTCATGGTTAAGCTTTATGTTTATGTGTAAAACCGAAATTTAATAGTTACAATTAAAATCTAAGAATAGTCAAATTTGAATTAATTCATTGCTTAGCCAAATCCCTTCACCTTCTTCAGGCAACTTTGCCATTTATTTTATGTGTTTCTTTACACTTTTTTATTCTCTTTATTTGCATACAAATTGGCCCTGGTTTTTGGTGTAGGCCAAATGGTTGTATCCCACAGGCACAACATCATTCTCTTCATGTATATTTTGTATGGTAATTTCACTAGAATTAAAAGTTTTGACCATTGTAAACATTTCAACACAAGCTTATGTTTTGGTGTGATGGTCATATTCCTGAGTTGGTATGGCGACAATATCTTGAGTTGGTGTAAAGCTATGTTAGTCTTTGGGTGAATTGCACAACTAGTCCCTGAACTTTTGAGTTTCATTTGCTTCTCAAACTTTTGTGTTGGAATTCGACATCCTAAACTCTTGAGTGTTGCACTTTGAATCTTGTCATTATTTACTTATTATAAGAAAAATAATTCCCTCCACCTCGGTCGATGGATTTGCAATGCATGGATTTAGGGATGAACCAAGTGTTTGCAATATATTTTTTGAAGGTAAAAATGTATAAAATTTATTTTTACTATCACTCATTTGGATTTAATAATCTAGTCTTTAAAACAACACAAGCTCTGTACTCTTCGAAATTCGTATTGTCCTTAGTTTTTTTTTTTTTTTTTCGAGGTCCAGTTGTCTCATCCTGTTGCTAAGTTCAAAATCATTTGAATGAAACGATAGCATGCTATATTTTCTTAAAAAAAGAGAGTAAAGGGACTACGATATCTATTCATTTTATATCTCTTAATTAATTTGAAATCATTGTAACTTTAATACTAAAGTTCATGCATGGACTTATAAATCTTGCTTTTGCCATGATATCTTAATATATATTAATGAGCCAATAAAGAATATACAATAGTAAACACACCACACACTTTCGCAAAGAGTTACAGAGCAAATAACTACACTGATATATATATTTTATACCATGCCTTACAATTAGTAGATTTACATGAGGATAGAGATAATCCAAAGGGCTTGAAAGTGAAAGATTACATAAATGCCTTAATAAGATCAGCATTTTCTTATCTTGTTAAAGTTACTAATTAAGACCATTAATTAGAATCTACACTGCAGTTGAGAGAACAACAACACCCCTTCTTCTAATAGACACCATGCAATATATATATATATATATATATATATATTTGCACCATTAATTAATTGTTTCTTCGGCTTTTGCTTGATCACATAGGTGATGAGCCTGCATTTTCATCCACGTCTTTTGCTTGATCACATAGGTGATGAGCCTGCATTTTCATCCACATGCTGCATACTTGCTATCCTGTGGATCAGCCGCCTGCATACCGCATACTCTTCATTCGCATATTATAAAATATTGCTGAATTCTTGAAGGGCAATCACAATGGGCAATTTATGGGCTTTTTCGATTAAGAATAGTTTGTTCCTTGTTGGTGGTTTTCTTCTGACCCATAAATGGGTTAAAGTCTATTGGGAAGTTTTGAATAAGACCACAGAGGTCAATTCAACTAAAGACAAATTACTTTTTATACCGAAGTGCTAGAATACACTAGATTGGATGTTTACTTTTATTATTGAGAGAGAAAACTTGAAACTATTTACCTCAGATTTTGGCTTAGGCAATGAGAGGGATATCTTTTTCTAATGGATGCTGACTTTGCTTGTCTGGAATCAGAGGTTTTCCAAACCAAAAAGGTCCCTTAGGGCCTCTAATGGTACTTCCCATAAGCTAGGTTTTTTTTTTTTCTGTTTTCCTGTTTGTATTTTTGTATATACTCGCTATTAACTGAAACCTGCTATTGAGATTGAACACCAACTTTTATTTTCATCTTAGCCGTTATGCTTTCATTCCGAGGACCTAATGGCTTAAGCTTCCTATTCAACCCATATCCATTATGTGTCTTCAAATTGTTGTCTTGCAGGACAGCACTCACGCAGCAGATAGAAATAGCATGTGCTACATTGTCATTATTTGTTATCAATGTCTAAATAAGCTGGTCATCAAAGTTTGATTACCTTTGATTTAAGTGAATGGTGATATTCTTTGTTATGATATCTTGCAATAGATCGTTATATTGCGTTATTCCCTTGAATTTCAGTTAGAAACTGTAGCTCACGGTGCTCTATTGTTCAGTAAATAAAACTTTGATTTAAGTGAATGGTGATTTTCTTTATTATGATATCTTGCAGTAGATCGGCATATTGTGTTATTACCTTGAATTTCAGTTAGAAACTGTACCTCACGCCACTCTATTGTTCAGTAAATAGGGGCCTAACCAATATAGATCAATGTTTTGTATAGAACAATACTTGTATACTCTAAGGCTGCGTTTGGTTCGGGGTTAAGCCAGTTCCCGCTAAACCGGGGATAGGTATAAAGTTGGGAACTAGAGCTTAATCTCGTTTGGGGATGGTTCTAGGGATAAGAGAATTTGTGTTTGGTTTATTAATGGGAATAGGAGGGATAAAGAGGATAAGAAGGGTAAATTACCTTTTTGCCCCCAAGAGTTAATATGTGATAAAAGTTGTTAAAAATTGATTAGTTCGTTTTAATTAATAGATTAATAGTTTAAAAAATAAAAGTAAAATTATAATCGTAATTAAAATATATTATTTAAAAATAATACATTTAATTTAATAATTAATTTTTTCACTTAAAATTTAAATTTAAAATATAAAATTTCAACATTTTAATTTTAAGATTTACAATTATATAATATTAATTTTAAATAATTAATTTTTAACATAAATTTTTTTTAAAATTCGCAAAATTCGTATATTTGCTAAATATTTATAAATTTTTGCCCACGAGCTTTATTATGTCATTAAAATTTTCTAAACTCGTTTTTCTCATTTTAATTAATGGATTATTGGTTTAAGAAAATAAAAATAAATTTATAATCATAATTAAAATGTATTATTTAAAACTTTTACATTTAATTTAATGTTAACTTTTTTCAAATTAAAATTAATGGATTAATGGTTTAAAAAAATGTGATAAAAGTTGTTAAAATCTAATTATTTCGTTTTAATTAATGGATTAATGGTTTACAAAAATAGAAATAAAATTATAATCATAATTAAATTATATTATTTAAAAATAATATTTAATTTAATATTTAATTTTTTCAAATTAAAATTTAAATTTAAAATATAAAATTTCAACATTTTAATTTTAAGATTTAAAATTTTATAATATTTATTTTAAATAATAAATTTTTAACATAAAATTTTTTAAAAATTTGAAAAAATCGTATATTTGCTAAATATTTGTAAATTTTTGCCCTCAAGCTTTATTAAAATCGTTTTTTTTTCATTTTAATTAATGGATTAATGGTTTAAAAAAATAGAAATAAAATTATAATCATAATTAAATTATATTATTTAAAAATAATATTTTATTTAGTATTTTATTTTTTCAAATTAAAATTTAAATTTAAAATAAGATTTAAAATTTTATAATATTTATTTTAAATAATAAATTTTATAATATTTATTTTAAATAATAAATTTTATAATATTTATTTTAAATAATAAATTTAAAATTTTATAATATTAATTTGTGATGATGAGAGTGTATTGGAAAGAGAGAAAGGAGGTGGGATGAAGGAAAAGAGAGAGAGGAGAGAGGGATTTGTGATGATGAGAGTGTATTGGGAAGAGAGAAAGGAGGGAAGAGGAGAGAGAGTGAGGAGAGAGTTTTTATTAAAATAATATGTTGGGATGAGATAAAGTAGATAAGAAGGGTAATATGGTAAAAAATTTTATAGTAAAATAATAGGATGGGATTTGTTATACCAGCTATTCTCCCTATTCTGGGTTAAGCAATACCAGACGATTTCAGGTGCGTTTGGCAGAATAAGGGGGATAAGCCCGCTATTCCCGTTCCCGTTCTCAAAACAAACAGAGCCTAAAAGGATACATACGCAATAGAGCTTGTCCAGAGGGTTCAATTGCAGAAGGTTATATTGCTAATGAATGTATGACTTTTTGCTCAAGATATCTTCATGGCATTGAGACAAAGTTTAATCGTCACAAGCGGAATTATGATAGTCAAGATATTAAAGCACATAAAGGTTTATCTATCTTTTGTCCACCTGGGAGAGCGATAGGAGCTGGTACTACACGTGATTTGGATACAAACGAGTTCGAACAAGCACATATTTATGTCTTGAAGAACTGTATTGAAGTTCAACCGTTTCTAGAGTACGAAATTATTTTTCATATACTTTAACCTTTTTTCTTTATTTGGAACTTCACAAGCTAAGTGTTTTCTTTATGTCATTATACAGTCAATACTCACAAATTCAAAGTAGAAGGGCACTAGAAGTTTTTGATAAAAACTTTATTAAGTGGTTTAAGATCAAGGTAAGTACAAGTTTAATCGTTAAAACTTTTTCAATTTGTCTCAATATATATGTACTAAGTATTTCTATTGTCACATTCATCTTGTAGGTTGCGCAGCTTCATAAGCAAGACAACAACTTGATTATGGAAGACTTGCTTTCTTTATCACGTGGTCCTACCAAATATGTGACGTGTTATAATGGATATCTAGTAAACGGATATAGATTCCGTATAGAAGAAATTGACAAAAGTTTAAGGACACAAAATAGTGGAGTGGTAGTAGTTGGTGACACTGGTACTGAAACTGAAAGAAGAGACTATTATGGGGTCTTAACAGAGGTCATTGAATTACAATATCTTGGTGGTTGTCGAGTAGTGTTGTTTCGATGTAATTGGTGGGATATATATAACAAAGAAAAAGGAGTCAAAATAGATGAATATGGGCATATTAGTGTTAATTCCCAAAGATTATTGAAAACAAGTGAACCTTTTGTATTGGCTAATCAAGCATCACAAGTATTTTATGCAACTGACAATATTAATAAAGGTTGGCATATTGTGCAGAAGACTCAACCTCGTGATATATTTGAGATGCCTCTAGAGATGGATGAGGAATCTAATGAACTACAATGTATGGCCGAAGCATATCAACAATGTGAATCATTCATTTCCATCACTACTACGTCTACGTCACAGAATTTGGATGATGAAGTCAACTGGAATAGAAAAGATATGGAACCAATGATGATTGATTTAACTTCCACAAGAAAGAAGAGGAAACAAAAAGCATAAGAAAATTGAATACAATGGTTGATATTTTATACATGTACTAAATTTTAGTTATGAATTTTTTTAGGTGTTTGTTTTGATAAATGCTTTCAAATCATTCTGGAATAATATTCTCAATTCTTTTAATTTTTTTTGTTTTCCTTTTGTTCTTATTCATATTTTAATCTTGCTATAGGAAGGAAATGCAACCAACAAAAAATCACGAAATGGCTATACTTTCACCCCAAGAGCTGACAAGCATATGTTCATATCACCGGGCGCATTGAGTAGAGGGCGTGCACAAGGCTCAAGATCATTCCATTCTTTTGGGTCATCATCACAAAGTGCACTTCTAGATACTGTCAATAATGTTACACCACCTGTTGATACCCCTATTATGCAGTCAAATGATATCTCCGTCCCCTTAAATTTAGAGCCAATGGAAGAATTAAGGGAAGCAGGTGCGCCCACTTAACTTTTACATAATACTTTCTTAATTATGTTGTACTTCTATATGCAAAAATTTCAAACAAAGTAGAATGCAAAAAAAAATTGTATTATAATTTTATTTATGTTCTCATTTTTTAGATACTAGTAGTGCTCAAAAGAAGAGAAAGGTGCGAGGTAAAAACCAGTGCAAGAAAGTCGCAAAATTAAAAAGTGGACAAAAGTTGAAAGTGAAATTCTATAACAACCGTGTTGTTGGAAAAAATCATAGAGCATTTTCAAGACACTTGGGAAGAATTGTGCGTGATTGTAATATTTGTCCCCTACGTGTGCACTCTTGGAAGGAAATCGATGGTGAACAGAAGAAACATATGTGGGCTGCCGTGACGGTAATATATACTTTTCAGTTTGATATCAATTTGATTATATGAATACCATAGAAACTTAATTCTTGAGAGCTTAATCTAGTATTATATATGCAGTTTATAGTCTATTATGTATAGTAATGCTAAATGTAAGCTATATAAAATTGTTTATAAGTTGAAAATAAATTTGTTTAGTTATTATGAATTAGTATGCTTTACTTTCTAGTCTTCACATTTCAATATACTTATATATAGTATGTGCATAACTTTTAGGACAAATTTGAGCATGAGAAAATAGAGGATTATTGTGATGAAACTTTGGCTCATATGAAAGATTTGTGGAATAAGTGGAGGGGAGATTTGCATCGCAAATTTATTAAGCCTAGTAAGAGTATACAAGAAGCACTAAAAATTATCCCTGAAGGTATTGATCGAGGTGATTGGGAATGGCTAGTTAAAGAGCATTTTTCAAGTGAAAAATTTCTGGTATGTCTTACTTTCTCTTGTGTTTATATTTACTTTTATTTTTTATACTTAACCCTAAGTTTCAATTACATTCTATTCTTAAAATTAACAATTTTATTAATTTTAGTTTACTTTTCTTATAAAAATATAGGCAGCAAGCAAACGAAACTCCAACAATAGGGCAAAATTAAGTATGCCGCACCGTACGGGTAGTAAGCCAATTAGACAAGTTATATGGAAAAAGGTAATTAAGATTTTACATTACACATTTGTTAATACTAGTGAAGGCCCGCGCTGCGCCGCGGGTAGAATTTATTTAATAAATATTATTTTTTATTTCATTTTTTTTTGTTAACTATTACCTAATCTACAAAATAACCTTGTAGTTAAAAGGCAACGCAATTGTCAAAAGGCAACGCAATAGTCTACCGAGTTCATCTAGAGTTAACAGGCAGGGAAAATAATAAATGTTTACGAAACGCAAAACATGAAATATAGCCAAGGAGATGTTAAGCAAAAAAACAAAAGGTGAGAAGAGAAGAAGAGACAAATGTAGCTTAGAAAGAAAAGAATAGTAAATTTTAGATACATAAACAGCAAAGAGAATGGACACATTTCATGAGAGGAATGCAGCTTGCAGAGAAGAGAAGAATAGGAAAAAACTTACACATCGACAATAGAATCCATTTTGTATTTGGGGAACGACAACAATATTTACAAATGATTAGCAAAGTGCGGTAACATTCACGAACTTACAAACATACAGAAGGAACATAAACTTACAAATTGACAATAGAATCCACTCTGCATTTGGAGAACGACAACAACATTTACAAATGATTAGCAAAGTGCGGTAACATTTACATTCAAAAATTATACTAACTGGAGGTTGGGCAATATATTTTAGGATTAAATTAAAATTTTTAGGATCAAATGTAAGTTGGGTAACTTATTTCTTTTGTATTTGCCAACCAGGAACAATTCAGCAGAATTAGAATCAATAGTAGCCGGGAGAAGAAGCAGCATCAGTAGTTGGAAGCACCAGTAGTTGCAGCAGCTATTTTTTGATCAATTCTTCAATTTTATCGTCATCTTCTTTTTGTTCTTCTCGTCCTTGTATTCTGTTACCATCAGCAGGTAGAGAAGCACCCTGCAAAGTAAGTTAAAAATAATTTCAGTGATTTTAAGTAATTTTCTAAATATAAGGATCAAATTTCCATATATTTGGAGATAAGTTCTTTTGTTCAGGAAGTGATGCACTCAAAAGAATTTGAAGTTTAGCAGGTTATTAGAAATTGTTTAGTTTGTTGTTTAGTAGGTGACGCAGAGAGAGGACCAGTTCTGTTCTTTGTTTTGGGGTACTTGTTGAAGCAGTCCACTTTATATGCAATAGAACATCAAGAAAGTTTTATTACCATATACTAAAGGGAACCATGAAAAAAAATTAATTGAGCAGAATAAAATTTTATCTCTAACAACTTGGTAACTATTCAATTTGTCCACATAAATTACTTTTCTTATCTCTATTACTTCTTCCCAATTAGAAATAAGTTGAAGTTTAATCCGTATATTTGTATTTTTATTATATTTGCAGGATTAC
The DNA here is from genome assembly GCA_029204045.2 of Tillandsia leiboldiana. Classification (NCBI taxonomy): domain Eukaryota; kingdom Viridiplantae; phylum Streptophyta; class Magnoliopsida; order Poales; family Bromeliaceae; genus Tillandsia; species Tillandsia leiboldiana. The sequence goes on along the minus strand of CM055062.1, from coordinate 37,687,407 downwards.
TTTAGATGAAATGACTGAAACCCAATTTAAAAAATCCAATTTTAGCAGAAGCTAGAATGGTACTCACAAGTGCGACCAAATCAGGCTCCAACCCACATTTTTGCATGAATGTTCTTCAATTACTGCTCCTTAAAAGACATGTTTACGATGTAATGTCACACTTAAATGATAAAGTGCGTCCTACCTGACATATTATTCCTTTAAGGACATTATTTTTAGAGCACACAAGTTACAGGTAGATTCCCCAATTAATGTTTTTTTGTATTTGTCTTGTAAGTTCATTCATTTTCCATCTTGAGGGAAGTATTGCACTCCCTACATATTGATTGGTGTTCTGAGTTGACGCTATTAGAATAAGCATAGTATTCGAGATCAGAATACAGCATTTCAACCAAGAAAACCTGTGAGCATAAAGTCTCCAATCAAACAATCCAATTTACAGAGACTTAATAAGCATATGCATAAATAAGCGCAGAATTAGTGCAAGGGATGAAAACTTACTGTTTATTGAGAGCGACATATGAGTTTAACTTTTTAACCTGCAAAGAAGTCAACCTTCCAATTAGTAGAACGTAAAGTTACAAATAGAACTACCAAAGAAGAGGCCAGAGTAGACCTTTTAGATACTATATAATTTTATGAAATAATAGCATTGATTGTTTTTTATCGTTCATCATTTTGATGGTTTCACGAGTATTTCTGCTCTCCTCCTCCTTCATCACTCTTTCAAACTCTTTGATAAGTCTAGAAAACAACCAAAACAGGGAATTGGCACCAGAAAGGAAATGAATGCGAGAAAATGCATCAACTCTAGAACTATGTAAGTGAAAGAATAAAAGAAACTACATAAATAATCAAATTTTAGAAGATAAGGCAAGAAAATTGCTGCAGGCGTACCTCTTGCATTCCCGCATCTTATCAGTAAGTAATGACTCATTTGTTATATTTTATCCTCGCTAACATATTAGTTTCAATATAATGGAAATCCGTACGTACTAAATTCAAAATATGGATATCATAGACCATGCGTGTTGGGTTTCAAATCAGATGATTGGAATCCGATTGAGGATTTCAAACTTCTTAACTTTTTTTTTTTGTTAGTTGGAACTCAACCAATTATCACTTAAAGCTGTTAGTATCATCTTTCTACTTGACAAATTGGTCCAAAAGCTATGTTATTAATGAGGGTAAGTTGTAATTGATGTTTGACTACTGCTCTAGTACCATACCAAACAGTGCTAAGTTGCTCTAGTACCTTGATTACACATCATCGCCATCTTTATCTTTGCATCCGGTCCACTGTTTATTAGCATAATATAGCAACTGTGGAAACCCAACAATGGGTTCTAGCTCTGCATAAAGGTGCAGAATTAAAGCATGGAGTGAAGCATGGACGGAAGCTCTGCATATAGGTGCAGTAGTTCAATAGGTGCAGAATTAAAGCTAGGATTGAAGCATGTTAAGCTTTGTAAGCTCTGCACCTATATTAAAGCATGGGTTGAAGCATGGATCAAGATAAAGGAGTAAAGCATTGTAAGGTCCTCATATAGGTGCAGAATTAAAGCATGGAGTGAAGCATCGAGTGAACAGAATTAAGGAAGTAAACCATTGTAAGCTCTGCCAACGGGCTGCAGTAGAAAGCATGGATTGAAGCTTACTAATATAGAATAAAGTAGTAAAGCATTGTAAGATCTACATATAGGTACAGTAGATGCATGGATTGAAGCATGTAATGAGGCTCTGCATATAGGTGCTGTAGTTCAATTAGGTGCAGAATTAAAGCATGTATTGTAAAGCATTGTAAGTTCTGCACCTATATTAAAGCATCCATGCTTCAATCCATGCTTCTACTTCACCTATATTAAAGCATGGATTGATTAAGAAGAATGCAGTAGAAAACATGGACTGAAGCTGAGTAAAACGAAATAAAGAAGTCAAGCATTGTAAGATTTTTATATAGGTGCAGATTTACAGTATGTAGTGAACAGAATTGAAAAAGTAAACCATTGTAAGCTCTGGCAAGAAAAATAAGTAGAAAGCATCGATTGAAGCTTACAAAACTGAAATAAATAATTAAAGCAATGTAAGATCTTCATATAGGTGCAGATTTACTCTAAGCCAGCAAGAAAGAACACTAAAACATCTAAAAATCCAGCGACAACATTGTTTACAAAATCAGAATTTGAAGATGTGACGAAATATTGAACACCATCATCACCATCATGTAAAGTAAAGGTAAAAAAAATATATTTAAAATGCGAGGCTCAGATAATTTTCCAACTCAATCAAAAGGAAGAGTAGAGAATGGATGCAGTACTTCTTTTTCAATGTAGGGTCACAGTATAAACAACAGCTGGTTGCCGAAGGTCACCGAGAAATATTCATATTTTTACACAAAGGCAACACAAATACTTAGGCTGGAGTGAGAGAAGAGGAAAGGAACAACACCCTTACAAATTTTGGGGATGCAAGCAGCGAGTATTGGCAATGGGTTGCAGAAAGAACATTTGGTTCTTCACAGTCATCCGACAGTACCAATTTTTTGCATGCACGCCATCACCACCAAAGTAGTAACCCAACACCCAAGGCCGTCCAAAGTCTGTTGTTATTCCTTATGTATCATCATAGCCCGCAAAAAAATAATTAAACACCAAAAATAGAATGTAAATTAATTAGAGAAGAACCAGAAAAAAATAGGGAAGAACTCAAAGTAATTAAGAGTGAACTCCAAAATAGGAAATGTTTATGCACTTAAAGTCAAAATAGAAGATCGAAAATAAATGAACAATCACCATCACATAAATTAAAGGTAATAAAAAATATTTAAAATGTGAGGGTCAAATAATATTCCGACTTAATCCAAAGAAAGAGCAGAGAATGGAAGCAATACTTCTTTTTTGATGTAGGATCAGTGTGTAAACAACAGCCGGTTGCCGAAGGTCACCGACAAATATTTAGAGCCATCCAACAGTATGAATTTTTTGCATGAACACCATCGCCAACCAAGTAGTAACTTAGCACCCAAGGCCGGCAACTGAACATTAGTATCAGAAAAAACATTGGGTAAAAGAATATGGGTTGAATACTAAACAAAAGTTCTTCTAATTGCTTTTTTACTAAAAAATTGTGGAACAATTAACTAAGAAGTAACAATTGGTAATAAACCATTAAATTTAAGAAATTCACAATTCAATTAATGGAGAAAACTCAAATGAAAAGAAATGTAAAGATTTTCCATTCAAAACTTTTTTTAAAAGAATGAAGCTTCAAGGGTTTATTTCAAAATAATTAAAATTGACTATAACAGGCCTAATTATGCCAAGTGAAGATAGTGGCAGCTTAAACCAATATTTAGAACCGGGAAGGAAGAGAGAAAATTAAATAGGAAAGAAGCATGAAGATTCCTTAAAACAGCAAGCAGCACGGTAGCAAAACGATAGGAATTTCAACAACAATAGAGTACAACCGGGCCTTGCAGGTTGCAGGGCAGACAGCTAGCTGCCTACAGCCTGCAGGGTAGGCAGCAGCAAGCTGTTGCTGCTACTTTCAGGGCTACTTGCAGGGCAGCAGCAGGCTGGTGCTTTTGTTGCTGTCCTGCGGCCTGCAAGGCAGCACCAGGCTGGCGCTGCTGCTGCTGCCTGCAGCCTGCAGGACAGGCAGCAGCAAGCTGCTGCAATATAGACAGCAATCGCCGCAGAATTTAGTGATGGCAGCGACGGTGATTTTTTGAGTCTGAAATCTGATTGTGTTTGATTTGTTGTAGTGTTAAAGTAGAAATGGAAGTGGCGATGACAAATACAAATTTGCAACCAATTACTTCAATTAATTTAGAATACACATAAGCAATAGGCAATTTAAAAAAATGTAAATATATACACATAACACAAATGGAAACTTAAGAGAAATCGCTCGATCAATTGCGTAAAATTCATCCATTACCTCAGCAGATATTATAAAAAATCCTCACATTTTGAAATAAGTCATAAAATTGTGCGAAAATATGTGTTTATCCATCCAAATTGGGCACCAAACATTCCAATATAGTCAAATAGAGTAGGAGAACATATTCTAGAAAGGAAAAAAATAAAATCAAACAGAGAATAAACAACAGAGGAGTGTACAGGAACAAACAGGGGATAAAATGTAAATATATACACATACACATGCAGGGTTCTAAGTTCAAAATATGCAAAGTTAGAAATGAGCAGGAATTGGAAATAGGATAAAACCTCTACATCATATTTATTCTCGATTCTAGTCTATACATAAATATATGGCTACATCTATGAAGATAATTCTTTGTTATGTTCCAAAGCTTAGAAGTGTAGTTACTCTTCCCTCACATATGCACTGTGCTCTCTTAATTTTTCTCTCTATACTCTCTTAACCTGTGGATTAAAGTAGACAAATGTTATGAATCTGTGGTGCTTGGCTGATAGTGAGAAAACTTTGGATTTTTATCTTAAATAGTTCAGTTTACATATTTTTGTGGTTCGGGTGTTCACTTTAATGACTTTTCACTTTAATATTGGGGGTTTTGCTCGGCTTCGGTTTTGCGTTGTTCCTATTTTTGATTGACTGCATTGTTAAACTTTTGATTTTGTCTTGGTTGGATGCAAGATACAGTTAAATATTTTTTACTCCCCTTTAACATTGGCTCTTTTCCTCAGCTTTAGTTTTGCACTGATCCTTTTACATTTCTTGATTTCCTTTTACATTTCTAGGTTGTTTCAGGCTGAAGGCACGTTCTTACTGAGTTTCACATCGACCCATTGTTGGATTACCGCTCCAGGTGGATTAGAGTTGATACATCGAATGTTACAATTCTTTGTTGGATTACCACTGACCAACCAATGAGAAAGGAAAAGGCTTAGATCTTGCATACATAATTACATAAATAGTAATGCTACTCCGTGGAAACAATTATCATAGTTATTTTTTAAGAAATCGATGTTATTTTGGAACCTCAGAATTACATAAATAGTTGCACAATGGTTGCTTGCATAAATGACATTTCTATTGGTCAAGAGTAATCATCTAAAGTTGGGAGTTCATAAGAAATGCAATTCTTCTAATGTAAAAAGAAAATGACATTTCTATTCTAAGATTGAGTAGCGCCCTATGTAATCATCTATTGTTATATACTGGTTCCTACAATCTACAAAAATTTGAGAGATTACTGATTTCCAATTTGTTTCGTATTTTATTCAGCAGTTTTTTAGACTCTTTTTTTTAAGTATACTCTAAGTATACCTATTATTTTAAATAGAAATGCACATGTACCTATTATTTTAAAAATGGGAACACCTGCTATAGAGAGACCTCATCAACATTGGCAAAAAAAGAGAACTAAAAAGGTACTAAATGAAAGGTAAAATAAAATTGTAAAGTGTCCTAGAGAACACAAAAACCATAAAGGAACACAAAATCATCTTATTGGAGGTTTTTCTAAGCGTGACCAACCTGCTACTACTTAATCGAAACATACATTTGTAAGAGAATATGTACATTTGTAAACTACAAACTGGTAAAAAATTATAAATGCGAGAATGACAGATTTTATTGTTCATAAACTGCGAGAAAATCAATATTTAACTTCCCAACAGAAACTAATTTTAATGCAACAAAACTAATTAGAGAACAAATGCGTAACAGATAGTTGCATAATGGTTGCTTGCATAACTGCAAGCCATCCAAAGATCTTGCTTAAGCTATTTAATTACTTGCATTTGTTCTCTAATATAATAGCTCTGTTAAGTTCATGATGAGGTACACCATTAAATTTCATGATGTGGTACACCATTAAACATAACTTTAATGATGAGGTACACCATTAAAGTTCTTGATGAGGTACAACATTAAACTTCTGTATACAAAAGTTATGTTCTTATATTTTTGAAGGAGACTGATTTCGAAACCTCAGAATTACATAAATAGCTGCATAATCATTGCTTGCATAACTGTAAGCCGTCCAAAGATCAGCAACTCAATGCTCTAATCCTGCTGCATCCAAACAATTATCATAGCCATTTCTCAAGCTCCAAAATGACCAACCAATGAGAAAGGAAAAGGCCTAGATCTTGCATACAGAATTACATAAATAGTTGCATAAGGTTGCTTGCATAATTGCAAACCATCCAGAGATAGGCAACTCAATGCTCTAATTCTGTTACATTGAAACAATTATCATAGCACCAATTATCATAGCCATTTCTCAAGCTAAAAAATGACCAACCAATGAGAAAGGTAAAGGCTTAGATCTTGCATACATAAGTGCATAAACAGTAACCCCACTCCATGGAAACAGTTATCATAGCAAGCTCAACACTTATTGCTTCAAAATGGCCGACCAATGACAAAGCAGAAGGCGTAGATTTTGCCTTCTTGTTAGAATCTCCATAGAACACCAAACCCAACACCACAACATATATGATTTGACCCTCCTTTCTAACATTTGAAGCCTGTTTGCACTTTATGGTCTGTTACTATCATTCACCCCAATTAATGTGCCATTTTTTAAAATATACAAACAACAGAGCAAAAAAATATATGTATATATAGCAGGCAGGGTAAAGAAGCAGAAGCTGAAGAAGATGAACAGCAAAGAAGAAGAGCAGATGAGGAGAAGAAAAGACACACAGCAGGAACCATATGCTAACACTGCATCACGACAGAGCTCAGTTGCAGGAGAATATGATTACCGGAATTAATGATGGGAATGAATGCAGGAAAACATGGCTACTAATCTGCCTAACGCAGGGAACACTACAAGAAAATTTATCTTTTGTGGCGAAACTAATGGCCACAATAATATACAAATTGGTCACAAAATGTTTATTGTGGCCAAATTAGCTTCGCCACAACGTCGCCACAATAGGACTGTTACAAAAAGTTATTGTGGCCAAAATTTTAATTCGCCACAAAAAACACTATGAATTTGCAGCGATAGAATTCGTCACAAAACTTCTAACCTCCTCTACAAAAGGTTACCATATGGCTACAGATAGTGATTAAAATAATAATTAATATTCTAACATTTTGTGGCCAAAATTATTTTTGGCCACAAAAGACATCATATAATTTATGACCAAATATTAAATTGGCCACAATATGTGGTGTAAATATAGTGGCGAAATTAAGTACTCGGCCACAAATAATATTGAAAGTATTGTGACAAATTTATTTGATGGCCACACATAATGCCACATATTTGCTGGCCAAATATTAAATTGGCCACAAAATATAGTATAAATATAGTGGCGAAATTAAATAGTCGGCCACAAATAATGTTGAAAGTATTGTGACAAATTTATTTGATGGCCACACATAATGCCACACATTTTATGGCCAAATATTAAATTGACCACAAAATATAGTGTAAATATAGTGGCGGAATTAAGTAGTCGGCCACAAATAATGTTGAAAGTATTGTGACAAATTTATTTGATGGCCGCACATAATGCCACACATTTTATGGCCAAATACAATATTGCCCACAAAATGTAGTGTAAATATAGTGCCGAAATTAAATATAGTTGCCACAAAATTTATTTGTCTGGAACAATATTTGGCCACACTATATTTAAATCACATTTTGTGGCCAAATATTGTTCCAGTCACTGTAAAGTTTTCAAATTACATATATTGTGGCTATTTATTATTTAGCCACAGAAAATTTGTAGTACTAATTTAAATAAAAAAAAATAAATTTTACACATTATTACTGCACAATAATAGTTGAATACTACTCAATCAGGATTTAAACATAATATCAATCACAATAATCAAGATATGTTCAACAAAATACAGAAATCAAATATATGTTCAACTGACATAATCAAAATAAGCTAACAGTTAATCGTTTACATTAGAATAAAGATAATAAAAATTCTAGGCTAAAAGTGAAATGAAATTCTTGAGATGATCCAACTCGAAAATATTGAGCTTCCAAGGTTTAGTCCTGTAGAATAAAAAAAAATAATGATAAGAATTATGCATATATATTATCTATTTATTTTATCAAAAAAGTAAAATATATTGCTAATTTATACTCCAAAATTACCTTTCTTGTCGATGTTGGCTGAATAGGCACAGGCAATCCCATTTGTGAAAGTTGTTCCATCATATTACGCATTTGAGAATTCATCTCGTCACGCATCTGTGCTTCCATTTCAGCAATTCGTGCCTCAGCTTCTCTATATATCCCGTTGGCTCATGTACCTTCTTTATTGAGCAATCTGGAATTATGAAATCCTCCGTCTTTAAGGAGTCGTCCATAGATTCACATGACTCAGAATTCAAACTGCAGGACCTTCTCAAAGATTTTCTGTTTCAATACAAATTCTCAGGCGAATTTATGGACTTTGTAACGCTAAATGGAAAAGAATGTGAACAATGCTTCGCCCGATACATGCACATATTACTTACCGTCTATCTATTTTTTCTTCTGGTGCTTCTTCTTGATGGGTTATTGCCATAGGTAATGATGCTGTTCGAAAACAGCGAGTTGAAGAAGAAAAATGAAAACCGAAAAAAGTATAGATGCAGAAAACCTGTGTATGATATACAATGAAGTTAAGGATCTAGGAAAATACATGGAATTTCTTGATGGGTTTTAAGCTGCACATGGAATGACCAAAAAATTACCAAACTACAAAATGTTTATGATTCAAAAGTATTTTAAAGTAATTAAATAAGGGGATGGGCAACGATAACCCTCTTCGTGAGAACTTTCTATGAAAAGCTAGATCACGAACATTTGACGCACTAAGATTTGGCCGATGAATGTTCTCTCTTAAAGACTTTAATCTCTGATATTTCCTAATTATTGCAATGTCATGCTTAGGTTATTTTTCATGGACCTAACGTCGATTAAGAGAAGTGCATCAATGTTGCCTTTATCATATTTACATGACCCTTAAATCCTGTTTGACTCCAAATTGAATTATCCATTAAAAGAATGGGGCAATCCCTTATTTCCTAAGAGCTTGTAACTATAAAAACTGGCTAGGTAGCTGACCCTTGCAAGTCCATTTTTACAAATGAAGGGATACCTCATTACAGTACATCATGTGGAGTGTACATCTCCTAGTGGATCTTAGGGTTTCATACGTAAACGAACCGAAAAGCGACATTATAAAAATTGGGTAAAATCAAAGACTACTACATTGAGTTGAAAGGTTGAAGATTCTCACAAGAAACAATCCAGTTGTGAAGGTACAGAGGAATATCTTTCCCCAAGTTGAGTTCCTGCATTACAAAACCAGATAAAGCAATTCAGAATCAAAACTTAACTAACGGAAAGAGAAAAAGAAAAACAAAAAGAAAAATGAGCTAGGAGGATAATTGAATAGACCATTAGCATCTGAGTGTTAGCTTGAGCAAGGTGACAATTCTGTTGTTTCGATTTCTGCAACGCGAACCGAAGCTTCCACAGCTCAATATTGCTTACTTCTATAATCTTACTGTTGCAGCAGTTAAAAACCATCATTCTCCGCAACCAATTGTATCAGAATAAACTCATAATCAGAACCAACACACATCACTCGCACACACTTTGCGCAAAATGGAATAAATGAGTTATCTTTCAGATTTTTCACATACTTTCGTTCCGCAAGATGCTTCATGAGAGCGGTATTTTCCTGCAACCGAAACCAAATTACTTATAGGCAAAGTAAATAGTGAACAAAATAAGAAAGAAACTTTAATTTGAAAATTAGGGTAAGAACCTTCATCAGCTCAACGTAGTCCTTTGCGCCGACGCAAGGCGCGATCTTACGGTTTTCTTTGTCATCGTCCTCGCCGACTCTTTCGAGCCTCCTCCCCGTGTTCGTAATGTCCGATGGCCTCTTCCTCGTAATCGCCCCGGCCGCAACTATCCCCTTCCGATGCAAATTTCCTAACCCAATCGATCAAAATCTAGCATTACGATCCAAACAAGCGGAGAAGAAACCCTAACCATAATTCTAGAAACACTCGACGCACAAACTTGGTAAGGCAAATTTGGGTCAGATCTACCTGCGTTGCCTCCATTTTCGTCGATCTCGTGGCGCAGAAGAGGGTACATGAATTTTGAGATATTACACGGCGGCCGGCGGTGTAACGGCCGTGGAGAGAGAGCAGAGGGAGATAAGAGTTCTGGATTTAGGGTTGCAAAGAACCCTAATGCATGTATGTAGAGATTTGCAACAAAATGCAAATAAGTCCTCCATCTTATTGTATTTAGAGCCAAATCCTTTTCAGAAGTTAGGTTTCGCGGTAAGGTCCTTCTCCATGAAGTGGCACGGATTTCGGAGCGTAAAATATAAGGGTCTCTATGTAATTTTTCATATTTTTCACCGTTTTTCACGTTTTTCGAGGCATTCGAGTCGCCAAACGAAAAAGCGGACTTCGCCATGACGTCCAGCTCGACGAAACCTATCAGGTAGTGATTTTTGTTTGTCGCATTCGATCCCCTATAATTTTAAAATCCATAAAATACTATAGTTTAAACAGTTTGGCACACTTTACGATGCTTTAGGTTCGTTAAACGCAAATTTCGTCGGCGCCACTGCGCTCAGAACGATGAAGCGGTTAAAATCGACTACCTGGACCGTTAGCTTCGGACCCCAGACGGTCGATCGGCCGACGTTGGCCGGCCGGGAATTTAAATCAGGGTTACTATTCACAACTTAAGTTGTGGGCCCCACTTCACTCTTCGCTGATTTCGAGACAATTCGACCGTCAGATCGAAAATTGGTTTACACCACTTTTTATCAATTCGACGAGACGGTCGCACTGGTGATTTCAGATTATCGAGATCAGACTCGGATCTGTAAGTCGGGGGACCGTGTCCCGAAAACTGTGCAATTTGCACACCGGTACACAAACACTTAGGTTTCTTTTGCATTTAAATTTCACGAGTCTTACATTAAGTGGCCAAATTTTATCGACGGTTACCAATAGTGAATTGAATAGATAAATGTGTGGCCACAAAATTTGCCACAATAATTACTTATTGTTATTGTGGCCAAAATTTATTGTTGGCCGCAAATAGTGCATCGAATTAGTGACGATCATTAAAACACCCCTACCGTAGGTATACGAAAATTCTGATTAAGATTAATAGTGAAGACAAGTTGAAAATAGCCACAAAAATCTTAATAAATGTGTGGCCATACAAATTCGCCACAGTTAATTATGATTATTTTAGTGGCCCAACGTTATCGATGGTGACAAATGGTGAATTGAAAAGTAAATATGTGGCGATAATATTTGTCACAATTATTTCTTACTATTATTGTGGTCAAAATCTAGTGATGGCCGCAAATACTGCATCGATTTAGTGACGAACATTAAAACACCCCTACCGTAGGTATACGAAAATTCTGATTAATATTAATAGTGAAGACAAGTTGAAAATAGCCACGAAAATCTTAATAAATGTGTGGCCATACAAATTCGCCACAGTTAATTATTATTATTTTAGTGGCCCAACGTTATCGATGGTGACAAATAGTGAATTGAAAAGTAAATATGTGGCGATAATATTTGTCACAATTATTTCTTACTACTATTGTGGCCAAAATCTAGTGATGGCCGCAAATACTGCATCGAATTAGTGACGATCATTAAAACACCCCTACCGTAGGTATACGAAAATTCTGATTAAGATTAATAGTGAAGACAAGTTGAAAATAGCCACGAAAATCTTAATAAATGTGTGGCCATACAAATTCGCCACAGTTAATTATTATTATTTTAGTGGCCCAACATTATCGATGGTGACAAATGGTGAATTGAAAAGTAAATATGTGGCGATAATATTTGTCACAAATATTTCTTACTATTATTGTGGCCAAAATCTAGTGATGGCCGCAAATACTGCATCGAATTAGCGGCGCTCATTACTAAATTCCTACGGTATGTATATGAAAATTTGAGTTAATATTAATAGTGAGGAAACGTTGAAAATAGCCACAAAAAAGGTTAATATAGTAGAGTTCATTAATTCGCCACAAAATATTGGCCACAAAAGATCTATTTTCTTGTAGTGGAATGAGCATAAATAGTAGTAAAATAGTATTAAACAACTTAAACCTTGTCTTTCTAAATAGTATTAAAAGCTCAGATCTTGCCTTTTTCTACGTAAGTACTTGCGCAATGGTTGCTTACAGAATTGTAAGCCATCCAAATTCCGCCAAAATACATTCCAGGTATTAAATTCAGGCGATCATCACAGCTATCCCTTAGAGAGAATACAAATATATAGTCAGAGAATGCAGTGGCGTACCATACACAGAGGCAAGCAGTAGCATGCGACATCACTGAGGAGGATAGCTGCCTCACCATCCCAGGCAGTTCTCATCCCAGCCAGCAGGAGGACGAATGGGGAAAAAGAATGTAAATCTCAAGTTGAGGAAGTTAGCTGCTCTGTTATAATGAAGGTTAAGCAGTTCATAGACACACACAATTGAAACTAATGCAATTGAATCGTTGTTCTTAATTTTTGTTACTCTAGTAATCACGTGTGCACTCATGAATAGGCACTCCCCCATTTTAAAGAGTAGAAAATAGTATAGAAAGCAGCGTGCACATTGATTGAGAAAATAACCACAATACAGACAATAAAGCTAAAAGAATGGGTCCTATTTCTTAAACCAAATAAGTATCCTATGTTCCTGCACATTCTATATCATCAAGCTAAAATGGACTTCAAAATATGAAGGAATAAATGTACAAACACCCCTTAAACTTTATTAAGTAGTTTAATAAGCCATTCTCCTCAAGCAAAGTTACTAATTAAATAGCCATCCCCGACAACTGTCTGCTGTGTAATAAGCTTTAAAACACACCAAAGCATGTCTTGTCCATTCTAATACTCAAAAAGCAGCAACATAAATCAAAGATGGAATCACCCTATTCTCCTTTTATTATCCTGGTTTTTTTGAAAGATTAATATAATATTTCGAATCTACTCCCTTTGGAGTTTGTCTTTACATCCATGTCCTATTTAGGTTCAACTTTTATCTAATTAGAGACATACATAAATTGAAGGTAAATACCTTTGACATTTGTTACAATTTAAGAAACCCAACATGATTATCTCTCGAATTTTATAAGTCTATTTTTTCTAACCTGCTCCTTTTGGAGTTTGTCTTTACATCCATGTCCTACTTAGGTTCAACTTTTGCTTGATTGGAGTTTTGCAAGTTGTCCTCTCATTATCTTGTTTTTTTTGAAAGATTAATATAATATTTCAAATCTACTCCCTTTGGAGTTTGTCTTTACATCCATGTCCTATTTAGGTTCAACTTTTACTTAATTAGAGTTTTGCAAGTTCTCCTTTCATTAACTTGGTTTTTTGAAAGATTAATATAATATTCCGTGCTTATTAATATATATGCCCCCCTCAAAGCAAATATTTGTAATTAACTTCATGTTAATTTTAAGCTACAACTTAGGAAACTCAAGATAACAACCTTTGGAGTTTGCCACAACTTAGAAAATTTAACCTAAGAACCTCGAGAAACCAACTCAATCAAAGTCATATATTTAAAAGTTGGCATGTAGAGAAGTATAGGAATTATCAATTCTGATGAAAATATTTGGAAATTCAACTCAAACAAAGTCATACATTTGAAAATCGATGAACACGGTAAGAATGACACAAACAACAATATTCAGAAACCCAACCGGAAATCTGTTTTTTTGCCAAATAAATATTAGGAAAGGTTGAAATATCATTTCAATCGTTAGGCTCAGATAATCTCGAGACTCAATCCAAAGAAAGTAGATAATAAAAGACACAATTTATTTCGTGAATCATCACTGTACAAACAACAATTGGTTGCCAAAGGGTGGTAGCAAATAATTGGTTCTTTATGTTGTCACAATTGAAGACCACGAGAAGAATTGCTCAAATTATAACGATAACACAACGGAGGATTTTACCTTGAAGCCACACGGAAGTAACAACATGCCCACCAAACAATGTAGTTTAAAGCAGAGACATTTATATATTTTCTCCAATCATCAACTGAACACCCAAGGCCATCCAAAATTGATGTTCTTTTGTATGTATCATCATAGCCCGAAACAAAACAAAAATAAACACAACAAAGTTTAAAGTAGAGGTATTTATATATTTTCTCCAATTATTAAGGGAACACCCAACGCCATCCAAAATTGATGTTCTTTTGTATGTATCATCATAGTCCAAAAACAAAAAGGGAAAAAAAAAGGAGCACACAAAACAAATGTGTAAATTAATTAGGAAAAAAGCGTGAATTAAGTAAACAAAATATGTAAATTGATTAGAGAGAAAACATGAATATTCAAGAAGAACAGTTAAGGGTAAATGCCACATTTCCGAAATCCGTTAACACTAAACTGGAAGAAGAATATGAAATACAAAAAGATGGCAGCTTATAACAAAAGAGAAGTCCAACAGTCATAAAGAAAAGAAAAGTCCAACACTAACTTACTATATATAGCATATAACAGAACAAAACCAAATAAGCCCATTTCTAATTTTTCATGATGCTAATTAAATAAATGCCAACATGTGAAGCTATATGATATTCACCATAAGTAGGTGTTCTAAGCAGGATTAAATCATTATTAGTATCAAAAAGTTGATGGCATTTCATACATGGGTGCTGAAATGATAAGGAGTTCGGGCCTGACCTTAATCCAAGAATGCACAAAGAACCACAGTCCACAAATGAGAATATATAGCAAAATTCTTCTCCAAGAAGTGCCCATTTCAAATCCAAGAACTGCAAACTTTGAAAGAGAGCTGTATTGTAATTGGAGGGTTAGCAAAAGTCATATTCAAATTGATCACTTTCAAATCATAAAGTTACTGCAGTCCACAACAGTCTTTGAATTAACAAAAGAATCTTTTCACTCGTTTAAAAATAATAAATTTTTTACATGGAAAAGCACTCATTATTATAAGTGTTACAGAAAAGAGTAAATCCAAGAGTAGGTAGGTAGTCCAAGAAAAGGATTAGTAAACTGGCTTCGATTAGTTTTATATACAAATAGGAAATGAAGTTTAAAACTTCTAATTTATAAGTTTCATGTAAAGGTAAACAATAGCCTATTATGAAAGATGATAAATTGTTATTGGCAATTCTATGTAGCCAAAGTGACCTAAATTATGGAAGAGAAAAAATATATGGTATGCCAAACTATCTCATATATAATTGAATGCACAACCCAAGCAAGGAAATAAGCATGTTAGACATAGGAGGTTCAATTAATATCCGAACCCAAGCAAGTTAGATTTCTCATTGTTTTTTCGTATATACCTTTCCTTTCTTCATTCTGAGGCACTTCAAACAAACCAAGCTGAAGATTTGTTTACGCTCGTTTACATGAGACGGATGATAAATTGGTATTGGCAATTCTACGTAGTCAAAGTGACCTAAAATTATGGAAGGAAAAAAATATATGTTATGCCAAACTACTGGAAAATCTTTTACTATTGCTAGCACCACAAATTACACAAGAAGAAGCGGTTAGTATATGTGAACCTTCACATTTCCCATGTTCTGCTGTTCCACAAGATTCACACTTTCGAGACTCCAAAGGTAATCCAAGAAAAGGATTAGTAAACTGACTTCGATTAGTTTTATATACAAATAGGAAATGAAGTTTAGAACTTCTAATTTATAAGTTTCATGTAAAGGCAAACAATAGCCTATTATGAAAGATGACAGATTGGTATTGCCAATTTTATGTAGCCAAAGTGACCTAAATTATGGAGGAGGATAAATATATGTTATGCCAAACTATCTCATATATAATTGAATGCACAACCCAAGCAAGGAAATAAGCATGTTAGACATAAGAGGTTCAATTAATATCCGAACCCAAGCAAGTTAGATTTCTCATTGTTTTTCGTATATACCTTTTCTTTCTTCATTCTGAGGCACTTCAAACAAACCAAGCTGAAGATTTGTTTACGCTCGTTTACATGAGACGGATGATAAATTGGTATTGGCAATTCTACGTAGTCAAAGTAACCTAAACTTATGGAAGGAAAAAAATATATGTTATGCCAAACTACTGGAAAATCTTTTACTATTGCTAGCACCACAAATTACACAAGAAGAAGCGGTTAGTATATGTGAACCTTCACATTTCTCATGTTCTGCTGTTCCACAAGATTCACACTTTCGAGACTCCAAAGGTAATCCAAGAAAAGGATTAGTAAATTGGCTTCGATTAGTTTTATATACAAATAGGAAATGAAGTTTAGAACTTCTAATTTATAAGTTTCATGTAAAGGCAAACAATAGCCTATTATGAAAGATGACAAATTGGTATTGCCAATTCTATGTAGCCAAAGTGACCTAAATTATGGAGGAGGAAAAATATATGTTATGCCAAACTATCTCATATATAATTGAATGCACAACCCAAGCATGGAAATAAGCATGTTAGACATAAGAGGTTCAATTAATATCCGAACCCAAGCAAGTTAGATTTCTCATTGTTTTTCGTATATACCTTTTCTTTCTTCATTCTGAGGCACTTCAAACAAACCAAGCTGAATATTTGTTTACGCTCATTTACATGAGACAGATGATAAATTGGTATTGGCAATTCTACGTAGTCAAAGTGACCTAAATTATGGGAGGGAAAAAATATATGTTATGCCAAACTACTGAAAAATCTCTTACTATTGCTAGCACCACAAATTACACAAGAAGAAGCGGTTAGTATATGTGAACCTTCACATTTCCCATGTTCTGCTGTTCCACAAGATTCGCATTTTTCAGACTCCAAAGGTAATCCAAGAAAAGGATTAGTAAACTGGCTTCGATTAGTTTTATATACAAATAGGAAATGAAGTTTAAAACTTCTAATTTGTAAGTTTCATGTAAAGGCAAACAATAGCCTATTATGAAAGATGATAAATTGTTATTGGCAATTCTATGTAGCCAAAGTGACCTAAATTATGGAAGAGAAAAAATATATGTTATGCCAAACTACTAAAAAATCTC
This sequence comes from Tillandsia leiboldiana, assembly GCA_029204045.2. Lineage (NCBI taxonomy): Eukaryota > Viridiplantae > Streptophyta > Magnoliopsida > Poales > Bromeliaceae > Tillandsia > Tillandsia leiboldiana. The sequence goes on along the minus strand of CM055062.1, from coordinate 37,670,410 downwards.
TTACTATTGTTAACACCACAAATCACACAGGAAGAAGCGGTTAGTATATGCGAACCTTCACATTTCTCATGTTTTGGTGTTCCACAAGATTCGCATTTTCTACACTCAAATAATAATATAAGAACTAATAGAAATATGGTTACACCAGATGCTATACTTTATGAATATAATAACATAATTGTTTGCTATATATATATACATATATTTTTATTCATGGACATATAATAATTAGTAGAAGAGAATATATATTTATTAATACAATATATATATATATATATATATATATATATATATATATATATATATATATATATATATATATATATATATATATATATATATATATATATATATATAATATAAGGAGTCTGCTTAGTTATTAATAGAGAGAAGAAAAATTATATATAGCTTCTCATTTCTTGGCTCCATTAGGTTCATCGGCATCTTTAGAACTGCATATATAATAATTAAATATTAGTAGCTTTATACACAAATAAGGGGTATGTAAATTGGACAAAATTATAATATGGAATATTACTTAAAGCGGCGCTTTGTTCGAGAAACTTGACGCGTTTTCCCGGATAATTGTGTCAAACTGTAGCAAAATAATTAGGTAATAAATATAACTTGTCGTAAATAATTTATACCTGAAATATAACAGGTGAATTTTCACAAAAATATATTACCCAGAAGAATTTCGTATGATTGGAGATGGTTCTTGAAATACCTCAGAATGTTCTTGTTTTTCATTGGAAGTTGAGCAAGATTGATCTTCACATTTTAGCAATAAAGTGTTATCAGCTCTGATTTTCTTACTTCTCTCTTTATTTAATGTGAAAATCTTCAAAACTTTAAAGGTTGCAGCGCTTGTTGTAAATTTTGATGCGTCAACTGTTACTTGGAAAATATGTACTTGGTTGACGATTGCTTTTATTATAGGAGGAAGAGTGAAGTTATCTGAGTTAGATGCAGTTGCTAGATTTTGTGCTGGGATGCGGAGCATTTCCTGAGCTAATCTCCCGAATATTGTAAAATTAGCTGTGGCAGTTTCATCGCTGACAATGATGTTTAATTTATACCTATTTTCAAATACATGTAGTAAAATATTATTACATTGTAAATCATTCATTATTAAACTGGTAACTTGAAATATTGCAAGAACGTAAAATGAATCGAAGGTTTTACCATGGAAGTGGTGGTTGATCGTTATCACCACAACGCGAGCACAGAAACGTATCATCATATATTTTAACAGCAGCTTTGCAATAGTGACATGCTTTATACCACCAGCCATATGATGTGTCGATATCGATAATTTTGCACTCACAGGTAAACTTCGTATTCTAAAAATAGAAGGAATAAATTAGATATTTCAAATATTGTTAATTCAACATAATTATATAAGAGAAATGTGTTGTTATAAAAATGTTACTTCAGTATTAGAAAGGGTAGCATTCAGTAATTCCTCAATTGTCCTCCTATTTAAATTCATTTCTTCTGCAGGTGGTATAGGATTCTCCTCCTCACATCCAATTCGGCGAATTGAGTGACTTGTTGGCTCTAAGCTATGAGCAATAATGTGCACATCAAATGGTAATAATCAGTAAAAAGGAAGTCATATGTAGAAGTAAATTAAGAAGAATGTAGGATTAGTAATCAAACCTATTAAGGAATTCAGGTACTTCTGGAATTTGTAAATTGAAGTATATTTTTGATGCTGAACATGTTGATAAGTATAGCTTTTCTGTATTGAAATTGTAGAGAATGTTATACAATTATTGGAATTCAACATGTGGTATATCGAAGAAAGAAGAAATTGGTATTATGTTTAGAGTACCAACCTCTAAATGTTCGAACTGTCATACCTGCCAGAATTATTACAATTGGTTTATTAGGCTCTTTCGTAAGAAAGTGTGTTTCATCGAAGGAAACGGCGAACTTATCCCATAAAGCAACGGACAAAGTATTTTTACTGTAAAAGAACAAATTTCATTTCGTATAGATTTGAAATAAAATTTAATCAATATATTTTGATTATTATTTAAAAATAGAAATTGTTTACTCAGAATCTTCAATTTCTAAATTCCTCATTGGAGTTAAAGTTTCTCCAATGTATTTATGTGTAACATCGTGAACGGTTGCAATTTTCCCGAAAATATCTACAAAATATTGAGCAAACAGAAGTTAGGATACCATAAGTAATTCGGGAGAATCAAATTTTATTTAGGAAGAGTGTTACCCGTTAGGACGGCATCATTGTATCGTTTGTGTACAACTTCGTAGAAAGTTGAAAAATTGAAACTGTATAGTGGTATTTCACACGAATGTTCTTCCATTTGACTTATTTGTGTTCGCTTCGTTATTTGAATCATGTAATCACGATTTATGGCAGTAAATCGTTTCTTACTTGGTATAACAGCGAATTTTTCTATTAAATACAGATTGCCTTCAGTTATCATAGATTTAAATGCCGCTGCATCCTGTTTGTGTACTGTTGCTTGCATAGAAAAAGCCTAAGTTATACCATGGTAGATAAAGAGATCATGTTAACCAGATGTTAAAAAAATATAAAGGAAAACGACTTTCAAAATCAAAGGAATATACTGACCTCTTCGTCTACTAATAAGCAATCCAAGCTAAATATATCTCCTTTTAAAAAAGGAGCTGTTGATTCCCATATTCGGCAAATGCGGACTTTAATTCCGCAATCTTGTGATTGTAGCGAGAGTTGTGATAAAAGTAAAGTCTTCATTGTATCGATAGGCTTCTATTTGAGAGAATAATAAATATAATATTAGTTAGTATCATTAAGAAGGTAAATATTTTTTCCCCTATTTTACAAAATCGAAATTTTGAGGGAAAAATATAAATTTAAATGTTAAAAGAAGATTAGAAAATATATTGCAGACCTGAGAATATTATTTGACATCATCAAGTATTTCTTTATAAACAATATTCCTTGTATATCCTCGCGGTTGACCATCTTTATTTTCTATAAGGATCCGTAAGCCTATTTTTGATGTGACTCGTGAAATAGCAACGTAAAGTTGGCCATGGGAAAACACAGGTTGTGATAAATAAAGGCCAACTTTTTCTAGTGTTTGTCCCTGACTTTTGTTAATTGTCATTGCGTAACACAATCGCAGCGGGAATTGTCTCCTTTTTAATACGAATGGCCATTTTGATTCGGTAACATTCATAACAATGCGAGGAATATAAACCTTTTCGCCAACATGGATACCAGTAAAAATTTGTGCTTCAATAATTCTAGGACCTAGTTGAGTTATAAGCAACCGAGTGCCATTACAAAGTCCAGAACTTTGATTGATATTGCGAAGTAACATCACAGGACTTCCTACTTTTAACTTCAATTCGTGATTTGGTACTCCATTAAATTTTAAGCTATTCAAGAAATCCACTAGATAAAGTATGTTGCTTTCTTCAGAATTTTTAGATGAACTGCATATTGAATCTGAACTTAAATATATTCGTTCTTCTGTTGGCAGTAAAGAAAGCACATAGGTATTAATCTGATCAACACTTTCATTCATAGGGGTAACAATAGCTCTGTTTCGTAGATATGTAGAATCATTGTAGTTGTACTCGATATTACCGTATATTTCAGAAACAATTGCTTGTATCCCATTATCATCAAATTTTATGAGCATATCATCAGGAATTTTGATCCAAGTTGGTTCATCCTCATTTTCTAACTGTATACCTTCTATTTTGCCATCACCAATATCAAGTACCCATTGGCTAAATTCTTCCAGAGCTCTATTTGATACACAATCCGTTGAACCTTGTAGTAATCTCATGTTTATAGTAAGGCGAAAAACTTTACACTTACTCCATATATAAGATCTAGTTAATGATGCATTTAAAATATCTTGTTTAGTGCCGCCAACAATAACTGGAAGTATTTGTCTGAAATCTCCTCCTAAAAGAATAGTTTTCCTTCCAAAATGTTCCTCAGTAGTTCCTGAAACATCAATTCCCATAATATCATTTAATGATTTATCTAAAGCCTCGAAACAATGTCGATGATTCATAGGTGCTTCATCCCAAATAATTAGGCTGGCATGGGAAATTAGAGCAGCAAGTTGTGTACCTTTCTTAATTTCACAAACAGAACAATCATTAATTTGAATAGGTATTTTAAATCTAGAATGAGCTGTTCGGCCTCCAGGCAATAAAAGAGATGCTATACCTGAGGAAGCAACAGCTAGAACTATTTTTCCTTCTGACCGTAATTTTGAAATAATGGCCTTCCAAAGATATGTTTTCCCTGTTCCACCATGTCCATAAACAAATATAATATCTCCAATATTTTGATATACAGAAGTCAAGACAACATTATATATTATTCGCTGTTCATCATTTAATCCATCAAATAAATCAATATGATCCTGGACCAATTCAGTCGTGTTGTAATCTAACTCTTCTCTTATTAATCTGTTATCAAAATCATCAAACATTACTCTGCCGGGATTTGGAAGGTTGTAATCAGAAAGTGAAGAAGAATTTTTGTTGAAAAGAACCTCGAGTTCAAGTAATACATGATTTTGAAGTTCAATTTCAGGTATTTGGAGATTACGAATTCCAAGAATATGCTTCAATTTATATGAAATATCATCTGACATTATTTGCCAATATTCATTCCATAATTTGAGAGGATCTGTTAATTCACAGAATATTACTATGGTTGTAAATAATTGCCGAAGTCCAACTGAAGAGGACCAATGTGATGCTTCTTCTAATGCATCTCTCCATTCTTTATCATCACCAAGTAAACCAAGAGCATTACACGCAGAACGAAATGTATCGTGTACAACACCATTAACAGTTCTAATTTCTACGTAATTTCTTGGACCTCTTACTATGTTTAAAAGAATTCTTAAGAAATATAATTCCCCTGCATTTGGATGTATATAAACTATTCTACCAATACGATATCCTTGCTTTCGTCTAGACCAAAATTTATCTTTTTATGCCATACCCATTGCGTAGGAAATTCGGTGTACGTAAGCTGCTGAGCATCATTACATATAGCATTAGTATGCATCCATTCAGTCAACATTGTCTTGCCAATATTAGGACGATTCAAAACATCAACTAAATTTTGCGAACCATGATATGTCACATTGTTCATCATGGGAAGGTGAATAGACAAACGCTCAACGGATGGTTGCCTAAAATGGATATCAAACTCAAATAATCGCCAAATAGCTTCGTATGCTGATAAATATCGGCAATCCAAATATTGTTTAACTTCATCAACATATGTAGACTGGTGTGTAGAAGTTGTTTTGTTATAACGCACATTATTTTCTATAACAACAGCAGCTCTATCTGGCCCTTTATTGACATACTTGAATAAATATTTGATGAGTCTTGATTTATTACACCATTCAACATTAATATGAGCCTGGTATTTGACGATTAATCGTAGATTATGAGGGACAACAAATCTATTATCAAGTTGAATACCAGCCTTCAAAACATATTTACCATTATCTCTTCTCCTATAAATAGGAAAACCATCTGGAGTTATGACAGTTTCATTCTTATATTCTTTTGGAAAGTGTTTTGAACATCGACCTTTGATCATACACGGTGCTCCTGGTTTACTTGTTCCACATGGACCGTGCATCATAAATTTTTCAACAGTTGCATACCCGATTGGATCACAAATTTTATCAGGTATTTCTGCGAAGATAATCGAATTTATTTCCGAAGTCGTTAAATATTTATGCTTTGTATGTAACCATATTAAAATGTGCACATGAGGAAGGCCTCTTTTTTGGAATTCCACTGTATATAATTCTGGAGATAGATCGCGGAACAGGTGGTGAAGAATAAAGAGGGAAGAAAATAAAATAATGGAAATAAGTATTTGGTAAATGTGTTACATTTTAGGACAAAGTACTAATTGTTAAGTATAAGTTATATTTAACAATGACATACCTGCCACTGATTGTCCGAAGAAATACCTTTCTTGATATCTTTCATTAAAGCCTCTAATTTTATCTTAAATACTCTGCTAACAATATCGGGCCTATCCTCTGCTTTTTGGCCAGGAATAAATTGCAGAGCATCTCGAATTTCAGGCCACTGTGCGTTGCAGGTAAATGTAACAAATAAATCAGGAGGTCCACAATGCCTGCATATAGCAATAGCATCTTGATAATTTTGAATCATGTAGCGAGGTCCAGCTGTGAAACTTGACGGTAATATAATTCTTTTACCAATGGCATCTCCATTTACATCTCCTTCAACAACAGCATCTTTAATACCTTTATATATTTCAGATCTTAAATTAGGTTGGTTTTCCTAATATATTGAAGTCTTTCTTCTTCAACACACGAAAACGCGTCAACAATATATTGCTGAAAAAGTTTACCTCCTCGTATTAATGTGCTTCCTTCACCTATTCTGTTTTGAATTCTGTAGGCATAAAATTCGCGCATTGTAATATATTGCCTGAAATTCGTTTTTTTCCGCAATGTGTTTCTACACGGTATGTGAAGTCTAAAGCCGTCCTCACCGTACGGAAATAAAATAGGGTATTGCATTGCCATGAAAGAGGGATGTAAATCACTAATGCGTTTTAATCCATCACTTTATGTTCAACAATAATATCACGTTGTCGATCTGAATTACCTAAATCACCTACTATCAAACCAGCAATCTCAGAACTTGTAGGAGGATTATACTGTTCTGGATTTCTCTACGTGTACCAATTAAGCGCAATTCATAGGTAGAAAAATCATTTTGGATAAAACGATCTCTGGCCATTCTAAATGCTTTAACCACTTCATTTTCCATATCAAACATATGTAACAATTCTAGCACAACATTCCTACTAATACTTTCATCGCCATCATTTACTCCAAGTGCCTTTAATCTATTATCCACTTCATTCTCTGTATCATAAATATAAAGCTGAGCAAATTTAGGATGTTGGCCGTCTACCGGGAGAAGAGAGCCATTATATGATAATTTTGACCATTAATTCTAAAAATGTATGGTCCAGCTCTCTTATTAATATCTGTATCTATTTTTGCACCCAGTGACGTAAATGCAAACATAGAGTTGTATACTCTAATACTATGACGGAATTTCTTAGCCTCTTTCCCACCTTGGTAATCCAACAAAGTAGCTAGAGTAGTTGGGGACTCACGGAGTAACGGCAAGTAAATTCGACCTTCTTGACAACACAAAGAGAATTTCGGTGTAGATCAGTTCGAGATTTGTAAATTCTTTCATTGTACCACAGTAAAGCTCCACATGATTGACACTTGTAATGTGGCAATCCAAATATGATTGGTCGGGAGTATGTGACGAAACTCCAGCAGAAATTGGTAATATTTCATCATTTCTTCTATTTGTGTTTTCAATTGGATCATTTATATATTCCAAGGAAGAAATCGTGTACTTATTCCTGCGCTGATTAAGAATAATCTTACGCCGTTTTCTAGTTTTCTCGACAAATTGTTGAGAATCTTTTGGTATTCTAGGATTGTCTGATGCTTTGTTTTTATCCCTTTGCTGATTAAGAATAATCCGGCGTCGTTTTCTATTTCGCGATAAACTGATGGAAGATCTCTTCGCATTCCAAGATTATCTGCTACTTTATTTTTATCCAGTTGATAAATATACCGTGAAGAATGAGACGTTCCTTTTTTTCGGCACTTACTAAGGATGTCTTCGCGTTGTTTTCCATGCTCTCGACTATATGTTGGAATATCCATTTCATTATATGTCAAATATACGGCAGTAAAAATAGAATATCAATCATGAACCTGTAAAATCATGCATAAATTATGAGGGAAATAGATTTTAACAGTATGTACTACACAATAATAGTAAATAAGCAAAAGGGGAGTTATAAAAGGTATCAGTAAATGATGGCAATATTTAGTGATATTAAATGCATGAATTTATAAATAACATGGAGGAATAAAAAAAGATTGTGTAAAAAAGGGAAACAAAATAGAATAATTAAGGAATATAATAAAGGAAGAATGAATATAAGAGAAGCAGCTAGGGTAGAACAAAACCTTTTAATACATGAGAGCTCCATGACCTAAAATTTAATAAAAAGGAAAATATATTATGATAAATAGTAAAAAGAAGGACTAAAATAATATGTCAATGTATTGCCAATAGGTTATATGATTTATTTTGTTTGAAAACATAGAAAGTAAAGAATACACGAAATTAAATTTGCCTTAGTAAAACAATTATTACAATACCATAATCCAACGGGAAAATATTATTTTCTATTCAGGATTATTATTATTTAGTTTGAATGATGAAATTTTAATAATTATATGTATAAATATATATAAATAGAGAATAATCCATCTGTTTTTTTTTTTTTGGATTTTCCTAGTAGTTCACAATTTCTTGCGTATATTGTGGAACAAATGTCTTAATATTTTCTTTTTTTTTTTTACTAACAGGAAATCATATGTATTTTTATAATCTATGTTAAAGATAAACCCCCAGAGAAATCATAGGTAGTCCGATGAGGAGGAAACATTAAGGAGAGGGACGTTAAACATTTGAGAAATATATAAGGGAACATACATAATTTTCTTAGATTTTCTCTTAACCTAAAATTCGTGATTTATTTCATAATTTTGTCAAACAAATAGAATTGAAGTGCAAACTGAAAATATACACTGTAAAGAGAAGTTGGATAATTGATTAATCGTAAAAGAACACAAAACGGATACTCATTAGCAACTGCGGAATAAACGTTTCTTATTTAATGTGAATAAAGTACGTCGACATTTAGTAATGTAGACAATTTATATAGTTTCACCGAGTATAACAAATCGGAATGTAACTTCAAATATAATCAATAAGTATGAAAAGGTGATACCAAAGAAGTGATTATAGCAAGCAACCACTATTAGGAAATACAACAAAATAATACAATATATTACAAATTTCTATAAAGTCTGAAATTAGCTTAGACGAAAGGAAAATAGGAACACTATTTAGGAAAAAATATAATATACGTCTAAGAAGTAGAGGTATCTTCAGATGGATCCGCGGAAGAAACAGTACAACCCCGACGCAGATAATTGACGGTGGCACGGTACTCATCAATTGTGGATTGCATTTTTACTTGTTTAATTACGAAATCTGCATTTTGAGCAAGAGTAGAGGCGTAACAATTCTTAGCGTATTGTATCCACAGTTAGTTTATTGAAGTCGGCCAAGAGATTAGCATATTGTATGGTCACCTGATTGTACATATCCTGTACAATATATAGTCCTCATAATTGATATCCTTAATTTTCAATTCAAATTTAGTCATCATTTTTTCTTATTGCGAAACAACTGGCTTCTTCCTTGCTCCCTGCATATCGCGCGATGGCCCACCCCAACAGCGCTGGATTTCAACAGTTGAACCAACACACACAACTGCAAATTCTATGTATGCAAGAAACCACCCCCCACCAATTAAAGTAACTTACATTGAGGAACTTCAATTTCTAGTTTTCCGCAAATTTCCTCAAGTAATTTAAGATAAGAAAGTTGAACAATGGCCATTGATAGGATGGTATTTGGCGGAATAGAAACTGGTGAAGGAAAGAAAGAAAGAAACATGGAAGATTATATTTAGAATTTATGAATTAAGGGAAAACGGAACAAATCAAATATGATACACAAACAGACGTATAATTTATACAAAGAGAACCCTTTATCCCCATATTAAAAGTGTGAAACATGCGTAAACTACATTACATATTGAATTCAATAAAGATTAAATATAAAGAAGTTATTCCTAAAATTTAATTGCACATACAATGTTAGTCCTTACACTAACTACAAAGATCTTATTACTAAAACGTATAAAATTGTCAGGTAATAAGTGTAAACACACAATTTTGATAATTTGTTATATGACCGGCTCTACATATTCAACTTGGAATGATTAAGTATACAATCCTAAATAATTTATAATGTAATCCTAATCTTCTAATAAGTAACTATAGAAATAACAGTTTGGCAAACATGTGCATATCCATTATTGTAAGTAGAAGAACGTAGAAATAATAAAGAGAACATAAGCAAAACAATATGAGTATATAATAAATATAGAAAGTAAATTTAAATTTTACGTTGTATGAAACCCTTGAACGAATAATTTTAAGGACAATGGTATCTTTTGTTTCCAATTATATACAGATGTATATTGAGGTTTGTAAGTTTTAACTATATGAAATTAGACCATCGAAAGTAAGCAAATGAAAATAACGTACCCTACTCGAAGCGAAGTAGATAAATACCGACTAATTCACCCTGCACCAACCTCCAATTACTTGACTTCAACAAATTGCTTCCTTACTTCTGTTTTTTCTGTAGTAAGACAACAATAGTATTAAAGTAATAATATTAACCATATATGTAAGAGAAAAGAACAATTATGAAAGAAAAAAGTAGGGAACAATTTGTTTTCCTCAAGCATCTTACTATGGCAAAAGCGAATACCATATGTATATTCAAAGAGAACTATGTAGTAATTATGCGAATGTAAAAGGACAACGAATTTTACCCACAAATTTTTCTTAATTAACTAAGAATTAAAATAATTCTCTTGTATCAAATGAGCAAAATATTGAAAATCATCTCTTTTATGTATAATAAGTATGAAAAATAGGAGAACAGAAATTTGCATGTAACAATAGAAACTGCAGAACAAAAGGAGAAAAATGAGTAAGTTGTGCTGGACAAAAAGAAGAAGTAGATACAGTACAGCAAACTTTAAG
>CM055062.1:37623359-37659520 GCA_029204045.2 Tillandsia leiboldiana | reverse complement strand
AAGCTGCTGACATCATTACATATAGCATTAGTAGGCATCCATTCAGTCAACATTGTCTTCCAATAATTAGGACGATTCAAAACATCAACTAAATTTTGCGAACCATGATATGTCACATTGTTCATCATGGGAAGGTGAATAGACAAACGCTCAACGGATGGTTGCCTAAAATGGATATCAAACTCAAATAATCGCCAAATAGCTTCGTATGCTGATAAATATCGGCAATCCAAATATTGTTTAACTTCATCAACATATGTAGACTGGTGTGTAGAAGTTGTTTTGTTATAACGCACATTATTTTCTATAACAACAGCAGCTCTATCTGGCCCTTTATTGACATACTTGAATAAATATTTGATGAGTCTTGATTTATTACACCATTCAACATTATATGAGCCTGGTATTTGACGATTAATCGTAGATTATGAGGGACAAACAAATCTATTATCAAGTTGAATACCAGCCTTCAAACATATTTACCATTATCTCTTCTCCTATAAATAGGAAAACCATCTGGAGTTATGACAGTTTCATTCTTATATTCTTTTGGAAAGTGTTTTGAACATCGACCTTTGATCATACACGGTGCTCCTGGTTTACTTGTTCCACATGGACCGTGCATCATAATTTTTCAACAGTTGCATACCCGATTGGACACAAATTTTATCAGGTATTTCTGCGAAGATAATCGAATTTATTTCCGAAGTCGTTAAATATTTATGCTTTGTATGTAACCATATTAAATGTGCACATGAGGAAGGCCTCTTTTTTGGAATTCCACTGTATATAATTCTGGAGATAGATCGCGGAACAGGTGGTGAAGAATAAAGAGGGAAGAAAATAAAATAATGGAAATAAGTATTTGGTAAATGTGTTACATTTTAGGACAAAGTACTAATTGTTAAGTATAAGTTATATTTAACAATGACATACCTGCCACTGATTGTCCGAAGAAAATACCTTTCTTGATATCTTTCATTAAAGCCTCTAATTTTATCTTAAATACTCTGCTAACAATATCGGGCCTATCCTCTGCTTTTTGGCCAGGAATAAATTGCAGAGCATCTCGAATTTCAGGCCACTGTGCGTTGCAGGTAAATGTAACAAATAAATCAGGAGGTCCACAATGCCTGCATATAGCAATAGCATCTTGATAATTTTGAATCATGTAGCGAGGTCCAGCTGTGAAACTTGACGGTAATATAATTCTTTACCAATGGCATCTCCATTTACATCTCCTTCAACAACAGCATCTTTAATACCTTTATATATTTCAGATCTTAAATTAGGTTGGTTTTTCCTAATATATTGAAGTCTTTCTTCTTCAACACACGAAAACGCGTCAACAATATATTGCTGAAAAAGTTTACCTCCTCGTATTAATGTGCTTCCTTCACCTATTCTGTTTTGAATTCTGTAGGCATAAAATTCGCGCATTGTAATATATTGCCTGAAATTCGTTTTTTTCCGCAATGTGTTTCTACACGGTATGTGAAGTCTAAAGCCGTCCTCACCGTACGGAAATAAAATAGGGTATTGCATTGCCATGAAAGAGGGATGTAAATCACTAATGCGTTTTAATCCATCAACTTTATGTTCAACAATAATATCACGTTGTCGATCTGAATTACCTAAATCACCTACTATCAAACCAGCAATCTCAGAACTTGTAGGAGGATTATACTGTTCTGGATTTTCTCTACGTGTACCAATTAAGCGCAATTTCATAGGTAGAAAATCATTTTGGATAAAACGATCTCTGGCCATTCTAAATGCTTTAACCACTTCATTTTCCATATCAAACATATGTAACAATTCTAGCACAACATTCCTACTAATACTTTCATCGCCATCATTTACTCCAAGTGCCTTTAATCTATTATCCACTTCATTCTCTGTATCATAAATATAAAGCTGAGCAAATTTAGGATGTTGGCCGTCTACCGGGAGAAGAGAGCCCATTATATGATAATTTTGACCATTAATTCTAAAAATGTATGGTCCAGCTCTCTTATTAATATCTGTATCTATTTTTGCACCCAGTGACGTAAATGCAAACATAGAGTTGTATACTCTAATACTATGACGGAATTTCTTAGCCTCTTTCCCACCTTGGTAATCCAACAAAGTAGCTAGAGTAGTTGGGGACTCACGGAGTAACGGCAAGTAAATTCGACCTTCTTGACAACACAAAGAGAATTTCGGTGTAGATTCAGTTCGAGATTTGTAAATTCTTTCATTGTACCACAGTAAAGCTCCACATGATTGACACTTGTAATGTGGCAATCCAAAATATGATTGGTCGGGAGTATGTGACGAAACTCCAGCAGAAATTGGTAATATTTCATCATTTCTTCTATTTGTGTTTTCAATTGGATCATTTATATATTCCAAGGAAGAAATCGTGTACTTATTCCTGCGCTGATTAAGAATAATCTTACGCCGTTTTCTTTTTCTCGACAAATTGTTGAGAAATCTTTTGGTATTCTAGGATTGTCTGATGCTTTGTTTTTATCCCTTTGCTGATTAAGACTAATCCGGCGTCGTTTTCTATTTTCGCGATAAACTGATGGAAGATCTCTTCGCATTCCAAGATTATCTGCTACTTTATTTTTATCCAGTTGATAAATATCCGTGAAGAATGAGACGTTCCTTTTTTTTCGGCACTTACTAAGGATGTCTTCGCGTTGTTTTCCATGCTCTCGACTATATGTTGGAATATCCATTTCATTATATGTCAAATATACGGCAGTAAAAATAGATATATCAATCATGAACCTGTAAAATCATGCATAATTTATGAAGGGAAATAGATTTTAACAGTATGTACTACACAATATAGTCAATAAGCAAAAGGGGAGTTATAAAAGGTATCAGTAAATGATGGCAATATTTAGTGATATTAAATGCCATGAATTTATAAATAACATGGAGGAATAAAAAAAGATTGTGTAAAAAGGGAAACAAAATAGAATAATTAAGGAATATAATAAAGGAAGAATGAATATAAGAGAAGCAGCTAAGGGTAGAACAAACCTTTTTAATACATGAGAGCTCCATGACCTAAAATTTAATAAAAAGGAAATATATTATGATAAATAGTAAAAAGAAGGACTAAAATAATATGTCAATGTATTGCCAATAGGTTATATGATTTTATTTTGTTTGAAAACATAGAAAGTAAAGAATACACGAAATTAATTTGCCTTAGTAAACAATTATTACAATACCATAATCCAACGGGAAAATATTATTTTCTATTCAGGATTATTATTATTTAGTTTGAATGATGAAATTTTAATAATTATATAGTATACATATATATAAATAGAGAATAATCCATCTGTTTTTTTTTTTTTTGGATTTTCCTAGTAGTTCACAATTTCTTGCGTATATTGTGGAACAATGTCTTAATATTTTCTTTTTTTTTTTACTAACAGGAAATCATATGTATTTTTATAATCTATGTTAAGATAAACCCCCAGAGAAATCATAGGTAGTCCGATGAGGAGGAAACATTAAGGAGAGGGACGTTAAACATTTGAGAAATATATAAGGGAACATACATAATTTTCTTAGATTTTCTCTTAACCTAAAATTCGTGATTATTTCATAATTTTGTCAAACAAATAGAATTGAAGTGCAACTGAAAATATACACTGTAAAGAGAAGTTGGATAATTGATTAATCGTAAAAGAAGACACAAAACGGATACTCATTAGCAACTGCGGAATAAACGTTTCTTATTAATGTGAATAAAGTACGTCGACATTTAGTAATGTAGACAATTTATATAGTTTCACCGAGTATAACAAATCGGAATGTAACTTCCAAATATAATCAATACGTATGAAAAGGTGATACCAAAGAAGTGATTATAGCAAGCACCACTATTAGGAATACAACAAAATAATACAATATATTACAAATTTCTATAAAGTCTGAAAATTAGCTTAGACGAAAGGAAAATAGGAACACTATTTAGGAAAAAATATAATATACGTCTAAGAAGTAGAGGTATCTTCAGATGGATCCGCGAAGAAACAGTACAACCCCGACGCAGATACTTGACGGGGCACGGTACTCATCAATTGTGGATTGCATTTTACTTGTTTAATTACGAAATCTGCATTTTGAGCAAGAGTAGAGGCGTAACAATTCTTTAGCGTATTGTATCCACAGGTTTAGTTTATTGAAGTCGGCCAAGAGATTAGCATATTGTATGGTCACCTGATTGTACATATCCTTGTACAATATATAGTCCTCATAATTGATATCCTTAATTTTCAATTCAAATTTAGTCATCATTTTTCTTATTGCGAAACAACTGGCTTCTTCCTTTGCTCCCTGCATATCGCGCGATGGCCCACCCCAACAGCGCTGGATTTCAACAGTTGAACCAACACACACAACTGCAAATTCTATGTATGCAAGAAACCACCCCCCACCAATTAAAGTAACTTACATTGAGGAACTCAATTTCTAGTTTTCCGCAAATTTCCTCAAGTAATTTAAGATAAGAAAGTTGAACAATGGCCATTGATAGAGGGGTATTTGGCGGAATAGAAACTGGTGAAGGAAAAGAAGAAAGAAACATGGAAGATTATATTTAGAATTTATGAATTAAGGGAAAACGGAACAAATCAAATAATGATACACAAACAGACGTATAATTTATACAAAGAGAACCCTTATCCCCATATTAAAAGTGTGAAACATGCGTAAACTACATTACATATTGAATTCAATAAAGATTAAATATAAAGAAGTTATTCCTAAATTTAAGTTGCACATACAATGTTAGTCCTTACACTAACTACAAAGATCTTATTACTAAAACGTATAAAATTGTCAGGTAATAAGTGTAAACAACAATTTGATAATTTGTTTATATGACCGGCTCTACATATTCAACTTGGAATGATTAAGTATACAAATCCTAAATAAATTTATAATGTAATCCTAATCTTCTAATAAGTAACTATAGAAATAAACAGTTTGGAAAACATGTGCATATCCATTATTGTAAGTAGAAGAGACGTAGAAATAATAAGCGAACATAAGCAAAACAATATGAGTATATAATAAATATAGAAAGTAAATTTAAATTTTACGTTGTATGAAACCCTTGAACGAATAATTTTAAGGACAATGGTATCTTTTGTTTCAAATTATATACATATGTATATTGAGGTTTGTAAGGTTTTAACTATATGAAATTAGACCATCGAAAGTAAGCAAATGAAAATAACGTACCCTACTCGAAGCGAAGTAGATAAATACCGACTAATTCACCCTGCACCAACCTCCAATTACTTGACTTCAACAAATTGCTTCCTTACTTCTGTTTTTTCTGTAGTAAGACAACAATAGTATTAAAGTAATAATATTAACAATATATGTAAGAGAAAAGAACAATTATGAAAGAAAAAAGTAGGGAACAATTTGTTTTCCTCAAAGCATCTTACTATGGCAAAAGCGAAATACCATATGTATATTCAAAGAGAACTATGTAGGTAATTATGCGAATGTAAAAGGACAACGAATTTTACCCACAATTTTTCTTAATTAAACTAAGAATTAAAATAATTCTCTTGTATCCAAAGAGCAAAATATTGAAAATCATCTCTTTTATGTATAATAAGTATGAAAATAGGGAGAACAGAAATTGCATGTAACAATAGAAAATGCAGAACAAAAGGAGAAACTGAGTAAAGTTGTGCTGGACAAAAAGAAGAAGTCACGATACAGTACAGCAAACTTTAAGAAGATACATTGAGAATAAATAAAAATTTTTATCTACATATAAATGTATAGATTATTTACAAAGTAGGTTCGAAGTAAATAGGCTCCGATAAACAAAATGAACATTCCTAATTGATTGTTTTAACAAATACAATGGCAATTCCTAACTAATTGTCCTAAGAGGATTGCCAAAGTTTGTTTTGTAACTTACAGGTATCACTAGCATTAAAGGAAAGAGAAATGAATGTACAAATATGTGAACACAACAGTATTTTGCAACAATGTATCCTTAAAGTTCCAATCTTTAGATTATTACATGCAGTCTATAGATAAATGTATGATATTATACAGTAGGTTTCGAATCATCTAATTCTTAACTCTCTTGAATACATTGCCAAAAGCTAATCTCTACATATATAAACTTTACATACACTTTTTTTTTCCAATTATTTGTTTTTAAATTAATTACAATTTTCAGCTTTCCTTCTCATTAATTGGTATTTTAAAAATTATTATTTTCTGGTTTTTAATGAAATAAATGGTAAATGTAGAATAATAGGATATTAAATTGAAATGTTTATTTCATATTAATTTGTACATTTCTGGCTTATCATGGTAATTGGATAAATGGATGAACAAATATTTTGAATCCCATGTCTACATATAATAATTAAAGGAGTTCGAAAGGTGTATGCACTGTTTTCTGAAAACGGGGGAAAACACCTTTTTTTTCCCTATATATGCATAAAAATCCGGGAAAAGGAAGAAACTTACAAATTCCATCAAAACAACGAATAGTTAAGTGTAAATCCTTTTTTTGACCAACAAAGTATTTTCTTCCCAAATTCAATTTTTTCCCCACACAAAATCATTAGGATAGGTAACAAAATAACTTTTGAACCCTAAACTAAAACACGTCAAGTTAAATATTAAGCTATCATCAATATAACGCATGACCTACTGGTGGAGGTTCTCTGTTAAATGTAAAGCCTTAAAACTAAAGTAAGTATCATCACATATACGCTCTAAAACTGGTAAAAAGAAAGCAACATGTAAATCATACAGAAGCAAACACCAATCAATATTTTTCCTTTCACACAATATTTGAAAACTCATTTCAATCAAAGCAATAGATTTCAAAATTGATGAACACGGGAAGAACTATATAGACAACAATATGTAGAAACCACACAAATACTTACCTCTTTTTGGCACAACAATATTAGCAAAGTTTGGAAAAACATTTCAAAGATTAGGCTGAGATAATATGAAGACTAAATCCAAATAAAATAGATGGTAGAAGGCACAATTTATTTTGCAAATCATGACTGTGCAAACAACAGTTGGTTGGCAAAGCATATTAGTAAATAATTGGTTTTTTATGTCGCCACAATTAAAGACCACCTGAATAACTGCTCAACTTTTAACAACACAACGAAGGATTTAAGTTAAGACACATGAAAGTACCAATATACTAGCAAATAATGTTGTTTAAAGCAGAGACATGTATATATTTTCTCTAATCATTAACTGAACACCCAAGGCCATTCACAATTAATGTTCTTTTGTATGTATCATCATAGCTCAAAACAAAAGAAAAAGATAATAATATCAAAATATTCAATTCAATCAAATGCACATATTTTAAAGATGACATATAGAAAAGTATAGGAATTATCATTTATAATGAAACAAATTGGAAACCCTATTCCATGAAAGTTATATATTTCAAAATTAATAACCATAGCAAGCAATATGGTATTCACTTCAACTTTCCAACATGAACCTCAACTAACATAAATGTAAAGTTAAGCACATTCATAATTTGTAGTTTAGCCTTGCATATATAAAATGAAGTAAACATCATCACATATATGTTCTCAAACCCGGGGGGAAAAGCAAGGAACATGCAAATTCCAAAAAGATATTTACTCCTTTATTGTTTTCCTTCTACACAATATGGAACATAGAAATGATAGGCTATAAAACAAAAAAGTCCAACAATCATAAAGGGAATGAAAGTTCAACACCAATTTACTATACACAGGATATAACAAAACGGAAACATAGATATAGTTTTCCAACTTATGCTTTGGTTTTTGGAAGCCATTATTTTTAACTTGTTAATCAAATACGTGTTAAATTGTCGAACAATATCATATTAGTTGAAATGCTAATGCGACATCAATTTGTTCAATTTTGATTTTTCATAATACTAATTAAATGAATGCCAACATGTCAAACAGTATGATATTGTTTAAGAAAAACACGAATTTTTTAAGAAAAACTTAAGTTAAGAGTAAATACCACATTTCTAAAAATAACCAACATTAGAGAGAAAACACGAATTTTTAAGAAAAACTTAAGTTAAGAGTAAATACCGCATTTTTAAAAATAACCAACATTAGACTGCAAAAAACGAATACAATATGGTATTCACTTCAACTTTCTAACTTAACCTCAACTAACATAACACATTCATAATTTGTAGTCTAGCCTTACATATATAAAATGAAATAAACATCATCCATATACGTTCTCAAACCGGGGGGGGGGGGGGGGGAAAGCAAGGAACATGCAAATTCTAAAAAGATATTTACTCCTTTAATTTTTTCCTCGTACACAATATGAAACATAGAAATGATAGGCTATAAAACAAAAAAGTCCAACAATCATAGAGGGAATGAAAGTTCAACACTAATTTACTATACACAGGATATAACAAAACAAAAGCATAGATATAGTTTTCCAACTCATGCTTTGGTTTTTGGAAGCCATTATTTTTAACTTGTTAATCAAATACGTGTTAAATTGTCGAACAATATCATATTAGTTCAAATGCTAACGGGACATCAATTTGTTCAATTTTGATTTTTCATAATATTAATTAAATGGATGCCAACATGTCAAACAATATAATATTCAGTTTAGTCTCCTAACCCAAACCATTGGAGTTCACCTCTACATACATAAACAGTTTAGCTTCCCAACTTGAGTCTTGGAGTTCATCTTTATATACATGAATATGAAAATAACCACCTTCGAGTTTAGAATTCATCTTGACATACATAAACTTAAGGCAGGTACATTTGACATCTCTTTGCAATTTAAACAACTCAATCAAATTATCTCTCGAATTTTATAAGCAAATTTTTGTAAACTAATCCTATTGGAGCTTATCTTTATATCCATGGGCTAGTTAAGTTTAGTTTTTATGTAATTAGAACTTCAACCTTTGGAGTTCATTTTTACATACACAAATCTAAAAATAACCACCTTCGAAGTTTGGAATTTATCTTCACATACATAAACTTAAGATAGGTACATCCGACATTTTTTGCTTACCTCTTGAATTTTATAAGCTCATTTTTGTAAACTAATCCTGTTGGAACTTATCTTTATATCCATGGCCTACTTAAGTTCAACTTTTATGTAATTGGAAATCAACACTTCTTACAATTTAAGAAATCCAATCAAATTATCTATTGAATATTATAAGCCCATTTTTGTAAAATGGCCCTTCTGGAGCTTGTCTTTATATCGATTGGTTATTTAAGTTCAACTTTTATGTAATTAGAACTTTACAAATTACCGTTCCATTAAGCTAGTCTTTGAGTAAATTAATATAATAGGTCCCTTTGAAGCTAGTACTTGTAGTTAACGTGATGCTAATTTCAAGTTGCAACTTAGGAAACCCAAGATAACAACCTCTGGAGTTTACCACAATTAAATTAATAACCTCGAACCCAATAAAAATTATCTATTTTAAACATGGCATGTAGAAAAGTATAGGAATTATCACTTTCGATGAAATATTTGAAAACCCAACACAATCAAAGTCACACATTTCAAAATTGATGAACAGAGATAGAAGTACACGGACAGTAATATTCAAAAACCAAAATTTATTTATCATCACAGAAAATTTCCAAAGTTTGGGAAAACAGTAAAATGTTTGGCTCAGATAATCTCAAGACTGAATCCACAGGACATCGATAATAGAAGGCACAATTTATTTTGCGAGTCCTCACTGTGTAAACAACAATTGGTTGCCAAAAGGTGCTACGAAATAATTGATTTTTTTATATCGCTACAAGTGGAGACCACCAGAAGAACTGCCCAAATTCTCACCACACAACAGACGATTTTAGATTGAAGCCACACGAAAGCGGGTATCGATAATAGAAGGCACAATTTATTTTGCGAGTCATCACTGTGTAAACAACAATTGGTTGCGAAAAGGTGGTGGCAAATAATTGGTTTTTTATATCGCCACAATTGGAGACCACCAGAGGAACTGCCAAATTTTAGCCACACAACGCACGATTTTAGGTTGAAGCCACATGAAAGCGACATTATACCTAGCACTTCCTCCAATCATTAACATAACACCCAAGGCCATCCAAAATTGTTGTTCTTTTATATGTATCATCATAGCCAGGGAAAAAAAAAAGTAAGAAGGAAGAAAGAAAGAAACGCATAAAACAAATATGAAATTAATCACAAAAAAAATGTGAATTAAGCAAACAAATATATAAATTAATTAGAGACAAAACATGAATTTTCAAGAAAACCTAAGTTAAGAGTAATACCACATTTTTAAAATTAACCAACATTAACTGGAAGAACGAATACGAAACACAGGAAGATCACATTTTATAACAGAAGGAAAGTTAAGCGGTCATAAAGAAAACAGCAGTCCAACACTAACTTACTATATATAGTATATAACTAAACAAAAATGAAATAATATTTGGATTGCTGGTTAACCAATAATATTTGATTAACAGATCCCCAACAACCTTCCTCTTATTTGCACATAGAGGCAAACCAACAAATACTCTAGAGTCATCTTTTTCCGACAAAACCAAACTCTGGACATCAATAATCTAGACTTTAGGCCTCATTTGATACTAATTTCAGTTTTTTAGGCAAACCAACGAACATTCGTTATAGAGGGAAATCAACAAACACTTTATATTCATAGATGCAAACCAACATACACCTTGACAAAAGTTTTGTGTTAAATATCAAGTTATCTAATGAGATCATCCTTTTCATTGTTGTCATAAAGGCAAACCAACAAATACTTTATAGTCATCATTTTCCGACAAAATCAAACTTTGAACATAATCTAACTTTTTCATAGATGCAAACCAACACACACCTTGACAAAAGTTTTGTGTTAAATATAAAGTTATCTAATGAGATCATCCTTCTCATTGTTGTCATAAAGGCAAACCAACAAATACTTTATAGTCATCATTTTCTGACAAAATGAAACTTTGAACATAATGTAAACTTTAGGTCTCATTTGATACCAATTTTATTTTTTGAGGCAAAGCAACAAACACCTATCATAGGGGGAAGCCAACAAACACTTTATAGTCATCCCTTTCCGACAAAAGCAAACTTTGAACATCAAAAATGTGAACTTTAGGTCTCATTCGATACCAATTTCAGTTTTTTTTTTCTTTTCCTGCTGTCATAGAGATCATCCCTCTCATTGTTGTCATAAAGGCAAACCAACAAATACTTTATAGTCATCATTTTCCGACAAAATCAAACTTTGAACATAATCTAAACTTTAGGTCTCATTTGATACCAATTTAGCTTTCAAGGCAAAACAACAAACATTCATCATAGGGGGAAGCCAACAAACACTTTATAGTCATCCCTTTCCGACAAAAGCAAACTTTGAACATCAAAAATGTAAACTTTAGGCCTCATTCGATACCAATTTCATTTTTTTTTGTTTTCTTGTTGCCATAGAGATCACCCTTCTCATTGTTGTCATAGAGGCAAACCAACAAATACTTTATAGTCATCCTTTTCGGACAAAATCAAATTCTGAACAAAAAAAAATCTAAACTTTAGGTCTCATTTGATACCAATTTTAGCTTTTGAAGCAAACCAACAAACACTCATGATAGAGGGAAGCCAACAAACACTTTATAGTCATCCCTTTCCGACAAAAGCAAACTTTGAACATCAGAAATTTAAACTTTAGGCTTCATTCGGTACCAATTTCAGTTTTTTGTTTTCTTTTCCTGTTGTTGTCAAAGAGGGAAACCAGCAAACACATCTTAGCATTTTGTCCCGCCAAAATTAGATTTTCAACTATCAAAATCTAAACTTTATGCCTCCTTTGATACGTTTTTTTTTTTTTTTTTGGCACCCTTGAACTTAGATTCGATGCAATTGACCAGCCCAAATATAAACCAAACAAACAATAACAAAGATAGACGCGTTGGAGCTTCTCTCTACATAATGCCATCCAAAATTGACGTTCTTCTGTATGTACCATCGTAGCCCAGAACAAAAAAGAAATAAACACAATAACAACACATGTATAAATAAATTAGAAAAGAAGTGCGAATTAAATAAACAAAATATGTAAACTAATTAGAGTCAAAGCATGAACACTCAAGAATAATCTAAGTTAAGAGTAGATACCATATTTTTTGAAATATCTTATTATATATAAGTGAACAAAAGAAACCCAATGTAAGCATGATAAGAAAAACATAAGCTGAACACTAACTTATTATATACACACACCATACAACAAAAATAAAAGGTAGGAAACAAAAGTAAAAAGCATGATAAAGAGAACATAAGTCCATATACCATACAACAAAAATAAAGGAAAAAGCATGATAAAGAGAACATAGGTCCATATACCATACAACAAAAATAAAGGCAGCAAACAAAAGGAAAAAGCATGATAAAGAGAACATAAGTCCACGACTAACCTATTATATACATATACCATATAACATAAATAAAAGGGAAGGAAAAAAAAAAAGAAGAAGATCATATTCATTCAGGATGAGGATCCGGCTTCATCATGGCGGCGGGTAGTACCGACACGGCCTGTATGGAGGTTATCAATGATAGAACGGTACTCATCGATTGTCCTACGCATACTTGCCTGTTCAGCTATGAGACTGGTTTTTTCGGTAAGACCTGCGAGGTAACAATCCTTCAAAAGATTGTATTCTCGTTCCAGATCATTAAACCGGTTCACAAGCTCACCGTTCTGCAGAGTTAAATGATCATACAAATTTTTATAAAGCACAAAATCATCATAATTGGTATCTTTAATTTCGAGTTGAAATTCACTCTTCATCTTCCAGATCGCAGCACGTGCTGCATCTTCCTTTGCAGCTTGTATCTGTAAGCACGGAACACCCCAACAACGTAGGACATCAACTATCGCACCGTCATGGGGAATCGGAAGATCTATATATCCTATAAACCATCCTTCAGCGGCAGTAGTAACTGCGCACTCACGAAGTTCCATCCCCATGAGGTCAATTATTTCATCTAACAACTTACTATACGACAATTGAACAATCGGCATTGAGACCGACACAATAAAGGTGGAAATTAAAAGAGAAAAGAACCAAACCCAAATACAATATCAAACTGGTAAAGGACAAAATGGAAGGAATGCAATCGTACACATACAATAGGTAACAGATTGAAGAAAACAGAATTACCCAACTCAACAACCCACGGAATCTTTATGGATTCCTCTTACCTGTGCAACCACGCGAAGGCAATTTGTACGGTAAAGGACTACGGCAAGATAATAACTTGTAGTGGGTCCGCTGGTTCTATAAGGACAGTCCCATTTGTTGTTCTTTTGTGTTTTAGTATTACTAAAATATTAACCATATTTATTCAAATTTTTTGCC
Organism: Tillandsia leiboldiana; assembly: GCA_029204045.2. Taxonomy (NCBI): domain Eukaryota; kingdom Viridiplantae; phylum Streptophyta; class Magnoliopsida; order Poales; family Bromeliaceae; genus Tillandsia; species Tillandsia leiboldiana. The sequence goes on along the minus strand of CM055062.1, from coordinate 37,646,069 downwards.
ATATTTTCTTTCACTAAAATATTAAGCAAATTTGTTCAAAATTTTTTCCATATTTCCTTTCTTAACAATATATAGTAGCAAACTAATCAGTGTGAAGGGAAGTAATATAAAGAGTAAAATTAAGCAAGCAGGGAGATGGGGGATGTGTGCATGACTGCCTGCATTATGGGCTATTTATAGCCAAAATTCTAAAGAGGAAGAGATGAGGATGAACAGACCAGAGTAATGATAAAGGTAGCCTGTAGATGCCCAGGTGTATAGAGGCAGGCATCCGAAGCCACCACCAGCCATAGGTACCTCCATAAATCACAGAGCTGCCTTCACCTACTGAGCAGAAGAACAGAAGGCACCGAACCAAGAGAGAGATGAAGATAGTAGGCGGCTCGGGGAGGCTCGCATGTACAATCAACCGATCCATCGGCCCAATAACAGGGGCTCCAAACCAAAAAGGGAGGGGGGGGGGGGGGGGGAGGTGGCTCGGGGAGGCTCGGATCCACGGCCACCCACTCAATCGGGCCAATAACAGGACCTCCAAACCGCCACGCAGAGAGAAGGAGGGGAGCGTCGGGGGGGGGGGGGGGGCGTAGGGCATCATCACATCCAAGCAACAATGGGGGGGGGGGGGGCGTAGGGCATCATCACATCCGAGCAACAATGGAAGAGGGGGTAGGGCATCTGTGGAAGAGAAGAGCATAGAAGCTTCCTACCATGTGAAGAAGGAGTGCGGGGAAACCGGGGAGAGCGAGCGGCCCGCGCCCGTACGGCGGACTACCGGGAGATTGGAGAGAGGAGATGCGAAAATGGGCTAGGAGAGGAGGCCATCTGTAGGAGGAGACGGATCCTCCCATGTGAAGAGAGAGCGCGGGGGAACCGGAGGGGAGAGAGCGCACCGCGCGGCCGTACGGCGAGGCGACCGGGAGTTAGAGGGAGGAGATGCGAATATGGCGTAGGGGAGAAGGCCACCTGTAGAAGGAGAGGGAGCAAGAGAGAGAGAAGAGAGACTCGGGCCAAGATGAGAAGGGAGGAAAAAAAGAGAGAGAAGAAGGAAACCCATGTGGGCACAGGTAGCGCAGAGCGCAGAACGCGGAGAAGAAGCGAAGTATGTACGAAACACCTGGGGGTGCTCCGTACATACTGCGCATTTATATTCTTCTATTGATTCGTAATGTATGATGATATTTTTTTATGTAAATTTGTTTTTCTTAAAAGGGAGGGAAAATTGGTGAACCACCAAGCCTAGCAACTATATTTTTTGAGACACGCAAGAAAGGTAGCATGCTAGTTGAACAAGAGACAATTAGCAGATATGTATGTCTTACATATTTAATTTTGTTATATTCTATTTCCTTTAATAAATCTTCAATTCTCTATTGCTCATTTCATTATTTTTTGAAGGATAAAATTATTGACGTTACACAAGCCGAGCCCTCCTTATCTAATATAGAACTAGTTGAAAAGTGCTTTGGACCGCAATGTCATGATCATGTAGTTTGCTATGGTGGTGGGTTGAAACCTAATGATATGAGAACTAATGGCTCTAAAGCTGAGCTTCAATCTAAACTTCGTGAAAGTCAGAGAGAAAATCAATCACTCAAGAATCGCATGGATGAAATGGAAAATGAAGTAAGAATGATTAAGGAAATGCTTCAACGGCAACAATCAAGTACCTCTCCACCTCCATCAAATGGGCAATCAATATGATCATATTTAAGTGAGTTGAATTCAAATCAAACATGATCGAGTTGCTTTACTTTCATTTCTCTATGAAGCTTTTCTATTTTTTCTTGAAATGCTAGTATTGATTATTTAGATTGAGAGATTTAAGTCAATCACTTTTAAGTAATGAAAACTTCATTTCCTGCTTGACTTTAGCTTGTCCATGTGTTCAACTTTATTGACACCATTATTGGTGTGCGCATAGCATTCCATAGTCATGTCTTCTTTGAGCTTATATTTTGTATACTAGTAGTAGCTTTGGCTTCTATTGTGATGTTCAGTTAAATCCTGTAATGAGTAGGTTGAATATTTTTCAAAAAAACTGCAGAGAAGAGGTGCCAAAAGAAATCAACAGAGATCAATGACTTCTTTATTGATGTATTCAGACATCAATGACTCGATTACTCACACCAATTGCTATATCATTCTTATGTAAATTCTTTATACCACAATGTATGTAATGATTAATTGCATTCACATTTCTCGCTATTTTAGTTCAAGCTTATTCTGTTTCTATGCGATAGTAGGCTATGTTTAAGCTCATCGATGCCTTAGAGATGCATGGCAGTATATAGATATTTAAACTAATCGATGTTTGTGTAAACATTTGTTGTATATGAAATGATTTTTGCAATTGCAGCAGCTTCGTTTATTCATACATAATGACCAATTGGTCTTATGAACAAGCACAACTTACTTTTTTTTTTGTCATAGGCCATATAAGAAGCTCACTTCGCCAAGTACACTCATCTTTTTGTTGTTATGTTTTGATGTGCTTAATTAAAACAACTGCTATATTTCCTACTCTCCTTAGTGCTTTGTATAATTATTGTGGTTGTCTTATTTCATATTTTTATGCAACTTCTTGTTACCCATCTCGGTTATTGTCATTTTGTGAATTTCTAGTCTTGTAATCATCTTTCCCTACTATGCCACTTCTTGTAAATAATTTAAGTTTAGTGAAATTTTAAGTTGTATATATATATATGGTCATAAATTATTAATTTGTACAATTTTGGCTTATGTGTTTCTTATATAAGTTGTGTGAAATTTAATCTAAACATAATTTGATTTTAGATTGTATGATTTGCTTATTTTCTTTACTTGGTAAATTTATATATTTTTCTTTGACAAAACTATTAAATTTGTTCTAATTTTGGCCTTTTTCTCTTGTAGGTAGTTAGTACAGTCTGCAACAGTTTTGGGCAAAGAACATTGCTAGCAAATGAAATACAAGTTATGGCACTTTTTTGGTTTTTTTGAGAATATGATGAATTATTAATTTTATTATGACTTTTTGTAGTAGATATTCAAGTTATGGTACTTTTTTTTGTTTCTTTTTTAAAATATGATGGGTAAATGTATGCTACATATATATGTTGGTAATCTTTACACATAGTTTATGGGTAATTCAAAATTATATTTAATTTGTGATTGCTATTATTATATTATTGATGAAATATTATTTTAGTTTTATAATGTGAAGACGACTATTTAATTTGTTGAAAGTTTGTTTTGTATATATTTGTGAATGTGGAAGAGAATTATATAAAATTTAAATAAATAGCTGGCTAAATTTTGAAATAAATTTATTTATAGCGACAGAAGTGTTGGTCGTTATAATATCGAATTATTAAATGGGATACGTTTTTTAACGACGAAAAAATTGGTCACTATTGAATGCTAGTTATTGGTAAAATTGTATTTCTAAATCTCAATTGCGACGATAAGACTGGTCGTTACTGCATATTACCGTGGTCAGTAATACTACTTATTAACGACGGGAATATTCCCGTCATTCTTTATTATTAACGACGGTTATATAATTTCGTCGTTAATATTTTTAACGAATGAATCAATAACGACGGGTGACGACGGTTTTTTTGACCGTCGGTATTGTGTTTTAACGACTAAAAAATAATCTATAACGACCAGTTTTCCCTTCTTTATATACCAAATTTCTTGTAGTGCACCTCTTGCAACTACTACCAATGAGTTCACTCCCCGGAAATGAAAGAAGGATTTTTCAAAAGAAAAGAACATTGGTAGTACATCAAACAAGACGACGACGTCAAGGAAAAGCGATAAATCAATCAAGATGCTTTCACCAAAGGTAATAACTTCACAATCATTGCCGACGTACTCCAAAACTCAAAAGGTTTGGGTACGCAAAGGTGAATTCTTCCTTCGTCTTTGAACCACGTTGGTACCAAACGACCCTTACAATTACTGCATATGGACTTAATGGGGCCGACTCGTCAACCATCTTTGGGAGGTAAATGGTATATTTTTCTTTTGGTTGATGATTTCTCTAGATATTCATGGGTAACATTTCTAAAAGAGAAAGCGGATACTTTCGACTCTTTTCATGAGGTTTGTCATCGTATTATGATTGAAAGAAATGAAAAGATCGTTCGTGTTCGAAGTGATAGAGGTGGAGAATTCATTAATTCTAAATTCATTGATTTTTGCATTTCCAACGGCATAAAACATGAATTCTCAGCACCCTATACACCTTAGCAGAATGGTGTAGTCGAGTGCAAAAACAGGGTTGTTCAAGAGATGGCGCGTGTGATGCTTCATAGCCGGAAACTCCCGTTACATTTTTGGGCTGAAGCTGTGAACACCGTCGTCTATGTAATTAATCGAGTGTATTTGCGCCCGGGAACTTTAAATACACCATATGAACTATGGTTCTGTAGAAAACTGAATATCAAATATTTTCGAATCTTTGGGAGTCGTTGTTATATTTTGCATGATCGCGAAAATCTTGGTAAATTTGACTCTTGAAGTGACGAAGGGATCTTCATGGGTTATTCTACAAACAGTAGAGCATATCGGGTATTTAACCTGAAATCTAAAACGATGGTAGAATCTATTAATGTTAAAGTAGATGAAGCTTTTCATTTTGCATCTGATAAATCTACCCCTGATATGTCTCTAGATGATGATACTCCTATAAATGCATCTTCTCATAATAATTCTTTCGATAAAGTTGATGCATCTAATGGTTCTTCTAGTTTATCTGATGTGCAGGAATCATCACATGTACCTCCGAGTACTCCGTTACCTCAAACGCTACGGATCTCCAAGGATCATCCGGAATCGAACATTATTGGAGACCCACATGAAGGAGTCAGGACTCGTAGACAATTGGTTTGTGGAGTCGCATGTTACGTCTCCATGGTAGAACCAAAGAACGTCAATGAAGCTCTTCAGGATGACTACTGGATTGAAGCAATGCAGGAAGAGCTCCATCAGTTCGAAAGGAACAAAGTCTGGGAACTAACGAAGCCACCGAAGCAACACAACGTGATTGGTACTAAATGGATTTTCAAGAATAAGAAAAATGAGGATGGTACCATTATCAGGAACAAAGCACGCCTAGTTGCTCAGGGCTACTCACAAATTGAAGGTATAGACTTTGATGAGACGTTCGCCCCAGTTGCTCGACTCGAGTCGATTCGTATTTTGTTTGTGATTGCTTGTCATTTTAAAATCAAACTCTTTCAAATGGACGTTAAGAGCGCGTTTTTAAATGGGTTTTTGAACGAGGAAGTTTATGTGGCTCAACCGAAAGGTTTTGTAGACTATAAACAACCTAACCATGATTTTCGTTTGAAAAAGGCTCTTTACGGTCTAAAACAAGTACCGCGAGCATGGTACGAAAGGTTAACAAAGCACCTATTGGAAAAGGGCTATACTCGAGGGGGAGTAGATCGGACTCTCTTTGTGAAGCATTATCAGGATAACTTCATTGTGGCACAAATCTATGTCGATGACATTGTATTTGGTGCAACAAGGGACAATGATGCTTCTAAATTCGCAGAAACCATGGAAAGCGAATTTGAGATGTCTATGATGGGCGAACTAACATATTTTCTTGGATTGCAAGTGAAACAAAATGAAGAAGGCATCCATTTGTGCCAATCCAAGTATGCAAGGGAGTTGGTGAAGAAATTCAATTTAGAAAACTCTAAAGATTTTCCAACTCCGATGGGAACTAGCAATAAGGGATTAGGAAGTGAATCTCTTAGTGAAAGTGTAGACGAGAAGCTTTATCGTAGCATGATTGGAAGTCTACTCTACCTCACGGCTAGTCGCCCGGATATATCCTTTAGTGTTGGGATCTGCGCGAGATATCAATCAGCACCAAAGGAGTTTCACCTAAAAGCGGTGAAAAGGATCATCCGGTAAGTCAAAGGAACACTGAATTTCGGAATTTGGTATCCTATGGGAACAACGCTTGACATTATAGGATATTCAGATGCCGATTGGGCAGGATCTGTGGATGATCAAAAAAGTACGAGTGGTGCATGTTTTTATCTTGGCCATTGCCTTGTTGCATGGCATAGTAAAAAGCAAAACTGCATAGCAGTCTCGACTGTCGAAGCGGAATATATCTCAGCGGGTAGTTGTTCAACTCAACTCATTTGGATGAAAAGCATGTTGAGCGACTTCCGAATTTCAGCAACTTCGGTAACTATTCTTTGTGACAACACTAGTGCTATAAATATTTCTAAAAATCCTTTGTTGCACTCGAGAACAAAACACGTTGAACTTAGATATCATTTTCTAAGAGTGCTAGTTGAATCAAATATTCTTCAAATATCTTATATTTCAACTGAAGATCAATTAGCTGACATTTTAACAAAACCTTTGGATCAAAAACGGTTTATTCATTTACGTAAAGCAATTGGAATGCTTTATGTGAAATAACACTTTTTGAAATCACTGCTTAGGTTAGGTTTTGTTTTGTGTTTTTGTTCCTTACCTATGTCTGTACATAGAACATTAATTGAGCATATGCAATTGACTTTACTTGCATCCTTTCATATATTTAAAAATTTATTATGCTCTGGATATCATAATAATTCATTTGATGCAATGATCATTTATGTCAATTAATTCATCTTTAATTGATCAAAGTCAATTTCTCTCTCATATGATCTCTTGGTATAGTTTTTGTCATATTTGAAAATTGAGTTAAGTATGAAACTCGAGATCAATTTTTGGTTGAGTACCTTATATCTTAAATAATTCATAACCAATTGAGGGGGAGTTTGTTAAAATATTTATGCTCAAAAGATGTGGAAAGAGTTACATCCCATTGAGGAGTGTGAAAACTACCACCACATGGAGGAAAGAGCTACCACCTCGGTCGTCCGAGTACTGTGTGCAGCTACCACATGTATACCAAGCATGGTTTTTCAAGTTGATAAAATAAAATGCTTTTTGGAATACTTGACTCTGTCAAATTCCAAGGTTGGTATAAGGTGGAGATTTTATTGAAAGATGCTCAAAGAGCCACTCCTTACAATAAATTGATTAGATATATTATCTAACTTATTTGGGATTTCAAACATCTATCGATCTTGGTACTTCATTTTCTTTACCATATTGATGATTTGATAAACGCATTACTCATAAGATCATGATAGATGTCATTGAACTTGTTCAACTTTAAAGGTTTTAATTTTTATAAATTTTTATTTCATTACTTGGATATTATTGATAGATTTAGCATGATCTATTTCTTTTGATGTGAAATGATAACTTTTGTTTAAAGTTGACATGCAAAAGTGCTTACATACTTTTTCTGGATTTTCTGGAATTTTTCTAATTTTTTCTGAAGAAAAAGTTTGGAGCCGATCCGGACTGGAATATCCGTTCCGGATCCCGAACGCAGGAATTTTCTGCGGGTAGCCGATCCGGACTGGATTCTTGATCCGTTCCGGACCGCGGCTAGGGTTTTATAAGAAACAAAAGGGATTTCATTTCTTTTTACAACAATCTTTTGTTTCCAAGTCTCCAGAGCTTCTCTCTCTAGAAATCAACCAATTTGGAGCCTTTCCAACTCGAGTTCTTCGGATCAAAGTAAGTTTCTTTGATCAAAATTCATTTTTCCACTGTTTTGCATTGTTCTTCATAAACGTGAGTGGAAATCATGGGTGGAATTCAATTCTAGATGGTTTTTGGTCAAATTTCTTTTGAAATAAGAACTCTGAGTAGATTAGTTTTGATTATATGCTAGGTATTCTCTTGATTAACGGATTTTTGGGCTTCGATTTCTGAAAATTCGGTTTTAGGGCATATAATGAGAATTTTTGAAAAACATGGGATTTTTCTTTTTTTAAAATTTTTTTTGCAAAACTAATTTTATTCCTAGTCTCTCTACATGATAATGATTGTTTAGGTACAATTTTTCAAATTTTTGAAAATAAACAATTTTTCCGTGTTCTTGAGTCGTTGCTCGCAGGTTTCTCTCGTTCACAAGAAATAACAACAATGGTGTTTTCATTGATCATAGTGCTTCTAGTTGCCATGGTTCACACAAGAGCAACTAACAAGCCCAACAGGGCTAAGAAAGCTCGAGAGAACTCGGATTCCGGATCCGAGATAGAGTCCATCGACTGGGATGAGCTTTTGGTAGAGGCCACTGTACCTACTACTTCAAAAGGGAAAGCCCCTGCTGCAACCTCGAAGGCGAAGACTCCGCCAACTGCCGCAGAAAAATGCAAAGCCCAAATGGAAGAAACTCCAATTAAAACAAAGAGAAAGAGTGTTGCCAGAAAGAGAGGGAGTGCTCGAGGAATATCAATTGAAGAGCCACTAGCAAGCCAACCTCCTCCAAAAGGTTTCATAAGCTCTGAGAGGATTAAAGACTTCGAGAAAAGAGAATGCATTGGTGAAAGACATGTCAATGTCAAAGCTTTGAAGGAGCGATCTGCACTTTCTGGGACTCTTTTTGAACAAGCGGGACTTGCACCCATTTGCAATTTCCCGGACAATCTTGGATATTGTCTTCACCTTATCAGGATGTTCTATCAGAATGCATCAAAGTTGGCTGATATTGAGGAAGGACCACGTGAATTTCTAACATCAGTCGGAAATACTAAAATCAAGATTACGCCTCAGTTGATTGGTGAGGTGTTAGGAATGAAGGCCCAGGTTAATGGGGCTCACTACCTCAAGGGTCATGCTTTCAGCAACACCACATGGAGAGTGGTCGTGGATGGCCTTTGTCTCCCTGATACTCAGTCAACCGGGAATTCAATCTTCTCAAAAGAACTTCGACCTTAGTATCGCTACTTGAATTTCATTGTTTGCTACATCCTACCCAGCATGCAAAAAAAAATTCTTAGATGGGATAGAATGTTGTTTCTTTATCTTCTTGGAAACCCCACAGTGGCTATGGGATCCAACTACAATATTCCATATCTCATCTGGTCGAGGATGGCACGATATGTGGAACATGCCCATCCTACAGAGCGACTTCCCTTCCAATAATAATTATGCGAATTTTGAAGAAATTCAAAGTCGATATTTCATCGTCGGCTTACATGCATAGCTTGGGAACAATTAATGATACAACTATTGTGAAGTCCCTCTCTACAAGACAAGATGAGCCTCCAACACCTCCTCGCAGAAAAAGACCAACACCAGCAACAACAGCAGCAACAGCTTCAGCACCACCTGCACCAGCTTCAACTTCAGAGGAAGATGCCTCTGTTACTTCTATTTACCGGGAGCAACAACGGCTTTCTTTAGAACAAGAGCGAATGTTTAACGAGTTCATTGCAATGAAGGAAGACATACGAGATGTCAAGAAAGAACAGGTTTCTATGAACAAGATTTTGAAAAAGATTTTTCAAAAACTCGGATGTACCAGTTCTGAAGATTCTGAGTAAACTTTATTTTGTTGTTCTAATCTTTCTAACTTTGGTTTGCAGGTTTTTAGTCTTAGTTCTTACATTTTCTTTTTTGATCTTTTAACTCTCCTTTCGTTTTGTAATTATTGGCTTAATTTAGTGACAAAAAGGGGGAGAAAGAACAAATGATGAGAGAACAATGATGATTTACAATGGTTTGTGAGAACTTTGAACTTTGGAGTTTGTAGAACTTTGAAGGTAAGTATCAAAACAACTTTTGGTTTTGTATTGTGATTGAATGCATGCCTCGTCTAACTATTTGACTAACTATTTGGGCATGTATTATTACTAACAAGTTGTTTGATTACTAACAAACTTATGACATTTGGATGTTATTGCTTAGAAGATATGTCTATCTCTAATTGATATTTTATTACATATCTGATTTTATAAATGTCATGGTGAGTATAAACTCTATCTCTCTGTTTGGTTTTTGAAAGCAAAAAATTCTTGAGGTATCTAACGATCTTTTTTGTCAAAAATTACTTCTTTTTGCAGAGAGTACAAACGTCTAAGTCTAGAGTTTGTTTTAGGAGTTTATCTCATGTATTTTGTTTATTTGGATCTCAAATGTAAATTTTTGTTGTAGGGTGATAGCAACAAAAATATCTTTTTTGAATTTTCTTAAGTGGATCTCTATTTTGTCACGAAACCGCCAAAGGGGGAGATTATTAAGGATTTTAGTTTTGGCGTATTTCGTGAAAGTGTTTAAGTCTTGAAGATTGAAGATGAAGAAGCTTGGATCATATACCTCAATCTCAAGAAAGAAGAATTCAAAAGGATCAGGTAAGTTTAACTAAACATTATTGGTGATCTGAATACTTCTTATAATGTAGAAACACTTGGATGAATTTTTAATCGCATAAAAATCAAAAACTGGACATGGTAAACAGAGGACTACAGTCCGGACCCCGAACGTTGGTTGGTTCATGCACAAATCCAGTCCTGAACATCCCTGTTTCGTTCCGGACCCCGAACGTGGATTTTGCTGAAACTGCATGAACAGTCCGGACCGTGAGATTTCTATCCGGACCCCGAACGTAGTTTTTGCAGAAACTGCATGAACAATCCGGACCGTAGGATTTCGTTCCGGACCCCGAACCTTGTTTTTTCAGGAATTCTCTGAAAAACAACGACAGTCCTGAACGAGCCTAATCCGGTCCGGACCGTCGTGCGGGAAAAATTCTGTTACAATCAGTTTTTGATTCTTATCCTCTTCCAATGGTTTCTAACCTATAAGTAAACCCTAATTCTATCTTTTAGGGTAATCCACAATAAGTTTTATACTCCGGGAAATGACGAAAAAATATTAACGGAGAAAAACTTATAGATCCACATATAGAGAAGAAAGGAAATAACTAGATTTAATTCTATGTTTCTTCATCTATATTAATTAATTTGATTCTAGGTTTTCATACTCAGATTTTGAGTAGAATCAAATTAATGAATACTTAGATGGCATTTCCGATCTATCTTTGATCTAAGTATTCGGCGGATCATCACCACCAACAAAACAACGATTTTCCCCAAAATCGGCACGTGGATTCGGCGTTGGACGCAAATCGTGGATTCGAGGCGCGTTGCGGAGCGAGCGGAGAAGATCAACTCGGAGCGTATGGAAAAAGGATGAGTCGTCTGTGAGTGCGTTATATCACCTTTGTACGTGTTTAATCTTAGTTGATTTCACTGTGTTATCGGTCCCGTGGTTTTTTACTCCTGTGATGGAGTTTTCCATGTAAAAATTTTGCGTGTTATTTTTTATTTCCGTATTGGGTTTTATTACGCAAAGATTTTTGAGTGTTTATCGTTTACACCTATTCACCCCCCTCTAGGTGTTTTTTCCCCTATTTAGATCTATATTAGAGTTAACCCAACAAAGGCCTTGTGTCACGCCCCGGGGGTTTGTTTTAGCGGAAACGATTCATAAAAAGTCAAACATTTGACGTGTAAAATTTTTTTGTAAAAGCGAACCCCTCTTCCCCGGCGCATGCCCAGACCCGCCACACATACAGGATCACTCTGCAAATGGACAGAGTCTCCCCTGTATGTGCACGGCGTAGCATTCAGTACATGTTCAAACATACACAACCATTCAATCACAATAATTATTAACATACAATCAGCATTCTAACTTATTTGAAACGTATGGCCGATCAGTTTGGAAAGGATAAATCCACAGTTTTAAAAAGAGCGCCTACCCGGCGCTTACGTTTTGAAAGCGAGTTTCGAAATCAGCATAAAACCACAAGGTTTTGAAAACGGTGCCCACCCGACACCAAGTTTTGAAATCCCTTTTTGAAATCCATAAATCCACAGGGTTTTCAAACCAGTGCCCACATGACACTTCGATTTTAAAAACGGTTTTCGCAATCTTTTCTTTTTCTTCTGCCTTTTTCATTTTCAAATGGCCAACAAAATTTAAAAGGGAGAGTAACGCATAAGAGGATAACTAAATACAACCCATACCGACATCCACGCCGACCCCACGAGGGTATCGAGAACCTCTCACATAACTACAATGTAAATGAAATGCAAGAAAGAAAAGGAAATACAATCCAGGGTCCCCAGCGACCCAGCTGCTCCTGTCCCGTCCTCACCACCGCCTACGTCTCCCCCCGTCTGAACCCTGTCACGGAGTGGGAAGTCAGTGACGTAAAAGTAGTAGAGCAGGAGAATATAATAAAACAAACCGTGAAGACAACCGGAGCAACCACCCTCTCAAGGGAGGAAGGCAACCTGTACATCTGTATCCTGTAATACCCGGCCACGTCGGACAACTAAACCGACGGCCCATACCGTACCTGCAGAAACCTGACCACGTCGGACAACTAAACCGACGGGTCGCACCGCTCGCACCTCGGCGCCTCAACCCCACAACTAATAAGGGGCCCCACTACGTCACCTCGTGGGTATACACGGGTCATAGACCACTTTTCCAGAAAAGCGCACCCTTTGCGGTGGCCAAACCGCGGGTGCGCGTGTTGCAGCCTCGAGCCAAGTAACCATAACCACCATCATGTCAGCATCATAATATATATAACAAGAGTAACGCGGTAAAGTGTATAATCAAAAGCAAAAACCGTAGCATATGCGATCAAAAGTAACCCACTACCATGTATAATCAAAATCAAGATAATAATACGCGCACTCGAAGGTGGCCCACCAACATATAGTTATTAAAAGGAGAACGACCGTCGGAAACCGACGCTAAACACTATGAAGAACCCACTAACATGCATAAGCTATCACCCATCACTATTTAACCCCAGTACACTTAGAATAGACCCCGTCCAACATGATAGAGTTAGAGGCTAGGACAAAGTAAATAAAACCCACCTGTCACTTGTAGCGATCAAGGCTCGACTTTCCTCGCGTCCCGACACGCTCGTCCGGGCTCACACACCTGCCGCAAGGAAAAGTCAGCACCAAGACTCGAATAAAAACACGGTCAAACCGCCTCCCCCGATCGGTCCCGCGGCATGACCCGCCGGTTCGGCGCCCGGTCCCGAGCGGCTCCCCGCCCGTACACGGGGCTGTGCGCGTGCCCAGCCCCGTGCGGTCACCCCCGCACGGGGGCTGGGCGCGTGCCCGGCCCCGTGCGGGTCACCCCCGCACGCAGGGCTGGGCGCGTGCCCGGCCCCGTGCGGGTCACCCCCGCACGTGGGGCTGGGCGCGTGCCCGGCCCCGTGCGGGTCACCCCCGCACGTGGGGCTGGGCGCGTGCCCGGCCCCGTGCGGGTCATCGCCCGCATGCGGGGCTGGGTGCATGCCCAGCCCCGTGCGGCTCACACGGGTACGCCGCCCGCTTGGGGGGGAGGTTTCGCACATGCGCCGGATTCCGAAGAATCCGTCGCCTGTGCTCCCTCCCCTTTTTCCGGAAACCAACAACAAGAAGAAAACCAAGAATTTACCAAGAACCGTAAAACCTCCGTCTCACCTCGGTTACGATGACGATGGTTGGGGGAGGAGGGATCGTCCGTTCTTGCGTGGCCGGTTCCGGGGAAAAAAGGTTGAGCGGTGGTCTTTCCTTTCCTCGATCGTTCCGCCGCGGTGCTCCACGCCGATGCACGCGAAGAGGAGGGTTTGGGGAAAACGCTCTTGTCCGCGCTCGGGGTATCGTGCGTTAAGGTAAGAGGAAAAAGAATGGGGGTTCCTAAAACCTAATCCCCAAACGCCAAAATTAAATAGTTGTTTTGGCACAGTCGGACTAAACCCAAATTGGAAAATAAAAGATTGGGCGAATGTGAACTGGGGTGGTTAAAACCCAAACCTCAAGCAAAGAGACAGGTTGATTTGGGGGCGAACCAGGGTCCGGTCTGCCTCGGTACTTGTGGAAGTCGCCTGAACCGTACTAAACTTCCGGAATTTATTTCGGGAGATTCCGGAGTCGGAATCTAAAACCGATCGCGCCGCCGGTCTCCGTTTCGCGAGCTTTATTGTCCAAAAATACCCGCGAGCCCCGACGGTCTGCCCAGAATGAAGAAAAAAATAAATCACACCCCAGACCCCTTAGTCGAAAAGGTTCAGTAAAATTCACAAGGAGGACCAAAAAGGAAAAATAAACTCGCGGTTATTACACCACTCACCTCTAAAAACGAGTTTCGTCCTCGAAACTCAAACCCGGGTGGTGGTGAAAAGGTCGGGGTAGCACTCCCTTATTCTTGATTCCAGCTCCCAAGTTGCTTCTCGCTCCTCATGGTTGCTCCAGAGTACCTTCACGTAAGGGATAGCTCGGTTTCGCAGCGATTTGGTCTCCCTTGCCAGGATCCTCACAGGGGTTTCCTCGAAGCTTAGGTCCTCCTTAAGTTCTAGTGTAGAAGCATCCAGGATGTGTGAGGGGTCGGAGAGATACTTCCGGAGCATCGAGACGTGGAAGACGTCGTGGACTCGGTCGAGGTTGGGTGGTAGGGCAAGGCGGTAAGCAACCGGGCTGATTCGCTCCAAGATCTCGAACGGCCCCACGAACCGTGGGCTCAGCTTGCCCCTCAGCCCGAACCGCTTAATTCCTCTGGACGGCGAGACCCGCAAGAAAACATGCTCTCCCACTTGGAATTCCAGGTCGCGGCGCCTTTGGTCCGCGTAGCTCTTCTGGCGACTCTGGGCGGTCAGCAGGCGCTGTCGGATAAGGCGTACCTTCTCTTCCGTCTCCTCCACTAAATCGGGTCCCAAGAATTTCCGTTCTCCCAAATCGTCCCAACTAATCGGGGATCGGCAGCGCCTTCCATATAAGGCCTCGTAGGGCGCCATCTGGATGCTGGCCTGGTAGCTGTTGTTGTAGGCGAATTCCACGAGAGGTAGGTAGCGTGACCACCCGATCCCCCAGTCTAGTACACAGGCGCGAAGCAGGTCTTCGAGCGTTTGTATTACACGCTCCGACTGTCCGTCTGTCTGGGGGTGGAAGGCTGTGCTGAACTGTAGTTTGGTCCCCATGGCCCGCTGAAGGCTCTGCCAAAACTTCGAGACAAAGCGCGTGTCTCTGTCCGAGGTGATCGATGCCGGCACTCCATGTAATCTCACGATCTCGCTGATATAAACTTGGGCTAACCGTTCTCGGGTCCAGGTCGTATGGATTGGCAGAAAGTGTTCTGACTTGGTTAACCGGTCGACTACGACCCAAATTGCGTCGTGGCCCTGTTGTGAGCGTGGGAAACCCGTGACAAAGTCCATGGTGATCTGATCCCACTTCCACTCTTGCACCGGTAGAGGCTGTAGCTTCCCTGCTGGTCGCTGATGCTCGGCCTTTACTTGTTGGCACACTAGGCAATGAGCTACGTGTCGGGTGACGTCCCCCTTCATTTTGGGCCACCAGTAGATCTGTTTGAGGTCCCTGTACATCTTCGTGCCCCCTGGATGTGCCGCATAAGGGGCCCGGTGTGCCTCTGTCAAAATTTCCTCCTTCAACTCCGACGAATCCGGCACGTAGATCCGTCTGCGGAACCGTAGGGTGCCGTTGTCTTCCACTGCAAAGTCGCTCTCTTGGTCCAGGGAAAATTTGTCTCGTACACGCTGTAAGTGTGGGTCGGTCTGCTGCCCCTCCCGGATCTTCTAAAAACGTCGGCTTGACCACCAAGGTTAGAAGTTGCATAACCGTGCCTGTCGGCACCACCTCCAACTGCATTCGTGCGAACTCCGCTATCAAGTGGTTCTGCTCCGTTATCGCGCTCCTTGACGCCCCTTCTTGGCGCCCTTTCCTGCTCAAGGCGTCCGCCACCACGTTTGCCTTTCCGGGATGGTATTGAATCGTCAAGTCGTAATCCTTCAACAGCTCCAGCCACCGCCTCTGCCGCAAGTTTAATTCTTTTTGGGTAAAGATGTACTTAAGACTTTGATGATCCGAGAAGACATTACAGTGGACTCCAAAGAGATAGTGCCTCCATAGTTTTAAAACGAAGACTACTGCGGCCAGCTCCAAGTCGTGTATCGGGTAGTTCTTTTCGTAGTCCTTCAGTTGCCTGGACGCGTAGGCAATCACTTTCCCCTGTTGCATCAGAACACCGCCCAGACCGATCCTCGATGCGTCGCAGTACACCTCGTAATCCTCTCCGGGTGTCGGTAGCACAAGAATTGGTGCCCTGGTTAACCTCCTTTTGAGTTCCCCAAAACTCTCCTGGCATTTGGCCGTCCATATGAACTTCTCCCCTTTTCTGGTTAACCGATTTAAGGGGGTAGCAATCTTCGCGAAACCCTCTACGAAACGCCTGTAATATCCCTGCCAATCCTAGGAAACTGCGGACCTCTGTCACCGTCGTCGGCGGCTGCCAGTCGACCACGGATTCCACCTTCTTCGGATCCACGGCGATTCCCCGCGCCGAGATCACATGTCCTAGGAAGCCGACCTCGCGTAGCCAGAACTCACACTTCTTGAGTTTAGCGAATAGCTCCTGTTCTCTGAGAGTTTGAAGGATCGTTTGCAAATGGTCCTCGTGCTCCTCGTCGGTAGTGGAATAAATCAGGATGTCGTCGATGAAAACCACCACGAACCGATCCAGGAAGGGTCTGAAGATCCGGTTCATCATATCCATGAAGACTGCGGGGGCGTTTGTGAGTCCGAAAGGCATAACCATGAACTCGTAGTGGCCATACCGGGTCCGGAAAGCAGTCTTCGGGATGTCCTTGTCCCGACCCGGAGTTGGTGGTAGCCCGATTGCAGATCGATTTTGGAGAAGACCGTCGCCCCTCTCAGCTGGTCGAAGAGGTCATCTATTTTGGGCAGGGGGTACTTATTTTTCACTGTGACTTTGTTTATTCCTCTGTAATCGATGCAGAGACGTAGACTTCCGTCTTTCTTCCGCACAAAGAGTACCGGTGCGCCCCAGGGTGACACACTCGGTCTTATGAACCCTTTATCCAAGAGGTCTTCCAGTTGTGCTTTAAGCTCCTTTAGTTCTGCGAAGGCCATTCGGAAAGGTGCCTTCGAAATAGGCTGCGTGCCCGGTAGTAGTTCGATAGGGAACCCCACCTCCCGTTCAGGGGGCATCCCAGGCAGTTCCGTGGGAAAAACGTCGGGGAAGTCCTCACCACTGGGATATCGGCGAGCGTCGTCGGGGGTCGGGTAGCCAAATCCACTGATGCTAAGTAGGCCACGCAACCACCCTCCACCAGTCTTCTGGCCCGTGCCGCTGAGATAATCGCCGGGAAGGAGATGCTCTTGCCCATCATGTACACATGGTCAGGGAAACCCGGTTCTTGTAAACGCAGCTGTCGCTTGTCGCAATCGATGAGTGCCTGGTACCTCGTGAGCCAGTTCATGCCCAGCACCACGTCGTACTCCTTCAGGGGGATTACCACCAAATCCCAAGGGCATGCTAGCCGCCCTAGCTCAATCGGGCAGGCGGTCACAACGCTGACCGCCTCCAAGGTCCCTCCCGCCGTTTGCACCGTCAAGGAATTTTGGAGGGGTGTCTCCTCGAGACCATACAAAAACACGAAGTCACGGGAAATGAAAGAGTGTGTTGCTCCGGTGTCGAAAGAGTTCTAGCACGGGAATTTGAAACGGAAGTAGTACCTGCAAGTGCGTCCTCCGGCGGATCTGCCTCTTGGCGGGTCATTGAGAAGACTCTCCCGCCTGGTTGTGGCCGCCTGTCCTCCTCGTGCCGTGGTGCAGGGGGTCTAGATGTCGACGTCATAGGAGCTTTCCCCCGCCCTGAGAGCTGTGGCGTGGGCGTAGAAGCTGCAGAGGACGCAGATCCCCCGCCTAAGGGGCAGTTGCGGAGGAAGTGCCCCCGTTTGCCGCACCTGAAGCAGTGGTCGCCTCTTTGGGGGCACTCTCCCGGAATGTGCCCTCCCCCGCATATGACACAAGGCCTATTCCCCGGCCTCTGCCCTCCAGCTGGCGCGCTCCGGGACCCCGACTGTGGTCTCCACCGTTTGGGGGCCCCGCCCCCACTCCAAGAGCCTCCCCCCGAGTTCTGGTGTTGCCGCTTCCGGTCCTCCAGACGCGTCGAGTTCTCCCTTCTAGCGCGGGTGACCGCAAAGCCACGTTCCACCGTAGTGGCTCTGTCGACCACTTTCTGGAAGGTGTGCAGTTCGGCTGCTTGCACCACCTCGAAGATATTGCTCCGCAGGCCATCCACAAAAAGTTGCGCCTTGTGAGCCTCGTCCCTTATGACGAACGGGACGCAGTTTGCTAGTCGGACGAACTCCCGCTGATACTCCATGACCGTCCGGTTCCCCTGCTGGATGTGGTTCAAGTCATCCTCCAGCTTCTTCTTGACACTGTTGGTGAAGAAGGCCCCGAACAGCTCCTGTTTGAAGGTTGTCCAGGACGGAAGTGCGGTACCCTTAGCAGGATCGGGGCGTACCGTCTTCCACCACAAGCGGGCGTTCCCCTCCAAGCAGTGGACTGCTAGGGGAACCCGCTCGTCATCCTCCATGAGTAGGTCTTCGAAAAGTTTCTCCATCGACCCCACCCATTTCTCGACGACCCACGGATCAGTCGTGTCCCCTTCGAACGTGGGTGGGTCGTATTTCTTGAAGTCTTTCAGGTTGGCCCGCACCCGATCCCGCTCGGTCATCACAACCGTCTCCTCCCTCGCGGCGGCGGCAGCCACGGTAGGGGCAGGTGTGACTACAGTCTCCTCCAGAGTAACCCTGCTGGTTGTCCCCGGCGCCGGTCCCGTAGCCGCCGCCGGCGGTGGCGCTGTCGGTGGTGCCGCGGCCGGTGCTGTCGACCCCTGTGGGGGAACCGGGGCGACCATCACCGTCGCGGCCTGCTGCTGTTGCGTCAACTGACGCACGTGCTCAGTGAGGTTGGCCAGATCCCGCCATCTCCCGCAATTGCTGCCGTAGGAGCTGGTTCTCCGCGGCCGTCGACGTCGTCGCGTCTGCTTCTGCGTCCCCGGCCGATGATCTAGTACGGGCCATGTCTGTCACAAATAACAAGAGTCAACTTTAGACTACCCTACTAACAACAACCATAAAGTGAGAGAAAGGACCCAACATTTCCCCCCCCCCTCGGTCACTCACGTTCTACAGTCCTATGCCCTACCCATTTCATTCATGTGTAGGCAAGTGAGGTGTTCCCACGGATGTCGGCACTAACTGTTGTGATTGAAAGAATTCTCTGATACCATTTAATCTGTCAACGCCCCGGGGGTTTGTTTTAGCGGAAACGATTCATAAAAAGTCAAACATTTGATGTGTAAATTTTTTTGTAAAAGCGAACCCCTCTTCCCCGGCGCATGCCCAGACCCGCCACACTTACAGGATCACTCTGCAAACGGACAGAGTCTCCCCTGTATGTGCACGGCGTAGCATTCAGTACATGTTCAAACATACACAACCATTCAATCACAACAATTATTAACATACAATCAGCATTCTAACTTATTTGAAACGTATGGCCGATCAGTTTTGGAAAGGATAAATCCACAGTTTTAAAAAGAGCGCCTACCCGGCGCTTACGTTTTGAAAGCGAGTTTCGAAATCAACATAAAACCACAAGGTTTTGAAAACGGTGCCCACCCGACACCAAGTTTTGAAATCCCTTTTGAAATCCAAAAATCCACAGGGTTTTGAAACCAGTGCCCCACACGACACTTCGATTTTAAAAAACGGTTTTCGCAATCTTTTCTTTTTCTTCTGCCTTTTTCATTTTCAAATGGCCAACAAAATTTAAAAGGAGAGTAACGCATAAGAGGATAACTAAATACAACCCATACCGACATCCACGCCAGACCCCACGAGGGTATCAAGAACCTCTCACATAACTACAATGTTACATGAAATGCAAGAAAGAAAAGGAAATACAATCCAGGGTCCCCAGCGACCCAGCTGCTCCTGTCCCGTCCTCACCACCGCTACGTCTCCCCCCGTCTGAACCCTATCACGGAGTGGGAAGTCAGTGATGTAAAGTAGTAGAGCAGGAGAATATAATAAAACAAACCGTGAAGACAACCGGAGCAACCACCCTCTCAAGGGAGGAAGGCAACCTGTACATCTGTATCCTGTTAATACCCGGCCACGTCGGACAAACTAAACCGACGGCCCATACCGTGCCTGCAGAAACCTGACCACGTCGGACAAACTACAACCAGACGGGTCGCGCCGCTCGCACCTCGGCGCCCTCAACCCCACAACTAATAAGGGGCCCGACTACGTCACCTCGTGGGTATACACGGGTCATAGACCACTTTTTCCGGAAAAGCGCACCCTTTGCGGTGGCAAACCGCGGGTGCGCGTGTTGCAGCCTCGAGCCAAGGTAACCATAACCACCCATCATGTCCGCATCATAATATATATAACAAGAGTAACGCGGTAAAGGTGTATAATCAAAAAGCAAAAACCGTAGCATATGCGATCAAAAGTACCCACTACCATGTATAATCAAATCAAGATAATAATACGCGCACTCGAAGGTGGCCCGCCAACATATAGTTATTAAAAGGAGAACGGACCGTCGGAAACCGACGCTAAACACTATGAAGAACCCACTAACATGCATAAGCTATCACCCATCACTATTTAACCCCAGTACACTTAGAATAGACCCCGTCCAACACTGATAGAGTTAGAGGCTAGGACAAAGTAAATAAAACCCACCTGTCACTTGTAGCGATCAAGGCTCGACTTTCCTCGCGTCCCGACACGCTCGTCCGGACTCACACACCTGCCGCAAGGAAAAGTCAGCGCCAAGACTCGAATAAAAACACGGTCAAACCGCCTCCCCCGATCGGTCCGGCGGCATGACCCGCCGGTTCGGCGCCCGGTTCCCGAGCGGCTCCCCGCCCGTACACGGGGCTGTGCGCGTGCCCAGCCCCGTGCGGTCACCCCCGCATGGGCTGGGCGCGTGCCCGGCCCCGTGCGGGTCACCCCCGCACGCAGGGCTGGGCGCGTGCCCGGCCCCGTGCGGGTCACCCCCGCACGTGGGCTGGGCGCGTGCCCGGCCCCGTGCGGGTCACCCCCGCACGTGGGGCTGGGCGCGTGCCCGGCCCCGTGCGGGTCACCGCCCCCCCCGCATGCGGGGCTGGGTGCATGCCCAGCCCCGTGCGGCTCACACGGGTACGCCGCCCGCTTGGGGGGGAGGTTTCGCACATGCGCCGGATTCCGATGATCTGTCGCCTGTGCTCCCTCCCTTTTTCCGGAAACCAACAACACGAAGAGAAAACCAAGAATTTACCAAGAACCGTAAAACCTCCGTCTCACCTCGGTTACGATGACGATGTTGGGGGAGGAGGGATCGTCCGTTCTTGCGTGGCCGTTTCGGGGAAAAAAGGTTGAGCGTGGTCTTTCCTTTCCTCGATCGTTCCGCCGCGGTGCTCCACGCCGATCCACGCGAAGAGGAGGGTTTGGGGAAACATGCTCTTGTCCGCGCTCGGGGTATCGTGCGTTAAGGTAAGAGGAAAAAGAAGGGGGGTCCTAAAACCTAATCCCCAACGCCAAAATTAAATAGTTGTTTTGGCACAGTCGGACTAAACCCAAATTGGAAAATATAAGATTGGTGCGAATGTGAACTGGGGTGGTTAAAACCCGAACCTCAAGTAACGAGACAGGTTGATTTGGGGGCGAACCAGGGTCCGGTCTGCCTCGGTACTTGTGGAAGTCGCCTGAACCGTACTAAACTTCCGGGAATTTATTTCGGGAGATTCCGGAGTCGGAATCCAAAACCGATCGCGCCGCCGGTCTCCGTTTCGCGAGCTTTATGTCCAAAAATACCCGCGAGCCCGACGGTCTGCCCAGAACGAAGGAAAAAATAAAATCACACCCAGACCCCTTAGTCGAAAAGGTTCAGTAAAATTCACAGGGAGGACCAAAAAAGGAAAAATAAACTCGCGGTTATTACACCTTGCACTTGTTGTTCCCTCTTTGGGACACGTGTCAAGTGCTGGCGGTTTTCGGGCGCTGGTCGGACGGGGGCGCTGGTGCGACTGTTGGATTCGGGTGCCCAAAAAGTTGCGCCCGAATCCAATAGTAAGTGCTTTTTGGCTTGGGCCTATAAATAGGCCCCTTGGGCCTTCTTTTGTGCTTTTCCTGGGCAGTTTCGTAGGAAAGCCCGTAGTGAATTTCTTTCTCTTTCAGTGTGCATCTTGTGGAGAAGTTCCAGAATTTTTGGAGGACGCTACTTCGACGTCTACTGCGATTCGCGCACTGCGACGCACCTTCCTTGTTAGCCATTTTCATCGTGTTTCGGTCTCTGGAGTCTCCTGGGCTACCCCAAAAGAATTTTGGGTGATTCTGCGCCCACATTTTCATAACAGGTAGGTCTACGACTTTTGTATTTTCAGCTTCTCCGTATTGTGAGGTTTCTTGGGCTTTTCGGATCATTTCTGGACCCCTTTTTCTGTGATAGAATTTGGACACACACCGGGGTTTTTGTTGGTTTTTCAACAACCGATAGTCGGAACGAAGAGTGCAAATGTATCTCAATTTAATCTACGCGTCGCAAGGAACATAGCGTAATTTTTCTGGAATTTGAAGATTGCTTCGAAGGTGAAAATTATACTTTTTCTGGACAAAGTTAGTGCAGACTTTTGATCATTGGAGTTTCGCGTGTACCGCGATGATTAATTTGTATCTTGGCTTACATGGGTCAGAACGGGACGAGTAGTACTCGTTTTTCATCTACTCGTCGCAAGGAATAACGGTGATTTTTTTCAGATTTTTTTGAGGACTACACTGAGCG
This sequence comes from Tillandsia leiboldiana, assembly GCA_029204045.2. Lineage (NCBI taxonomy): Eukaryota > Viridiplantae > Streptophyta > Magnoliopsida > Poales > Bromeliaceae > Tillandsia > Tillandsia leiboldiana. The sequence goes on along the minus strand of CM055062.1, from coordinate 37,623,522 downwards.
TGAATTTCCTCATTTTCCGTGCTGTTTTGCAAAACAGTATTTACTGCTGTAGAGTTGTTCATGTTTGCCATTTGGATCGATGTTTGCTGTAGTTCCTCGCATTTTGGAGGTTGCGGGGATTGAGGCATCCTTGGACGGCGGGGAATCTCGGATTGTTGTTGTG
>CM055062.1:37552193-37623259 GCA_029204045.2 Tillandsia leiboldiana | reverse complement strand
TTGGTTTTTGAAAGCAAAAAAATTCTTGAGGTATTAACGATCTTTTTTGTCAAAAATTACTTTTTTGCAGAGAGTACAAACGTCTAAGTCTAGAGTTTGTTTTAGGAGTTTATCTCTGTATTTTGTTATTTGGATCTCAAATGTAAATTTTTGTTGTAGGGTGATAGCAACAAAAATATCTTTTTGAATTTCTTAAGTGGATCTCTATTTTGTCACGAAACCGCCAAAGGGGAGATTATTAAGGATTTTAGTTTTGGCGTATTTCGTGAAAGGTTTAAGTCTTGAAGAGATTGAAGATGAAGAAGCTTGGATCATCTACCTCAATCTCAAGAAAGAAGAATTCAAAAGGATCAGGTAAGTTTAACTAAACATTATTGGTGATCTGAATACTTCTTATAATGTAGAAACACTTGATGATAAATTTTAATCGCATAAAAATCAAAAACTGGACATGGTAAACAGAGGACTACAGTCCGGAAACCGAACGTTGGTGGTTCATGCACACAAAACCAGTCCTGAAACATACCTGTTTCGTTCCGGACCCCCACGTGATTTTTGCTGAAACTGCATGAACAGTCCGGACCGTGAGATTTCTATCGGACCCCGAACGTAGTTTTTGCAGAAACTGCATGAACAATCCGGACCGTAGGATTCGTTCGGACCCCGAACCTTGTTTTTTGGAATTATCTGAAAAACAACGACAGTCCTGAACGGCCTAATCCGGTCCGGACCGTCGTGCGGGAAAAAATTCTGTTACAATCAGTTTTTGATTCTTATCCTCTTCAATGGTTTCTAACCTAAAGTAAACCCTAATTCTATCTTTAGGGTAATCCACAATAAGTTTTATACTCCGGGGAAATGACGAAAAAAAATATAACGAGAAAACTTATAGATCCACATATAGAGAAGAAAGGAAATAACTAGATTTATTCTATGTTTCTTCATCTATATTATTAATTTGATTCTAGGTTTCATACTCAGATTTTGAGTAGAATCAAACTAATGAATACTTAGATGGATTTCCGATCTATCTTTGATCTAAGTATTCGGCGGATCATCACCACCAACAAAACAACGATTTTCCCCAAAATCGGCACGTGGATTCGGCGTGTGGACGCAAACGGGGTGGATTCGAGGCGCGTTGCGGAGCGGCGGAGAAGATTCAACTCGGAGCGTATGGAAAAAGGATGAGTCGTCTGTGAGTGCGTTATATCACCTTGTACGTGTTTATATCTAGTTGATTCACGTGTATCGGTCCCGTGGTTTTTTCACTCCTGTGATGGAGTTTTCCATGTAACAAACTTTTGCGTGTTATTTTTATTCCCGATTGGGTTTTATTACGCAAAGATTTTGGAGGTTTATCGTTACACCTATCACCCACCTCTAGGTGTTTTTTCCCTATTTAGATCTTATAGAGTTAACCCAACAAAGCCTTTTGTGTCACGCCCCGGGGGTTTGTTTTAGCGGAAACGATTCATAAAAAGTCAAACATTTGACGTGTAAAATTTTTTTGTAAAAGCGAACCCCTCTTCCCCGGCGCCATGCCCAGACCCGCCCACATACAGGATCACTCTGCAACGGACAGAGTCTCCCCTGTATGTGCACGGCGTAGCATTCAGTACATGTTCAAACATACACAACCATTCAATCACAACAATTATTAACATACAACCAGCATTCTAACTTATTTGAAACGTATGGCCGATCAGTTTGGAAAGGATAAATCCACAGTTTTAAAAAGAGCGCCTACCCGGCGCTTACGTTTTGAAAGCGAGTTTCGAAATCAGCATAAAACCACAAGTTTTGAAAACGGTGCCCACCCGACACCAAGTTTGAAATCCCTTTTTGAAATCCATAAATCCACAGGGTTTTGAAACCAGTGCCCACACGACACTTCGATTTTAAAAACGGTTTTCGCAATCTTTTCTTTTTCTTCTGCCTTTTTCATTTTCAAATGGCCAACAAAATTAAAAGGGAGAGTAACGCATAAGAGGATAACTAAATACAACTCATACCGACATCCACGCGACCCCACGAGGGTATCGAGAACCTCTCACATAACTACAATGTAAATGAAATGCAAGAAAGAAAAGGAAATACAGTCCAGGGTCCCCAGCGACCCAGCTGCTCCTGTCCCGTCCTCACCACCGCCTACGTCTCCCCCCGTCTGAACCCTGTCACGAAGTGGGAAGTCAGTGACGTAAAAGTAGTAGAGCAGGAGAATATAATAAAACAAACCGTGAAGACAACAACGGAGCAACCACCCTCTCAAGGGAGGAAGGCAACCTGTACACCTGTATCTGTAAATACCCGGCCACGTCGGACAACTAAACCGACGGCCCATACCGTACCTGCAGAAACCTGACCACGTCGGACAAACTAAACCGAGGGTCGCACCGCTCGCACCTCGGCGCCTCAACCCCACAACTAATAAGGGGCCCACTACGTCACCTCGTGGGTATACACGGGTCATAGACCACTTTTCCAGAAAAGCGCACCCTTTGCGGTGGCCAAACCGCGGGTGCGCGTGTTGCAGCCTCGAGCCAAGTAACCATAACCACCATCATGTCAGCATCATAATATAATAACAAGAGTAACGCGGTAAAGTGTATAATCAAAAGCAAAAACCGTAGCATAGCATCAAAAGTAACCCATATCATGTATAATCAAAACAAGGTAATAATACGCGCACTCGAAGGTGGCCCGCCAACATATAGTTATTAAAAGGAGAACGACCGTCGGAAACCGACGCTAAACACTATGAAGAACCCACTAACATGCATAAGCTATCACCCATCACTATTTAACCCCAGTACACTTAGAATAGACCCGTCCAACATGATAGAGTTAGAGGCTAGGACAAAGTAAATAAAACCCACCTGTCACTTGTAGCGATCAAGGCTCGACTTTCCTCGCGTCCCGACACGCTCGTCCGGGCTCACACACCTGCCGCAAGGAAAAGTCAGCACCAAGACTCGAATAAAACACGGTCAAACCGCCTCCCCCGATCGGTCCCGCGGCATGACCCGCCGGTTCGGCGCCCGGTCCCGAGCGGTCCCCGCCCGTACACGGGGCTGTGCGCGTGCCCAGCCCCGTGCGGGTCACCCCCGCACGGGGGGGCTGGGCGCGTGCCCCGGCCCCGTGCGGGTCACCCCGCACGCAGGGCTGGGCGCGTGCCGGCCCCGTGCGGGTCCCCCGCACGTGGGGCTGGGCGCGTGCCCGGCCCCGTGCGGGTCACCCCCGCACGTGGGGCTGGGCGCGTGCCCGGCCCCGTGCGGGTCATGCCCGCATGCGGGGCTGGGTGCATGCCCAGCCCGTGCGGCTCACACGGGTACGCCGCCCGCTTGGGGGGGAGGTTTCGCACATGCGCCGGATTCCGAAGAATCCGTCGCCTGTGCTCCCTCCCCTTTTTTCCGGAAACCAACAACAAGAAGAAACCAAGAATTTACCAAGAACCGTAAAACCTCCGTCTCACCCTCGGTACGATGACGATGGTTGGGGGAGGAGGGATCGTCCGTTCTTGCGTGGCCGGTTCCGGGGAAAAAAAGGTTGAGCAGTGGTGGTCTGTCCTTTCCCTCGATCGTTTCCGCCGCGGGCTCCACGCCGATGCACGCGAAGAGGAGGGTTTGGGGAAAACGCTCTTGTCCGCGCTCGGGTTATCGTGCGTTAAGGTAAGAGGAAAAAGAATGGGGTTCCTAAAACCTAATCCCCAAACGCACAAAATTAATAGTGTTTGGCACAGTCGGACTAAACCCAAAGTGGAAAATAAAAGAATTGGGCGAATGTGAACTGGGGTGGTTAAAACCCAAACCTCAAGCAAAGAGACAGGTTGATTTGGGGGCGAACCAGGGTCCGGTCTGCCTCGGTACTTGTGGAAGTCGCCTGAACCGTACTAACTTCCGGAATTTATTTCGGGAGATTCCGGAGTCGGAATCTAAAACGATCGCGCCGCCGGTCTCCGTTTCGCGAGCTTTATTGTCCAAAAATACCCGCGAGCCCCGACGGTCTGCCCAGAATGAAGAAAAAATAAATCACACCCCAGACCCCTTAGTCGAAAAGGTTCAGTAAAATTCACAAGGAGGACCAAAAAGGAAAAATAAACTCGCGGTTATTACACCACTCACCTCTAAAAACGAGTTTCGTCCTCGAAACTCAACCCGGGTGGTGGTGAAAAGGTCGGGGTAGCACTCCCTTATTCTTGATTCCAGCTCCCAAGTTGCTTCTCGCTCCTCATGGTTGCTCCAGAGTACCTTCACGTAAGGGATAGCTCGGTTTCGCAGCGATTTGGTCTCCCTTGCCAGGATCCTTCACAGGGTTTTCCTCGAAGCTTAGGTCCTCCTTAAGTTCTAGTGTAGAAGCATCCAGGATGTGTGAGGGGTCGGAGAATACTTCCGGAGCATCGAGACGTGGAAGACGTCGTGGACTCGGTCGAGGTTGGGTGGTAGGGCAAGGCGGTAAGCAACCGGGCTGATTCGCTCCAAGATCTCGAACGGCCCCACGAACCGTGGGCTCAGCTTGCCCCTCAGCCCGAACCGCTTAATTCCTCTGGACGGCGAGACCCGCAAGAAAACATGCTCTCCCACTTGGAATTCCAGGTCGCGGCGCCTTTGGTCCGCGTAGCTCTTCTGGCGACTCTGGGCGGTCAGCAGGCGCTGTCGGATAAGGCGTACCTTCTCTTCCGTCTCCTCCACTAAATCGGGTCCCAAGAATTTCCGTTCTCCCAAATCGTTCCCAACTAATCGGGGATCGGCAGCGCCTTCCATATAAGGCCTCGTAGGGCGCCATCTGGATGCTGGCCTGGTAGCTGTTGTTGTAGGCGAATTCCACGAGAGGTAGGTAGCGTGACCACCCGATCCCCCAGTCTAGTACACAGGCGCGAAGCAGGTCTTCGAGCGTTTGTATTACACGCTCCGACTGTCCGTCTGTCTGGGGGTGGAAGGCTGTGCTGAACTGTAGTTTGGTCCCCATGGCCCGCTGAGGCTCTGCCAAAACTTCGAGACAAAGCGCGTGTCTCTGTCCGAGGTGATCGATGCCGGCACTCCATGTAATCTCACGATCTCGCTGATATAAACTTGGGCTAACCGTTCTCGGGTCCAGGTCGTATGGATTGGCAGAAAGTGTTCTGACTTGGTTAACCGGTCGACTACGACCCAAATTGCGTCGTGGCCCTGTTGTGAGCGTGGGAAACCCGTGACAAAGTCCATGGTGATCTGATCCCACTTCCACTCTTGCACCGGTTAGAGGCTGTAGCTTCCCTGCTGGTCGCTGATGCTCGGCCTTTACTTGTTGGCACACTAGGCAATGAGCTACGTGTCGGGTGACGTCCCCCTTCATTTTGGGCCACCAGTAGATCTGTTTGAGGTCCCTGTACATCTTCGTGCCCCCTGGATGTGCCGCATAAGGGGCCCGGTGTGCCTCTGTCAAAATTTCCTCCTTCAACTCCGACGAATCCGGCACGTAGATCCGTCTGCGGAACCGTAGGGTGCCGTTGTCTTCCACTGCAAAGTCGCTCTCTTGGTCCAGGGAAAATTTGTCTCGTACACGCTGTAAGTGTGGGTCGGTCTGCTTGCCCCTCCCGGATCTTCTAAAAACGTCGGCTTGACCACCAAGGTTAGAAGTTGCATAACCGTGCCTGTCGGCACCACCTCCAACTGCATTCGTGCGAACTCCGCTATCAAGTGGTTCTGCTCCGTTATCGCGCTCCTTGACGCCCCTTCTTGGCGCCCTTTCCTGCTCAAGGCGTCCGCCACCACGTTTGCCTTTCCGGGATGGTATTGAATCGTCAAGTCGTAATCCTTCAACAGCTCCAGCCACCGCCTCTGCCGCAAGTTTAATTCTTTTTGGGTAAAGATGTACTTAAGACTTTGATGATCCGAGAAGACATTACAGTGGACTCCAAAGAGATAGTGCCTCCATAGTTTTAAAACGAAGACTACTGCGGCCAGCTCCAAGTCGTGTATCGGGTAGTTCTTTTCGTAGTCCTTCAGTTGCCTGGACGCGTAGGCAATCACTTTCCCCTGTTGCATCAGAACACCGCCCAGACCGATCCTCGATGCGTCGCAGTACACCTCGTAATCCTCTCCGGGTGTCGGTAGCACAAGAATTGGTGCCCTGGTTAACCTCCTTTTGAGTTCCCCAAAACTCTCCTGGCATTTGGCCGTCCATATGAACTTCTCCCCTTTTCTGGTTAACCGATTTAAGGGGGTAGCAATCTTCGCGAAACCCTCTACGAAACGCCTGTAATATCCTGCCAATCCTAGGAAACTGCGGACCTCTGTCACCGTCGTCGGCGGCTGCCAGTCGACCACGGATTCCACCTTCTTCGGATCCACGGCGATTCCCCGCGCCGAGATCACATGTCCTAGGAAGCCGACCTCGCGTAGCCAGAACTCACACTTCTTGAGTTTAGCGAATAGCTCCTGTTCTCTGAGAGTTTGAAGGATCGTTTGCAAATGGTCCTCGTGCTCCTCGTCGGTAGTGGAATAAATCAGGATGTCGTCGATGAAAACCACCACGAACCGATCCAGGAAGGGTCTGAAGATCCGGTTCATCATATCCATGAAGACTGCGGGGGCGTTTGTGAGTCCGAAAGGCATAACCATGAACTCGTAGTGGCCATACCGGGTCCGGAAAGCAGTCTTCGGGATGTCCTTGTCCCGAACCCGGAGTTGGTGGTAGCCCGATTGCAGATCGATTTTGGAGAAGACCGTCGCCCCTCTCAGCTGGTCGAAGAGGTCATCTATTTTGGGCAGGGGGTACTTATTTTTCACTGTGACTTTGTTTATTCCTCTGTAATCGATGCAGAGACGTAGACTTCCGTCTTTCTTCCGCACAAAGAGTACCGGTGCGCCCCAGGGTGACACACTCGGTCTTATGAACCCTTTATCCAAGAGGTCTTCCAGTTGTGCTTTAAGCTCCTTTAGTTCTGCGAAGGCCATTCGGAAAGGTGCCTTCGAAATAGGCTGCGTGCCCGGTAGTAGTTCGATAGGGAACCCCACCTCCCGTTCAGGGGGCATCCCAGGCAGTTCCGTGGGAAAAACGTCGGGGAAGTCCCTCACCACTGGGATATCGGCGAGCGTCGTCGGGGGTCGGGTAGCCAAATCCACTGATGCTAAGTAGGCCACGCAACCACCCTCCACCAGTCTTCTGGCCCGTGCCGCTGAGATAATCGCCGGGAAGGAGATGCTCTTGCCCATCATGTACACATGGTCAGGGAAACCCGGTTCTTGTAAACGCAGCTGTCGCTTGTCGCAATCGATGAGTGCCTGGTACCTCGTGAGCCAGTTCATGCCCAGCACCACGTCGTACTCCTTCAGGGGGATTACCACCAAATCCCAAGGGCATGCTAGCCGCCCTAGCTCAATCGGGCAGGCGGTCACAACGCTGACCGCCTCCAAGGTCCCTCCCGCCGTTTGCACCGTCAAGGAATTTTGGAGGGGTGTCTCCTCGAGACCATACAAAAACACGAAGTCACGGGAAATGAAAGAGTGTGTTGCTCCGGTGTCGAAAAGAGTTCTAGCACGGGAATTTGAAACGGAAGTAGTACCTGCAAGTGCGTCCTCCGGCGGATCTGCCTCTTGGCGGGTCATTGAGAAGACTCTCCCGCCTGGTTGTGGCCGCCTGTCCTCCTCGTGCCGTGGTGCAGGGGGTCTAGATGTCGACGTCATAGGAGCTTTCCCCCGCCCTGAGAGCTGTGGCGTGGGCGTAGAAGCTGCAGAGGACGCAGATCCCCCGCCTAAGGGGCAGTTGCGGAGGAAGTGCCCCCGTTTGCCGCACCTGAAGCAGTGGTCGCCTCTTTGGGGGCACTCTCCCGGAATGTGCCCTCCCCCGCATATGACACAAGGCCTATTCCCCGGCCTCTGCCCTCCAGCTGGCGCGCTCCGGGACCCCGACTGTGGTCTCCACCGTTTGGGGGCCCCGCCCCCACTCCAAGAGCCTCCCCCCGAGTTCTGGTGTTGCCGCTTCCGGTCCTCCAGACGCGTCGAGTTCTCCCTTCTAGCGCGGGTGACCGCAAAGCCACGTTCCACCGTAGTGGCTCTGTCGACCACTTTCTGGAAGGTGTGCAGTTCGGCTGCTTGCACCACCTCGAAGATATTGCTCCGCAGGCCATCCACAAAAAGTTGCGCCTTGTGAGCCTCGTCCCTTATGACGAACGGGACGCAGTTTGCTAGTCGGACGAACTCCCGCTGATACTCCATGACCGTCCGGTTCCCCTGCTGGATGTGGTTCAAGTCATCCTCCAGCTTCTTCTTGACACTGTTGGTGAAGAAGGCCCCGAACAGCTCCTGTTTGAAGGTTGTCCAGGACGGAAGTGCGGTACCCTTAGCAGGATCGGGGCGTACCGTCTTCCACCACAAGCGGGCGTTCCCCTCCAAGCAGTGGACTGCTAGGGGAACCCGCTCGTCATCCTCCATGAGTAGGTCTTCGAAAAGTTTCTCCATCGACCCCACCCATTTCTCGACGACCCACGGATCAGTCGTGTCCCCTTCGAACGTGGGTGGGTCGTATTTCTTGAAGTCTTTCAGGTTGGCCCGCACCCGATCCCGCTCGGTCATCACAACCGTCTCCTCCCTCGCGGCGGCGGCAGCCACGGTAGGGGCAGGTGTGACTACAGTCTCCTCCAGAGTAACCCTGCTGGTTGTCCCCGGCGCCGGTCCCGTAGCCGCCGCCGGCGGTGGCGCTGTCGGTGGTGCCGCGGCCGGTGCTGTCGACCCCTGTGGGGGAACCGGGGCGACCATCACCGTCGCGGCCTGCTGCTGTTGCGTCAACTGACGCACGTGCTCAGTGAGGTTGGCCAGATTCCCCGCCATCTCCCGCAATTGCTGCCGTAGGAGCTGGTTCTCCGCGGCCGTCGACGTCGTCGCGTCTGCTTCTGCGTCCCCGGCCGATGATCTAGTACGGGCCATGTCTGTCACAAATCACAAGAGTCAACTTTAGACTACCCTACTAACAACAACCATAAAGTGAGAGAAAGGACCCAACATTTCCCCCCCCCCTCGGTCACTCACGTTCTACAGTCCTATGCCCTACCCATTTCATTCATGTGTAGGCAAGTGAGGTGTTCCCACGGATGTCGGCACTAACTGTTGTGATTGAAAGAATTCTCTGATACCATTTAATCTGTCACGCCCCGGGGGTTTGTTTTAGCGGAAACGATTCATAAAAAGTCAAACATTTGATGTGTAAATTTTTTTTGTAAAAGCGAACCCCTCTTCCCCGGCGCATGCCCAGACCCGCCACACTTACAGGATCACTCTGCAAACGGACAGAGTCTCCCCTGTATGTGCACGGCGTAGCATTCAGTACATGTTCAAACATACACAACCATTCAATCACAACAATTATTAACATACAATCAGCATTCTAACTTATTTGAAACGTATGGCCGATCAGTTTGGAAAGGATAAATCCACAGTTTTAAAAAGAGCGCCTACCCGGCGCTTACGTTTTGAAAGCGAGTTTCGAAATCAACATAAAACCACAAGGTTTTGAAAACGGTGCCCACCCGACACCAAGTTTTGAAATCCCTTTTTGAAATCCAAAAATCCACAGGGTTTTGAAACCAGTGCCCACACGACACTTCGATTTTAAAAACGGTTTTCGCAATCTTTTCTTTTTCTTCTGCCTTTTTCATTTTCAAATGGCCAACAAAATTTAAAAGGGAGAGTAACGCATAAGAGGATAACTAAATACAACCCATACCGACATCCACGCCGACCCCACGAGGGTATCAAGAACCTCTCACATAACTACAATGTAAATGAAATGCAAGAAAGAAAAGGAAATACAATCCAGGGTCCCCAGCGACCCAGCTGCTCCTGTCCCGTCCTCACCACCGCCTACGTCTCCCCCCGTCTGAACCCTATCACGGAGTGGGAAGTCAGTGATGTAAAAGTAGTAGAGCAGGAGAATATAATAAAACAAACCGTGAAGACAACCGGAGCAACCACCCTCTCAAGGGAGGAAGGCAACCTGTACATCTGTATCCTGTAATACCCGGCCACGTCGGACAACTAAACCGACGGCCCATACCGTGCCTGCAGAAACCTGACCACGTCGGACAACTAAACCGACGGGTCGCGCCGCTCGCACCTCGGCGCCTCAACCCCACAACTAATAAGGGGCCCGACTACGTCACCTCGTGGGTATACACGGGTCATAGACCACTTTTCCGGAAAAGCGCACCCTTTGCGGTGGCCAAACCGCGGGTGCGCGTGTTGCAGCCTCGAGCCAAGTAACCATAACCACCATCATGTCAGCATCATAATATATATAACAAGAGTAACGCGGTAAAGTGTATAATCAAAAGCAAAAACCGTAGCATATGCGATCAAAAGTAACCCACTACCATGTATAATCAAAATCAAGATAATAATACGCGCACTCGAAGGTGGCCCGCCAACATATAGTTATTAAAAGGAGAACGACCGTCGGAAACCGACGCTAAACACTATGAAGAACCCACTAACATGCATAAGCTATCACCCATCACTATTTAACCCCAGTACACTTAGAATAGACCCCGTCCAACATGATAGAGTTAGAGGCTAGGACAAAGTAAATAAAACCCACCTGTCACTTGTAGCGATCAAGGCTCGACTTTCCTCGCGTCCCGACACGCTCGTCCGGACTCACACACCTGCCGCAAGGAAAAGTCAGCGCCAAGACTCGAATAAAAACACGGTCAAACCGCCTCCCCCGATCGGTCCGGCGGCATGACCCGCCGGTTCGGCGCCCGGTCCCGAGCGGCTCCCCGCCCGTACACGGGGCTGTGCGCGTGCCCAGCCCCGTGCGGTCACCCCCGCATGGGGCTGGGCGCGTGCCCGGCCCCGTGCGGGTCACCCCCGCACGCAGGGCTGGGCGCGTGCCCGGCCCCGTGCGGGTCACCCCCGCACGTGGGGCTGGGCGCGTGCCCGGCCCCGTGCGGGTCACCCCCGCACGTGGGGCTGGGCGCGTGCCCGGCCCCGTGCGGGTCACCGCCCGCATGCGGGGCTGGGTGCATGCCCAGCCCCGTGCGGCTCACACGGGTACGCCGCCCGCTTGGGGGGGAGGTTTCGCACATGCGCCGGATTCCGATGAATCTGTCGCCTGTGCTCCCTCCCCTTTTTCCGGAAACCAACAACACGAAGAAAACCAAGAATTTACCAAGAACCGTAAAACCTCCGTCTCACCTCGGTTACGATGACGATGGTTGGGGGAGGAGGGATCGTCCGTTCTTGCGTGGCCGGTTTCGGGGAAAAAAGGTTGAGCGGTGGTCTTTCCTTTCCTCGATCGTTCCGCCGCGGTGCTCCACGCCGATCCACGCGAAGAGGAGGGTTTGGGGAAAATGCTCTTGTCCGCGCTCGGGGTATCGTGCGTTAAGGTAAGAGGAAAAAGAAGGGGGGTTCCTAAAACCTAATCCCCAAACGCCAAAATTAAATAGTTGTTTTGGCACAGTCGGACTAAACCCAAATTGGAAAATATAAGATTGGGCGAATGTGAACTGGGGTGGTTAAAACCCGAACCTCAAGTAAAGAGACAGGTTGATTTGGGGGCGAACCAGGGTCCGGTCTGCCTCGGTACTTGTGGAAGTCGCCTGAACCGTACTAAACTTCCGGAATTTATTTCGGGAGATTCCGGAGTCGGAATCCAAAACCGATCGCGCCGCCGGTCTCCGTTTCGCGAGCTTTATTGTCCAAAAATACCCGCGAGCCCCGACGGTCTGCCCAGAACGAAGGAAAAAATAAATCACACCCCAGACCCCTTAGTCGAAAAGGTTCAGTAAAATTCACAGGGAGGACCAAAAAGGAAAAATAAACTCGCGGTTATTACACCTTGCACTTGTTGTTCCCTCTTTGGGACACGTGTCAAGTGCTGGCGGTTTCGGGCGCTGGTCGGACGGGGGCGCTGGTGCGACTGTTGGATTCGGGTGCCCAAAAAGTTGCGCCCGAATCCAATAGTAAGTGCTTTTGGGCTTGGGCCTATAAATAGGCCCCTTGGGCCTTCTTTTGTGCTTTTCCTGGGCAGTTTCGTAGGGAAAGCCCCGTAGTGAATTTCTTTCTCTTTCAGTTGTGCATCTTGTGGAGAAGTTCCAGAATTTTTGGAGGACGCTACTTCGACGTCTACTGCGATTCGGCGCACTGCGACGCACCTTCCTTGTTAGCCATTTTCATCGTGTTTCGGTCTCTGGAGTCTCCTGGGCTACCCCAAAAGAATTTTTGGGTGATTCTTGCGCCCACATTTTCATAACAGGTAGGTCTACGACTTTTGTATTTTCAGCTTCTCCGTATTTTGAGGTTTTCTTGGGCTTTTCGGATCATTTCTGTGACCCCTTTTTCTGTGATAGAATTTGGACAACACCGGGGTTTTTGTTGGTTTTCTCAACAACCGATAGTCGGAACGAAGAGTGCAAGTACTCAATTTATATCTACGCGTCGCAAGGAACATAGTCGTAATTTTTCTGGAATTTTTGAAGATTGCTTCGAAGGTGAAAATTATACTTTTTCTGGACAAAGTAGTGCAGACTTTTGATCATTGGAAGTTTCGCGTGTACCGCGATGATTAATTTGTATCTTGGCCTACAGGTGTCAGAACGGGACGAGTAAGTACTCGTTTTTCATCTACTCGTCGCAAGGATCCAACGGTGATTTTTTCAGATTTTTCTGAGGACTACACTGAGGTGAATTTCCTCATTTTCCGTGCTGTTTTGCAAAACAGTATTTACTGCTGTAGAGTTGTTCATTTTGCCATTTGTGATCTATGTTTGCTGTAGTTCTCGCATTTTGGAGGTTTGCGGGGATTGAGGATCTTGGACGGCGGGGAATCTCGTATTGTTGTTGTCGTTCACGCTTTTCGAGGTGGGTAGTTGTTGTGGACCTCATATTTAATTTACTCACTAGGAATATTAGAGTGATCCCCGTTGTTGAATGCCGGTTAGTATATCGTGGTTATTATGCATGCTGGTATAGTTGGACTTGTGCTATGTTGTACTTAGTATTCTTTTGAAATCTTCATTATCCTGGAATAGCATGCTCTAATTAACGAATGAACAATGATATTTGTCTTTCTTTTATCATCATGAGGACACATGCATGCTTGTATGGACATCTAGTTAGGCCACCTTTTTCTGCTACACTATCATTGAAATTTGACTTAGGAGAAACCATGTTGGCACCTCTTCTCCTTTTATTGAGATACCTGTGGTAATGCTCGGGTTGAGCAGGGTTGTAGGATAGTGTAGCCGGGTCTATTGAGTGGATTTGTCATACCAGATTGTGGGTTATGGGGTATTGCGGCGACCGCGGACATTGGGCGGTTGACCGGATGTTTACTTGTGCATCAGATTGGGGATCGGATTTCTCTAGTGGATGGAGTTTCCCACTTATTGAGTATTATTACATTTGATTGGGGGATCGGGTTATCTTTAGTGGAGGGGTTTTCCCACTTCGATCAGAGTCGTAATCCAGTCCTGCTATATCATGATACTTGTTATAGTGACATTTTACTCGTGTGGGTCGCTCCCCTCGAGTGCCACTCCGGAGTGTGCGACCGTACCGGACAGTAGTCGGTCAGTATTCCCATAGATGAGTTCGACAGCAGAGCAGGCAGTGCCAGTTTTTACTAGTCGTTAGATTGGGTTTATACAGTCAGGCACATTCAATGATGCATTCTTATAGTTACATCTTTCTGGCTCTGCATTTAGAGGCATCGTAGTGGTAGCTTCATTTTCTTATCAGCACTACTGTTTATAGCTTACCACCTCTCATTTCCTTTTTGCCTCTGGTAGACCTAGTGGGCACGTCTAAGTTGAGGCTTAACCCACTAGGGGAGGCTATTGTTTTTATTGTAATTCTCACCCCCATCGCCTTTTTCTTTTGTTCTCCCTTTGTTTTGTAGAGTCCTCAGTGGGAGTTGCTGGGCCGTCAGCATCGGATCGAGGTAAGAGGATAGCGGACTAGATAGAGTGTCCACCCGATTGTATGCTAGCTGGACTTTTTGATGTACCCCTATCTTCTCAGACAGTTTTATGGTACTTTATTTTTGGGTCTGGCTGTAGCCAGCTGTTTGTATATTTGTGGTGAGCTAGGAGAGATACTTGTATTTATTTATAGTTGTTCTTTACTTTATTTCCAGCTTTAGTATGAGATGTAGTAGTTTTAGTTCAGCTCTGATTTTATGCTCTATTATTATCATCTCTTATATCTGAGCAGGTTACCAGCGCTTCGTGTACGCGAGAAATACCGTGTGCACGGCGGATCTGTAGACGGGCCCGGGTTCTGGTTTACACCCGGGGCGTGACAGTCCGGACCCCGAACTATGTGTTTCCTGAAATCGCATGAACAGTCCGGATTAGAGAATTCCAGTCCAGACCCCGAACTGTTTTTTCAGGAAATTTGCTGAAAAAGACGACAGTCCGGATCAGCCAAATCCAGTCCGGACCGCCATGCGGGAAAAATTCAGTTAAGTCAGTTTTTTATGTTTATCTCTTTCCAAAGGTTTCTAACCTATAAATAGACTCTTATTTTCATCTTTTTGGGTTAATCCAAATAACGGAGATATTCAAAATCCACATATATAGAGAAGAAAGGAAAAACACGATTAACTTCATGTTTCTTCATCTATATTGATCAATTTGATTCTAGGGTTTCCAAACTCACTATTTCTTGTAGAATCAAATTGATGAATACTTAGATGGTGTTTTCTTATCTATCTTTTATCAAGTATTCGGCGGATTATCATCACCAAGAAAACAACGATTTCCCAAAATCGGCGCGTGGATTCGCGTGGCCTTGTGGATTCAAGGTGGTACCGCTCTCGTGGATTCGGAGCGAGGTATGTTCGTGTGATCGATACGTGCTACATTGGTGAAGACCATGGATTCGGTTGGACGTCGTGGATTCGGTGTTGGACGCAAATCGTGGATTCGATGAGCGTTGTGGAGCGAGCGGAAAAGATCTACTTGGAGCGTATGGAAAAGGTTGAGTCGTAGTGTTACGGTAAATCACCTTGTACGTGTTTAATCTTAGTGGATTTCGCCGTGTTATCGGTCCCATGGTTTTTTACTCCTGTGACGGAGTTTTCCATGTAAAATCTTGCGTACTTATTTACTTTTCCGCATTGGGTTATTTTTTACGCAACGATTTGGTGTGTTTATTGTTTACACCTATTCACCCCCCCTCTAGGTGGTTTTTTCCCTATTCAAATCCATTATTAACATAACCCACAGTCTCCATCCACTGGTCCGTCCCTCATCATCCGAGGCTGGGCGTTTTCTCTCTAAACCCTGCTCTAGTATCCCAGACCTCTCTCTGACCGGCATGTCACCCCTCTGCGCCAATAGCTGCACAAGGCGCTGGTCCTGTCGAAAGCTCCTCGCCACTAAATGGGTCACCAAGGCCCGCAATTCCCCCAGCTCGGCGGGTACCGCCTGCTCAGGCTCCTCAGAGGGGGTGGGGGTACCCCAGGTAGGAATACGGCGTCGGGGAGGCATCCTGACACAAGAAAACCACAAGTCAGAAAACAACCACGCTCGACCCAATCTAGCGAAAGTCACTGACATCCCCCTATTTTTGTAACTTTATGTTGTCTGCAGCCAACATAATTGTCCAACAGAAATAGAATATGTCGATCCCTCTTCACTCACTGGAAGAGTCAAATAAATAAATCACCGATTTTCGTAAAAATATCACGTCTCTCACGCCCTATCATCCTACGGTCCGCCAAAAGCCCAGGGTTTCCTAAGTCCCAACTGTCCTATCCCTAAGCTCTGATACCAACCTAATTTGTCATGCCCCAGGGTCAAACTGCGATCCGGGCTCGTCAATAGATCCACCACCTATACGAAAAATCCCACATAGGCGTAGCGTCTAACCTGCAAAAGATCTACAACTATGCAAATATCAGAGCGGGAATAAAGTGCTATAAAAATAAAATCCAATCACTGTACATCCGAAAATAAAATACAATATCTATCTCCCAAATATAAATAATCATCATACCACATCCTCAATACAGCATCCCTGGACCCAAAAAGGGAGGTAAACTAAAATCATAGTTCATCAGTCTCTCAAAATACAGAAGATCTCTCTCATAGTAAACTATACAATAATTCAACTGACAGTACTAGAAATCTCCAAACCAGGGGATATAGCTACACTCCTCGGGCAGGTGAGGATCTTGTCATGCTCCGGGGTCGGAGCTGCGACCCGGGCTCGCCAACAGATCCGCCATATGTACGAAAATCTCCGCACAGACGAAGCATCTAACCTGCAAATCAGATCTATAGCTAAACATGTACCAGAGCTGTAAAAATAAAATAAGTAACTACAGAATCCCAACACTGAACAGTTGAAGTAACACATCCAAAATAATGGTCATCTCCTAGACTAAAACATAATACATGATACATCAAACCTCTCAGACTGTTCAGTACACAAATAAATCTCTCAGACAGGGTACATCTACCTCTGACTCTCAAAATAAAACTGGTAAGGAGCTACTCGGCCACGCCCTTTCCTCGATCTGCTGCCTTCGCCCGAACCGGTGCCGGAACAGCTACCTCAGGAAAACCTGTCACCACAGCGGGTGTGAGAACTACTGCACAAGGTAGTTCCCAGTGGGTACCGTCACCAAGATCCACGGTATGCCCACTAAGTCTACTGGAGGTAAGACAATAGGTATAGAAATAGATAATATGAAAGCTGAAATGGAACTACAGTTAATATGCCTCAAGTATCATGCTCAAAGGAAAAACTCAACTAAGAACATGCAATGCATCCACTCGCTCACAAGGTGCTCACATCAACCCAAATCTCAATGACTGCCAAATCTGGTCCAGTCAAGCCTGCGCCCCCTAGTGTATCAACTAGGGCCCCTAGTGTATCAACTAGGGTGTCCAATCGGACTATCATAATATCACGCAAAGCAGCCTCATCAGGCACATCATCATCATCATCGCATCCGGAGCGGCTCTCGAGAGGCGCGACCCCACCGAGGAATAAGCGTGTCTCATCTGGCTCAATAAGCGGCATCTGCAGGCTATAATGTACGATCGAACAGATCGAAAACTTGAATGCCAACTAACCCATAAACAGGTCGGAGAACCCTCCACGACTCAATCTGGTAGTGCACACAACCCCCAAGACACTAGGAAACCCATCCACTGAGTCAATAAAAATCCCCTCGGCCCCTAGGCACGAGAGTGCATGCATCCTGAACCTATCCAACCCCTCTGGGTGATCACACTGTTTAAAACTGTTTTTGAAGCCACTTTTTATATTAAAACGGGTTCAATGATTTAAAAATAGTTCAGATGCAGTTCGAAAGTCAACCAATCATGCAATCTAGTGTCAAACAGTCTCAAGATCATACTGATGATAAATGGGGTTCAGGTCTATCATTCGAAGATAATCTAGTCCAGAACATGCAACAACAAAAAGGGGGTCTAAATATGCTGCACGCACTCCCAAAAAAACTCAAAACGGAGCAAAGTAATGAACACCAAAATCGAAGATCTACCTGTCGTGGAAACATCGCTGCAAAAATCGGCGAAAAATTCCAAGAACTCAGCTCGGGGGTGTCCGCGGACGAAGAGTCGACGAAAATGATCGATATCGAAACAAAGTTGAAGCTCGTGAGATCAGGGAGGAAAAATATCAAACGGCCTCCAAAATTTCTCCAAAACCCCAAAAAGTGTAGAAGACTCGAAGTAGAAACTCACTGTCGAAAACGGCACTCAAAACGGATCTCAGAAAGTCCAGAAATGAAGCTCTCAATGGCCTATTTATAGCCAAAAGTCCACTTAAAGGGCTCTCGGATTCGGATCCGGAATTTGGGCGCCCGGATTTTTTTTTACTGTGCCACCCGAAATCGATGTGGCGCGCATCCAGCCGTCCACGTCGCGCCCGAAACCACCAGATCATGCCACGTGTCCCCCGCCGCCCCGTGCTCCGCGCGTCCCGCGCACGTGGGCGGGGTGCGCCCGCCAATGGAACAGTGCCACGTGTCCCCACGTGGTTCACGCGGCGCACACGCCCGGTCCACGCGCCGGGTCTTCCGGAATTTGTCGGCCAATCACATGACGCCACGTGTCCGCCTCATTTAACGCCGTCCAACCAATAGGGTGCTGCCATGTGGCATCACCAATCCTCGGTGCTCCCAGTGCACGCGCCTGTCCGTGGACCCGCCGCCCGCGGCCGTGCTCTGCCGCTTCTCCACCATGCTCCGTCGCCTGCCGGTCGCCGCCGACCGCCGGAACAGTGATTCCGGCGGTGAACAGTAACTTTACTGTTCCGTAGTCCGAAAAATACAAGTAAATAGCGTATTTTCATCGTTTTCGCGCGCTGAGTCCAAATCTGCTGTCTGTTTCGCCAAATTCTCTTTCTAAATTTTGCCGGAAGCCCCCGCAAAAGTAAACTTGATCCAATTTTCACGCCGGTTCCAAATTTGGAATCTGATTCATGCACAACCAACTCTATCACACAACTTAGGCCTCCAGAAGCCACTGCTCGCCCTACAAAACCATCCCAGAGATCCGGATCTTCACATCCTCCCCCTCTAAAAGAAAGTTGCGTCCTCGAAACTAAACATACCTCACCCATGAGTCTCAAACAGGTGGGGATAAGCATCCATCATCACCGTCTCCAGCTCCCAAGTAGCCTCCCGCTCCTCGTGATTACTCCACAACACTTTCACGTACGGCATAGCCCGATTGCGCAATTCTCTCACCTCACGAGCTAGAATCCGCAATTGGCGCTCCTCGTACCCTAGATCCTCGCCGATCTCAAGCGGAGTAAAGTCAATCACGTGCATAGGATCATAAACATATCGCCTCAAAGCTGAGACGTGGAAAACATCATGAACTCCTGCAAGGCGTGGGGGAAGTGCAACTCTGTAAGCCACTAGGCCAATCCTCTCGAGTACCTCGAAAGGTCCAATAAACCGCGGACTAAGCTTTCCACGTACTCCAAATCGGTGTATCCCTCTGGATGCGAGACTTTCAGAAAAACATGATCACCAATCTGGAACTCTAAGTCACGCCGCCTCCTATCGGCATAACTCCTCTGTCGGCTCTGGGCGGTCTCCAAATGTCGCTAATCTTGACCTTTTCTTCAGCTTCCAATAGCCAGTCAGGTCCCAAGGTTTTTCTTTCACCCACGTCACTCCAAAATAATGGCGATCGACATTTGCGTCCGTACAACGCTTCAAAGGGCGCCATTTGAATGCTCGCCTAGAAACTATTATTGTACGCGAACTCAGCCAATCTCAAATGTCGATCCCAACTACCACTAAAGCTCAGGACACACGCTCTCAACAGATCCTCAAGAGTCTGAATGGTCAGCTCAGACTGTCCATCAGTCTGTGGGTGAAAGGCTGTGCTGAAACGAAGCTGGATCCCCAAAGCTGTCTGTAGACTCTTCCAGAAATGCGACGTGAATCTCGGGTCCCTATCAGACACAATCGAGGCTGGCACACCATGCAGCCTTACAATCTCATCCAAATATAGCCGTGCTAACTTCTCAAGAGCCCAACTCGGTTGTATAGGCAGAAAATGGGCAGATTTGGTCAGTCGATCCACAATCACCCAAATAGCATCAGCTCCACTCTGTGACCTTGGTAATCCAACAATAAAGTCCATGGTCACATGATCTCATTTCCATTCAGGAATTGGAAGGTTCTGTAACTTGCCAGCCGGTACCTGGTGCTCAGCTTTAACTTGCTGACAAGTTAGACAGTGAGCGACAAACCTTCCAATATCTCTTTTCATGCCATTCCACCAAAACTGTGCCCTTAAGTCCCTATACATCTTAGTTCCTCCAGGGTGAAGGGTATAAGGTGTATAGTGAGCCTCTTTCAAAATCAGCTCCCGAATCTCAGAATTCATGGGCACACAAAAGCGATCCTTGTACCTCAGTACTCCCACTGCATCAACTGAAAAGTCCCCACCATGACCATGCTGCACTTGGTCTCTAATCCTCTCCAGATAGGGGTCCACACTCCGTTTCTCCTTAATCTTATCCAGCAAAGTGGGTTGGATGATCAAAGACATAAGCCTTGCAGAATCTCCAGGGGACGCGACCTCAATCTCAAGTCGCCTCAGCTGCTCTCTCAATGGCATATGGTGAGTGATCAAAATACTCATGGTCTGCATTGCCCGCCTACTCAAGGCATCTGCGACGACATTAGCCTTGTCGGGGTGATACTGAATACTCAAGTCATAGTCCTTTAACAGTTCCAACCACCGGCGTTGCCTCAAGTTTAACTCCTTCTGAGTAAACAAGTACTTCAGACTCTTATGGTCAGTAAATATTTCACAGTGCTCACCATAAAGGTAATGTCGCCATAGTTTCAATGCAAACACTACAGCGGCTAACTCCAAATCATGTGTAGGGTAATTTTTCTCATAATCCTTCAGTTGCCGCGAAGCGTAAGCAATTACCCTACCATGCTGCATCAATACACAACCCAATCCGCTGTGGGAGGCATCACTATAAATCACAAATCCCTCTCCCATCACAGGCAATGCTAAGATTGGTGCAAATATCAATCTCATCTTCAGCTCATCGAAGCTCTACTGGCATTGCTCAGTCTAAGTAAATCTGATTCCCTTCCTAGCCAATCGGGTAAGGGGAGTAGAGAGCTTTGCAAAGCCCTCAACAAACCGACTGTCACGCCCCGGGTGTAAACCAGAACCCGGGCTCGTTTACAGATCCGCCGTGTACACGGAATTTTCCGTGTACATGAAGCGCTGGTAAACTGCTCAAATAAAGATGATATAATAAAAGAGCATAAACAGAGCTAAACTAGAACTAATACATCTCAGATAAAGCTGGAAAGTAAAAGTGCAGAAGTAAACTCTCAATAATACAAATATCTCTCCCAGCTCACTAATCAAATACAACCAGCTGGCCAAAGCCAGACCCAAAAGAAATGAAAAGTAGAGTATCTGAGAGTATCGGGGTACATCTAGTAACTGAACTGGTGCCTGGGTAGACCGCTATCTAGTCCGCGATCCTCTTACCTCGATCCGCTGAGGAGGGGCCCACAACTGCCGCAGACGACTCTGCAAAACAAAGGGGAAGAGAAAAAGAAAACAGTGGGGAGTGAGAACTACTATAGAACAGTAGCCTCCTCCTAGTGGGTAAACCTCTACTCAGACATGCCCACTAGGACTATAAGAGGCGGAGAACAAAACAAAGGTGGTAAGCTGTGAATAAAACTGCGGATGATGAATAGAGCTACCACTACATGCCTCTAAGGTGCCAGCTAAAAGTATAGCTAAATGGATGCATCAGAATGTAAATGCCTGCATGTCTAAACCCAATCGATACACCAGTAAGCACTGGTACTGCCTGCTCTGCCTGCCAAATCGGGTATGCCAGCCTACGCATAACACCGATAGGGGATGAGAGTCGCGAAGACTCGAGATCTATAAACCGCACACTCCGGAGTGGCACTCGAGGGGAGCGACCCACACGAGTCAAGTGCCTCAGTAACAAGTGTCAAAGTCAGCAGGACTGGATCACGACACTGATCTAAGTGGAAAGCCCATCCACTAAAAGAAGCCCAAAACCTATCCCCCAATCTGATGCAATAACCACTGTCCGGTCAACCGCCAAAAATCCGCGGTTGCCGCAATGCCCTGCCCTCACAGCCTGCCTGTCCCAAATCCCACAACTGTCTGACTACACTATCCCAGCCCCTGCTCGAACCCGAGCGCACTATCCCCTAAATCTAGACAAAAGGAGAGAAAATAAAAGTATGGTTTCTCCTAAGTCAGTTCCAGCATAATAGTGTAGCAGAAAAGGGTGGCCTAGCTAGATGTCCATACAAGCATGCAAAGTCCTTTATTAAAACATGATTCCAGTATTTTGGTTCTCACAAAGTAGAGGTATGCTGTTCAAATAAACTTCCATTTTACTAAGTTACCCCAAATCAGTTTATGTGTATGTATAAGAGGTTTCCACATGTATAAGCAACATAATCCATTTAGCAAGACCCTTCCCGTGATTTCCGGCGACATATTATTTACAAGAGTTAATCATTAATTAATACTTAGTCCCTTTGAAGATGCAAGTCCTAACAATAAGCCTAATTCTCAATTAGCATGCAATAATCGCTTTTACCGGTTCTTTTAGCAATATAACATGGTAGCAACTCAAATAGGCCTAGTGGGGATGTTACAAGTAGGAGTGTTAACAACGGTACCCACCTCGAGCACTAATTCCGGTCCCCGGAAGCAAAGTCCACGCCCGATCCGGAAATCCCCCACAACACCGCGCTACAACCCCAAAGAACACATGCAATTAATATTCCAAGTTTCAAACCAAAATCTGTCCCAAAATATCCGTTTAATAGTTTAGCCATTTTCACCTACGGAAAGTACCCGAGAAATTCCCAGAAAAATACTATCGCGATCCTCGTGACGAACCGGTCGAAACGAGTACCTGCACGTTCACCCACGAGTTTTCTATGCTGAGAACCAAATTCGACAAGAGAACCATCCCGAAGCAAGTCGATCGCAAAAACTGAATCTGAAAGTACTGTAAACAGAGGCTTCTCACCTTCGGAAAAATTCAGGAAATTCCAAGAAAATTTGGGGAGATTCCTCGTGATGTGTAGATGCAAAACGCCTTTTGAATCGCCCCAATCCGAGGTCTGTACGCGAAGATATCACCGAAACAACACAGCGCTGTCCAAATTCCCACCCCAGAAAGTGAGGTCACAAGATGATCCGAAAAACCCATGAAAAGCTCGGAATGGGAAAAACCAGTAAACACGGAAAGACGTAGCCCTACCTGTCGTGAAGACGATGGCGCAAGAATCGCTGAAAAATACTGCCGGGGTAGCTCGGGAGAGTCCGTGCACTGAAATGCGACGAAGGGAATCACAAGGGAACGAGCGTCGCGCCGCGCCGTAAAATCCAAACCTCGGAGTGTGTGCCACCACAAATCTTGGAAATCCTCCAGAAGATGTAGAACTCGAAGGGGAACAACTTTGCTGAAGACACCTTGGTGAGAGGAGGCTCGGAAATGGTGGAAAAAGTGAGAAGAAAGGAGCTCGGGCTGTTTAAATAGGCCTCCCAAACAATTAGAAAAATACCATCCGGGTCCCAACTTTCGGGCGCCCGGAAGTTTCCGGGCGCGCACAGTGCGGCCCGGCCCAAGACTTTCGGGCGCGCACAGTGCGGCCCGGCCCATGGCGCGCCGTCGGACGGGATCCGCGGTCCGTCCGACCCGCCTCAGAGCTCGCCACGTGTCGCCCGAAAAACCTCCACTCCTGCTGCGCCGCGTGGCCAACCCCGGAAGTCGACACGTGTCCCCGGTCAACAGTACCGTCGCGCCTGCGCGCCTGCCCTCGCCAGCTGCCCCTCCTGCCCGCACTGTGAGGTCCCGAAATCCCCCGCGTAGGGTTGCTGGTTGTTGGGCAGCTTTAGGTCGCCGTTGGGGGTGTTGCTGCGCGCGTTGGGGTCCAGAAATGGATTCGTGGTGCATTTTGGGATTTGTGTTGCATCACTGGAGGCCTGCGTGGTGTGTCGGTGATGTTTGCGCGCAATTTGGACACATCTGGTGGACTTCGGGCTTAAATTGAGACCCCGTGGGAAATTGGAAGACCCGTCGGGTGCTTTGAAGTGATTTCGCGCGATTCAGATGTCAAAATTGGACTCCGGGTGAAGTCCGGATAAAAGTTTACCTCTCTGGTCGCCTTCGGGAATTTTTAGAGTTGGAATTTGGCTAATCGGACTTTAAAAATGGACCCGGCGCGAAAATCGGATCGAGTGGGCATTCGGCAAATTTTCGGGTGAGAATTTGGAGAAATGGACATCGTTTTTGGATTCAGCGCGCGAAATTGCTAAGAATGGACTATTTATTTGTTTGATTTGGAGCCCGGTTGAATTGCGCGTTTTTTGAGGCATCGCGGCACGTTTATCGAGGTTCGGCGCGGATCCCGTGGCAGCTTGGCGGCACGGATCCCGAGGGCGCGGCAGGTGTACGGGCGCGGCAGGGGGGAGCAGACGCGCCCTCAGCGCGGAGCGCGCGGGGGCCGCCACCTGGCGGGCCCCCGTTGGCGCCCGCGCGGGCGCGGGGGCACGCGCGCCCGTGTAACGGGCGCGTGTCCCGCGCCTGGGGTGGCACGGTGCAACGCGCCCGTGTGGCGGGCGCGTTGCCGTGCGCCACGTGGCGCGTGGGCGCGCGCGTGGACCGGGCGCGCGCGCCCATGCGCCGTGGACCAGGGCTGGGGGCTTCCTATTGGTTGGCGCCGTGAACCAGCATTGTGGACCGGGACCGTGGACCACCCTCTTTCTCCCCTTTTTCTTCTTCTTCTTCTTTCTCCCCCGCGCCTTCTTTCTTCTCTTTTCTTTCTTTCTTCTCCATCCGAGCGAGAGGGAGAGTGAGGGAGATGGTGGGAGGTGCGGCGTGGCGTCGTGGGCCTCGTGGAGCACGCGAGTTTTTTCGTGGGGAGCGTTTCGGCGACGGCAGCGCAGTCGGGTAGGTCCCGTGTGTTGGTTTTACTGTATTTTTGTACAGTTTTCGGGGCGACCTTTTGGACTGTAATTAACCCTCTTGCTCTTTTCTGTGTCCGGCACCGTGCACCGTTTTGCGTGCGGACTCCGTTTTGCGTGCGGACTCCGGCACCGTGCATCGTTTTGCGTGCGGACTCCGTTTTGCGTGCGGACTCCGTTTTGCGTGCGGACTCCGGCACCGTGCACCGTTTTGCGTGCGGACTCCGGCACCGTGCACCGTTTTGCGTGCGGACTCCGTTTTGCATGCGGACTCCGGCACCGTGCACCGTTTTGCGTGCGGACTGCGTTTTGCGTGCGGTTTCCGGCACCGTGCACCGTTTTGCGTGCGGATTTCGACGCCGTGCACCGTTTCGCGTGCAGACTCCATTTTTGGTGCGGACTCCGGCAGCGTGCTCCGTTTTGCGAGCGGACTCCGGCGGCGTGCTCCGTTTTGCGTGCGGACTCCGACGGCGTGTCCCGTTTTGCGTGCGGATCGCGTGGAGGCCAATTGCAAGTGTCTACGAGCAATTGGTGGCAAATCGAGGTGGGTGGCCTTATCTCCAAGTTTTATGGACTGTACAGTATTTCTACTGATGTAGGACTATGCATGATAGTTTATTTCATTGTGTAGTATGCTAGATTGTAGGAATTGTTATTCCTTTTATTATCTGTTGATACAGCTATCTTGGAACTTGACCTAGCACCCCCGTCATATGTTGCATGTGTAACCAGACCAGTAGAAAACCCTCACTTGGGCTAGGGTTAATTATGTTTAGACACCCACACTGTTTTGCTATCCCTGGACATAGTGTTATCCTCGCCCGGGTAGTGGGCCGAGAGGTCGGGATTTTCTTTTAGTGTGGGATGCGTTTGCACTCGTGCTTGGGAGCAGAGTGGAGTCTGGTAGTTGTAGCGGGTTGCTTATCTGTGCCGGGAGCCGTTTGGGTATACGGTAGTCCCGAGAGGTCTTGTTTCCCTGTTGCACAGTCGTGGGAGAGAGCCGTTGAGTAGACGGTAGTCCCGGGCCGTCGAGTATTTTCCGGTCCGTCTTGTTGGGAACCGTTGGGGTTGACGGTGGTCCCAGGTCGTTGAGTGTTGTCCGACCTGTTTTGTTACCCTGAGTTGTGGGTCGTTCCTGGCTGTGGAGTATCTCCAGCCAGTGAGCCTTGTGCCGCGAGCCGTTGGTGAGGCTAGCGTCTCGTGTTTCGAGTTAGCCGAGCAGCTGAGTCGTCGAGAGTGCTCCGACTGTTGTGCGAGGTATTTGGGGATCTTGAGCCCTACCGTTCTGAGAGTGAGCGTGGATTTTGACTAGCCTGCATATGCCTATGTTTGATACTCTATGCCGCGCCGTTCTACTCAGTTGGAGTCGCGTCCTGAGATGCCGCTGTGGATACGATGGTTGGCCTGTTGAGGCAGTCTTCCGCAGTTGAGGCAGCGATGGGCCTGTTGAGGCAGTTTTGCGCGAGGGATGAGTTAGTAGGACAGGACGCCCCACGTAAATCCCGTCCTCATGTGGATGTGTGGTAGTGGGCAGGAGCGTTCCTAGTCGTCGGGCGCAGGCTTGATTGGACCTTTGAGGTAGTCAGTTCGTTTGGGTCGTTTGAGCACCTTGGGTGCGAGTGGTCTCTTTTACTTTCATCTGTTCCACTTTTGAGTGTCTGGTTAGAGGCATGGTAGCTGTAGAGTAGTTTCCAGCTTTTCTTTCAGATTTCTTTGCCTGTTATCTTTTGCCTCTAGTAGACTTAGTGGGCAGACCGTTGGGCTTGTTGACGGTACCCACTGAGAACTACTGTGGGAAGTAGTTCTCACACCCGTCGTGGTGTCTTTTCCCCAGGGACTTCTTTTTCTGTTCCTGTGCTCCTGTTGCTGATCCTTCGGACCGAGGCGAGGGAGTCGCGAGCTTGTTCCCTACCCGTCGTTGGAGTGTAGCGGTACCCCCCTTCAGAGGAGAGCTTCGGTTGATAGTTTACTTCTTCTTCCTCTGTTGAGAGACCTTTGTAGAGAGGTATAGAGTTGTACTTTATTTTTCAGTTTGAGAGACTGATGTTGTGAGGATATTTTCTTGTATCGAGGGCTTGTACACTGATGTACTTTTTGGAGATATCTCCCTTTTGAGTTCTGTATTAGAGGATTTTGTATATGATAGTATTCGGGGAGATGGATATTCTATTTTTTTTCAGTTGTACAGTACTTGGACTTCAGTTTTAGTAGTCTACTTTCAGCTCTCTGATGTCTGTTTACTGTAGTTGATTCTTTCTGCAGGTTAGACGCTTCGTCTGTACGGCAGTTTCCGTACAGATGGCGGATCTGTTGGCGAGCCCGGGTGGCAGTTTCCACCCCGGGGCGTGACAGATTAGAGTGGTATCGGAGCCTAGGTTGTAGGTCGTGATGGACTTAGAAATCCTAGGCTTGCGGTTGGACATTAGGATGACTACGTGAGAGTCGTGGCTTTTAGCGAGAGTCCTGATTGAGTTTTTACCTCTCCCAAGAGACGGGATGAGAGTTTGGCATGTTTATTCTCCTAATCGATTATGTTGGTTGCAGACAACATAATGCTATGGAATGGATGACATGTCTTAGACTTTCGCTGGATTGGGTCGTATGGTTGTTGTGTCCAGACGTTTGTAGTTGTGCAGTGGGTTGCGATACCCCTGAGACGTCGTGTTGTGAAAAGGACACACCCCGCCCTGGCTGAGTTACCAGGAGGGCGTTTTCCCTGGCTGAGTTACCAGGAGGGCATTTTTCCCTGGCTGAGTTACCAGGAGGGTATTTTTCCCTGGCTAAGTTACCAGGAGGGCGTTTTCCCTGGCTGAGTTACCAGGAGGGCGTATTCCCTGGCTGAGTTACCAGGAGGGCATTTTTCCCTGGCTGAGTTACCAGGAGGGCATTTTTCCCTGGCTGAGTTACCAGGAGGGCGTTTTCCCTGGCTGAGTTACCAGGAGGGCGTATTCCCTGGCTGAGTTACCAGGAGGGCATTTTTCCCTGGCTGAGTTACCAGGAGGGCATTTTTCCCTGGCTGAGTTACCAGGAGGGCGTTTTCCCTGGCTGAGTTACCAGGAGGGCGTTTTCCCTGGCTGAGTTACCAGGAGGGCATTTTTCCCTGGCTGAGTTACCAGGAGGGCGTTTTCCCTGGCTGAGTTACCAGGAGGGCGTATTCCCTGGCTGAGTTACCAGGAGGGCGTATTCCCTGGCTGAGTTACCAGGAGGGCGTTTTCCCTGGCTGAGTTACCAGGAGGGCGTTTTTCCTGGCTGAGTTACCAGGAGGGCATTTTTCCCTGGCTGAGTTACCAGGAGGGCGTTTTCCCTGGCTGAGTTACCAGGAGGGCGTATTCCCTGGCTGAGTTACCAGGAGGGCGTTTTCCCTGGCTGAGTTACCAGGAGGGCGTTTTCCCTGGCCGAGCTACCAGATGGATAATTATCACTTGCCGAGTTACCAGATGGATAATTATCACTGGCCGAGTTACCAGATGGATAATTATCACTGGCCGAGTTACCAAATGGATAATTATCACTGGCCGAGTTACCAGAAGGATAATTATCACTGGCCGAGTTACCAGAAGGATAATTATCACTGGCCGAGTTACCAGATGGATAATTATCACTGGCCGAGTTACCAGATGGATAATTATCACTGGCCGAGCTACCAGGTGGATAATTATCACTGGCCGAGTTACCAGATGGATAATTATCACTGGCCGAGTTACCAGATGGATAATTATCACTGGCCGAGTTACCAGATGGATAATTATCACTGGCCGAGTTACCAGATGGATAATTATCACTGGCCGAGTTACCAGGAGGACATTTTGCCCTGGCCGAGTTACCAGCAGGATACTTTCCACTGGCCGAGCTACCAGATGGGTACATAGCCCTGGTCGAGTTACCAGGTGATTGCTTTACTGAGACCGAGATGGTCTGACTGGACGCCGAGATTTGGGGGCATCGAGTTCGTCCTGTTGGACTACTAGGAGCTCGGTTGTTGACTTGGAACCAGTTTCGTGCTTTGCGGCTCAGGGCCTTCTTTCCTGACAGTGTAAGCAGAAACTGAAAAAGGGATCTTAGACTCCTGCAGTAGGGGAGTCGACCTCTTTTGGAGTATGTTCGCGAGTTTTGCGATTGTTGAGCCGGGTACCCTTTGTCGCCTGGATGAGGCCCAGGAGGTTGAGCTAGTTGAGAAAGGACTGCATCGGAATATCTATCACTTGGGGTATTCTCGGCGAGTGCCGACGTTAGATGCAGCTATTGAGCGTGCTTAGCGGGTTGACCGAGGATCAGTGATCATGTCAGAGATAGACGGAGCGCCAGGGACCAGCTCCGGGGAGAGGCATCCAGTGCCGCCTGAGTTTGGACAGTCGAGAAGATCGAGACCCCGGGGCCGCCACGATCCCAGTCTGAGGGTCGTGAGTCTCAGAGGAGACAGAGACCAGGAGGTTTTTCCGCGGCCGATGTATCAGCAGCAGCAGCGGGATGACTGTGTCCTTGGCGGTGGGCTGCATTCTGCGCCGTAGTGTGACCACAGGCAGGGCACAGATCATGGTCTTGTCCTAAAGCGGGGTCATCAGTCACATTGGCAGCTTCGGCTCCTCCTCCTCCGCTCTTCCAGACAGGCGGAGTTTCGACAGGTTGGCCAGATAGTTAAGGCCACTTCTTCGCGGCAGTCCGACGGACGACCACCCCGAGCGAGAGCGTCTATGTCGCACAGGATGAGGATTCGGGGGCAGCTAGCCACGTGGTGGCAGATACTAATCTTATCTCCCCTTCACGCACTTTAGCGTTATTTGTTACCGGAGCATCGCATTCATTTCTTCTGTAGGGCATTTGCTTTGTTGGATGGGCTAGAGATAGGACCCTTAGCTTGTGCTCGCGAAGTTCAGATACCTGATCACGTGTTGCACATAGATGGGTGTTATTGGTCCTGCCCAGCGCAGTTGGGGCCCTGGTTTTTGCCTGTTGATATTTTGGCCCTTCCTCAGCTCCGGGATTTCGAGGTAGTGTTGGGCATAGGACTGAGAAGATCTGAGCCCTTGATGCTTGAGTATACCACACCGTTGATACACGGTGGTGATGCCACGCCGTTGGTGCACGGCAGTGATGCCACGCCGTTGATACACGGTGGTGATGCCACGCCGTTGATACACGGTGGTGATGCCACGCCGTTGATACACGGTGGTGATGCCACGCCGTTGATACACGGTGGGGATGCCACGCCGTTGATACACGGTGGTGATGCCACACCGTTGATACACGGTGGTGATACCACGCCGTTGGTGCACGGCGGTGATGCCACGCTGTTGGTGCACGGCAGTGATGCCACGCCGATGGTGCACGGCAGTGATGCCACGTTGTAGGTACACAACGGTGAGAGCTTTTGGGGATGTTTCGGACTTTTGATCGCGAGTTTGGGCATCAGCTTTATGATCGCCTTGCGAGCCAGTTTTCAGTCCCATTCACCGACGGTTTGGTGCCCGTCAGGGTGTTCTCTTTTAGTTGAGGGATCGACTTCGACCCGTGGGTCCGTTGGGGTTATGATAGCATGTTGAGTGACCAACTGTGGCATGGGATTGTGTCTCTTGAGGATCCCTTTGAGGTTAGCCTGCAGTTGAGTAGTCCACTCAGGTGGTTTTGGATCGGGAGGTAACCGAGTGAATACCCCAACTTATTGGATTCCCTTCCTTATTGGTTGAGTGTGCCGGTTTGCTTCGGGTCGCCTTGTTGAGGTGGGCACCATGACGTGGTTTGGTGCGTGTTGCGCTAGTGGTTATTTCAGCTTCCCCCAGCCTTTTCTTGGAGCCCTTTGGTATTTCACGTCTCAGCTCAGTAGTGATGTGTTTTTCCCCGCCCGTGATTTACTTGCCCCTTTGAGATCCGTGATTATGGAGTACGAGGGACGCCCGTTGCAATTTCTGGCTCGAGAGATAAGAGGATTGCACATCGGGTCATACCGTACTTGTTGTTGTTACGGAGTAATCACGAGGAGCGAGTGGGGTCTAGGGAGCTGGAGACGTATTGTTAGATACCGAGCCGTGGTATTCTTGACTCCTGATGGGCTTGATCTAGTTTCGAGGATGAAACTTCCTTTTAGTGGGGGAGGATGTGAGGTCCCGAAATCCCCCGCGTAGGGTTGCTGGTTGTTGGGCAGCTTTAGGTCGCCGTTGGGGGTGTTGGTGCGCGCGTTGGGGTCCAGAAATGGATTCGTGGTGCATTTTGGGATTTGTGTTGCATCACTGGAGGCCTGCGTGGTGTGTCGGTGATGTTTGCGCGCAATTTGGACACATCTGGAGGACTTCGGGCTTAAATTGAGACCCCATGGGAAATTGGAAGACCCGTCGGGTGCTTTGAAGTGATTTCGCGCGATTCAGATGTCAAAATTGGACTCCGGGTGAAGTCCGGATAAAAGTTTACCTCTCCGGTCGCCTTCGGGAATTTTTAGAGTTGGAATTTGGCTAATCGGACTTTAAAAATGGACCCGGCGCGAAAATCAGATCGAGTGGGCATTCGGCAAATTTTCGGGTGAGAATTTGGAGAAATGGACATCGTTTTTGGATTCAGCGCGCGAAATTGCTAAGAATGGACTATTTATTTGTTTGATTTGGAGCCCGGTTGAATTGCGCGTTTTTCGAGGCATCGCGGCACGTTTTTCGAGGTTCGGCGCGGATCCCGTGGCAGCTTGGCGCCACGGATCCCGAGGGCGCGGCAGGTGTACGGGCGCGACAGGGGGGAGCAGACGCGCCCTCAGCGCGGAGCGCGCGGGGGCCGCCACCTGGCGGGCCCCCGTTGGCGCCCGCGCGGGCGCGGGGGCACGCGCGCCCGTGTAACGGGCGCGTGTCCCGCGCCTGGGGTGGCACGGTGCAACGCGCCCGTGTGGCGGGCGCGTTGCCGTGCGCCACGTAGCGCGTGGGCGTGCGCGTGGACCGGGCGCGCGCGCCCATGCGCCGTGGACCGGGGCTGGGGGGCTTCCTATTGGTTGGCGCCGTGAACCAGCATTGTGGACCGGGACCGTGGACCACCCTCTTTCTCCCCTTTTTCTTCTTCTTCTTCTTTCTCCCCCGCGCCTTCTTTCTTCTCTTTTCTTTCTTTCTTCTCCACCCGAGCGAGAGGGAGAGTGAGGGAGATGGTGGGGGGTGCGGCGTGGCGTCGTGGGCCTCGTGGAGCGCGCGAGTTTTTTCGTGGGGAGCGTTTCGGCGACGGCGGCGCAGTCGGGTAGGTCCCGTGTGTTGGTTTTACTGTATTTTTGTACAGTTTTCGGGGCGACCTTTTGGACTGTAATTAACCCTCTTGCTCTTTTCTGTGTCCGGCACCGTGCACCGTTTTGCGTGCGGACTCCGTTTTGCGTGCGGACTCCGGCACCGTGCACCGTTTTGCGTGCGGACTCCGGCACCGTGCACCGTTTTGAGTGCGGACTCCGGCACCGTGCACCGTTTTGCGTGCGGACTCCGGCACCGTGCACCGTTTTGCGTGCGGACTCCGTTTTGCGTGCGGTTTCCGGCACCGTGCACCGTTTTGCGTGCGGATTTCGACGCCGTGCACCGTTTCGCGTGCAGACTCCGTTTTTGGTGCGGACTCCGGCAGCGTGCGCCGTTTTGCGTGCGGACTCCGGCGGCGTGCTCCGTTTTGCGTGCGGACGACGGCGTGTCCCGTTTTGCGTGCGGATCGCGTGGAGGCCAATTGCAAGTGTCTACGAGCAATTGGTGGCAAATCGAGGTGGGTGGCCTTATCTCCAAGTTTTATGGACTGTACAGTATTTCTACTGATGTAGGACTATGCATGATTGTTTATTTCATTGTGTAGTATGCTAGATTGTAGGAATTGTTATTCCTTTTATTATCTGTTGATACAGCTATCTTGGAACTTGACCTAGCACCCCCGTCATATGTTGCATGTGTAACCAGACCAGTAGAAAACCCTCACTTGGGCTAGGGTTAATTATGTTTAGACACCCACACTGTTTTGCTATCCCTGGACATAGTGTTATCCTCGCCCGGGTAGTGGGCCGAGAGGTCGGGATTTTCTTTTAGTGTGGGATGCGTTTGCACTCGTGCTTGGGAGCAGAGTGGAGTCTGGTAGTTGTAGCGGGTTGCTTATCTGTGCCGGGAGCCGTTTGGGTATACGGTAGTCCCGAGAGGTCTTGTTTCCCTGTTGCACAGTCGTGGGAGAGAGCCGTTGAGTAGACGGTAGTCCCGGGCCGTCGAGTATCTTCCGGTCCGTCTTGTTGGGAACCGTTGGGGTTGACGGTGGTCCCAGGTCGTTGAGTGTTGTCCGACCTATTTTGTTACCCTGAGTTGTGGGTCGTTCCTGGCTGTGCAGTATCTCCAGCCAGTGAGCCTTGTGCTGCGAGCCGTTGGTGAGGCTAGCGTCTCGTGTTTCGAGTTAGCCGAGCAGCTGAGTCGTCGAGAGTGCTCCGACTGTTGTGCGAGGTATTTGGGGATCTTGAGCCCTACCGTTCTGAGAGTGAGCGTGGATTTTGACTAGCCTGCATATGCCTATGTTTGATACTCTATGCCGCGCCGTTCTACTCAGTTGGAGTCGCGTCCTGAGATGCCGCTGTGGATACGATGGTTGGCCTGTTGAGGCAGTCTTCCGCAGTTGAGGCAGCGATGGGCCTGTTGAGGCAGTTTTGCGCGAGGGATGAGTTAGTAGGACAGGACGCCCCACGTAAATCCCGTCCTCATGTGGATGTGTGGTAGTGGGCAGGAGCGTTCCTAGTCGTCGGGCGCAGGCTTGACTGGACCTTTGAGGTAGTCAGTTCGTTTGGGTCGTTTGAGCACCTTGGGTGCGAGTGGTCTCTTTTACTTTCATCTGTTCCACTTTTGAGTGTCTGGTTAGAGGCATGGTAGCTGTAGAGTAGTTTCCAGCTTTTCTTTCAGATTTCTTTGCCTGTTATCTTTTGCCTCTAGTAGACTTAGTGGGCAGACCGTTGGGCTTGTTGACGGTACCCACTGAGAACTACTGTGGGAAGTAGTTCTCACACCCGTCGTGGTGTCTTTTCCCCAGGGACTTCTTCTTCTGTTCCTGTGCTCCTGTTGCTGATCCTTCGGACCGAGGCGAGGGAGTCGCGAGCTTGTTCCCTACCCGTCGTTGGAGTGTAGCGGTACCCCCCTTCAGAGGAGAGCTTCGGTTGATAGTTTACTTCTTCTTCCTCTGTTGAGAGACCTTTGTAGAGAGGTATAGAGTTGTACTTTATTTTTCAGTTTGAGAGACTGATGTTGTGAGGATATTTTCTTGTATCGAGGGCTTGTACACTGATGTACTTTTTGGAGATATCTCCCTTTTGAGTTCTGTATTAGAGGATTTTGTATATGATAGTATTCGGGGAGATGGATATTCTATTTTTTTTCAGTTGTACAGTGCTTGGACTTCAGTTTTAGTAGTCTACTTTCAGCTCTCTGATGTCTGTTTACTGTAGTTGATTCTTTCTGCAGGTTAGACGCTTCGTCTGTACGGCAGTTTCCGTACAGATGGCGGATCTGTTGGCGAGCCCGGGTGGCAGTTTCCACCCCGGGGCGTGACACGCACAGTTGACCAGCCAATAGGGAAGCGCCACGTGTCCCTGCCACTGACCGCTGCACCCGGTGCACGAGCCGCCGAAAGCCGAACCAATGGTACCCTGCCACGTGTCCACCCCGGTGCACCGTGAACCAATACCCAACCATCATGCTCCGTAGACCGGGAGCTGTGAACCGGCCTATGGGGTGATGCCACGTGTCCCCGCCTTGGTGCACGATGGCCGCGTGGACCGCGCGCCTGCCCGCGCGCCCGCGCGCTGCCCGCGCCCTGTGCCGCCGCCGTTCCGCCAGCCCGAGGCCGTGCCGCCGCCCGCCGACGCTGCCCGCCGCCGCCGGCGATCGCCGGAGTTACTATTCCGGCCGTGAACAGTACCCGAAGCTCAGAAAAATCAAGCAGATAGTCCATCTTGACCGTTTTCGCGCGCTGAATCCGAATTTGACGTCCGCTTTGCCAAATTCCCACTCTAAAAATTGCCAAATGCCCCTGGAAAGGTATTCTTGGTCCAATTTCGCGCCGAGCCCAATCTTAATATCCGTTTCGCACGAAAACACTTCCAGAGACCCGACAGAGTCAACCGATCACCCATGTGATCCATTTGAGCCTGGA
Organism: Tillandsia leiboldiana; assembly: GCA_029204045.2. Classification (NCBI taxonomy): domain Eukaryota; kingdom Viridiplantae; phylum Streptophyta; class Magnoliopsida; order Poales; family Bromeliaceae; genus Tillandsia; species Tillandsia leiboldiana. The sequence goes on along the minus strand of CM055062.1, from coordinate 37,588,668 downwards.
GTCCAACACTTGTGTCCAATTGTGCCCTAAACACCTCCGGCACACCGCGTAGGCCTCCGATGGCCACCGCAACGCACTGCAACAGCTCTGCGGAGATCCAGGTCATCACACCGACGGTAGTATCCTGCTAAGCCCAAGAAACTCCGGACCTCAGTAACCGTCGTCGGTCTAGGCCAATCCCGAACAACATCAATCTTCGTCGGGTTCACTGCCACTCCAGCGGCTTAAACCACAGGGCCTAAAAATGCAACTTCCCGAAGCCAGAATTCACACTTCTTAAGTTTGGCATACAACTTCTTCTCTCTCAGAAGCTGCAGTACTATCCTTAAATGCTCCTCATTGCTTCGGGAGTAAATCAAAATATCATCAATAAACACCACGACAAACTGGTCCAAGTACGGTTGAAATATCCGGTTCATCAAATCCATGAATGTGGCTGGTGCATTAGTCAATCCAAACAGCATCACCATGAACTCATAATGCCCATACCGAGATCTAAACGCCGTCTTGGGTATGTCTTTAGCCCTCACCCTCAACTGGTGGTAACCGGACTGGAGATCAATCTTCGAAAACACCAGAGCTCCTTACAACTGGTCAAACAAATCGTCTATCCGTGATAAAGGATACTTGTTCCGGATGGTCACTTTGTTCAGTTCTCTGTAATCCACACACAGTCTAAGGGATCCATCCTTCTTTTTTACGAACAAAACTGGCGCTCCCCACAGAGACACACTAGGTCTAATGAAACCTTTATCCATCAGATCCTGCAGTTGTACCTTCAACTCTCTCAACTCGGCAGGTGCCATCCGATAAAGTGCCTTCGAGACTGGCGCGATTCCTGGAACCACGTCGGTCACAAACTCTATCTCCTTCTGTGACGCCCCACTTCCCAGGGGGTCACCCATCCTAGAACTACTCTAGCTCTAGCACGCTTAACTCTCATGTTCCTCTTGGATCTTGCTACCATCCAAAATGCTATAGCCGGGTTAGAGATTTAGTCCTATTATATCATTTATATAGAGGATTAATCCAAATTCCGGGGTGTCACATTCTTCCCCCCTTTAAGCCCTGACGTCCACGTCAGGCTCAAGCACACTCACAAGCACCAGGCGATGTGAGACTCGTCTCGCTAACTGTGACGCCCCACTTCCCAGGGGGTCACCCATCCTAGAACTACTCTAGCTCTAGCACGCTTAACTCTCATGTTCCTCTTGGATCTTGCTACCATCCAAAATGCTATAGCCGGGTTAGAGATTTAGTCCTATTATATCATTTATATAGAGGACTAATCCAAATTCCGGGGTGTCACATTCTTCCCCCCTTTAAGCCCTGACGTCCACGTCAGGCTCAAGCACACTCACAAGCACCAGGCGATGTGAGACTCGTCTCGCTAGCCTTAGCCGACCTTGTGGGGAGCTGCACTCCACCCACAACGGTCATTAGCCGGGGAGCCTCGCTCTACCCGCTATATAACCCTGGCTTAGCCGAGACTCATCTCACATTTCCGGCTGGTGAATGGCTCTGATACCAACTGTGACACCCCACTTCCCAGGGGGTCACCCATCCTAGAACTACTCTAGCTCTAGCACGCTTAACTCTCATAACCTCTTGGATCTTACTACCATCCAAAATGCTATAGCTGGGTTAGAGATTTAGTCCTATTATATCATTTATATAGAGGACTAATCCAAATTCCGGGGGTGTCACATTCTTCCCCCCTTTAAGCCCTGACGTCCACGTCAGGCTCAAGCACACTCACAAGCACCAGGCGATGTGAGACTCGTCTCGCTAGCCTTAGCCGACCTTGTGAGGAGCTGCACTCCACTCACAACGGTCATTAGCCGGGGAGCCTCGCTCTACCCGCTATATAACTCTGGCTCAGCCGAGACTCATTTCACATTTCCGGCTAGTGAATGGCTCTGATACCAACTGTGACGCCCCACTTCCCAGGGGGTCACCCATCCTAGAACTACTCTAGCTCTAGCACGCTTAACTCTCATGTTCCTCTTGGATCTTGGTACCATCCAAAATGCTATAGCCGGGTTAGAGATTTAGTCCTATTATATCATTTATATAGAGGACTAATCCAAATTTCGGGGTGTCACACCTTCTCCGGCGGCATAATCGTCAGCTCAAGAGAAAACACATTCGGAAACTCTCAGACGATAGGGATTTCCTCGAGTCCCGGTGCCGTCGTAGGGACCTCAACAATAGTTGCCAGGAAAGCCATGCAACCTCTACTCATCATCCGTCTAGCTCTCGCTGAGAAAACGGTCGCTATGAACAGCGTTCTCTGGCAGCCTCGGTAGGTGAACTCCTCCTGTCCGGGCTCTCGGAGGGTCACCGTCTTCTCTCTATAATCAATGGTAGCATAATATCGGGATAACCAATCTATACCCAACACTACATCAAAATCTCGGAGCTGGCGTAGGACCAACAAATCAATAGGTAAAATCCAGGGTCCAAACTGCACTGGGCAGGACCGACAACACTCATCTACGTGTAACATGCGATCGAAAATCTGGACCTCACGTGCACAAGCTAACGGTCCTATCTCTAGCCCATGCAACGATGCAAATTCTCTACTGATGAATGAGTTAGATACTCCAGTATCAAATAATGCTCTAGCACGAGTGGAGGAGATAAGGATAATACCTGCCACCACCTGATCAGCCGCCAAGGAGTCTTCTACCTGAGCAGCATATACTCGCCCGCTCGGAGGTGGTCGCCTGTCCGGCTGTCGTGAAGAGGTGGCCTGATCAACCAGGCCAAAGTGTAGGTTTTTATATATTTAAGGATCCACACGGATCTAAATAGGTACTATCAAACAACTAGAGGGGGGGTGAATAGGTGTAATACTTATAAAACCAATCTCAGTGCAAAATAAAAACCAATGCGGAAAATAAAAATTGCACACCAAGATTTACGTGGAAACTCCAATCCAGGAGAAAAACCACGGGACCAACACGCAATAACAATCCACTAAGAAAAGAAGAATAACAAGGTGATTACCGACTCCACGGACTCCAACCCCTCCTTAAACTTCTTCGGATCTTGCGCTCACCGATTGCACGTCCACTGCACACGTTCGAATCCACGAACGCCACTCGAATCTACGAGCACACGTTTCGAATCCACGAAACGCCTTTAACACACCGAATCCACGATGCTACGTCGGATCCACGACGCAAACTTATTAAAAGCTTCGATGGTGATCCTTTGCTTAGATTATCATTGAAGAACGTAGAAGGAATCTCTAAGCAAAGACTAGATCAATTCGACAAAAGATAGATCTTGGAAGAACCGTCGAATTGACCTAAAAGAGGCTATAAAGAAGAACGATAAAAACCTAGTCTCTAGGGTTGCTCTCAAGTGTTTTATATATTAATCGGTAGTTCTTGAGAAACCATAAGTGTCTATTTGTAGGTTAGAAACCTTTGGAAAGAGATAAGCATCAAAAACTGACTTAACAGAGTTTTTCCCGCACGACGGTCCGGACTGGTTCAGGACTGTCGTCTTTTTTCAGCAATTCCTGAAAAAACAAGGTTCGGGGTCCGGACCGTGGATTTCAGTCCGGACTGGAATTCTGATCCGGACTGGTTCAGGACTGTCGTCTTTTTTTCAGCAATTTTCCTGAAAAAACAGTTCAGGGTCCGGACTAGAACTCTGATCCGGACTGGTTCAGGACTGGAATTCTGATCCGGACTCTGAACATCCAATTTGTCCAGTTTTTTATTTTTAAGCAATGAAAACTTATCCAAGTGTTTCTAAACTACACAAATGTATTCGGATCACCAAAATTATTTAGTTAAACGTACCTGATCATTCCGAATCCATTTTCCTTAAGATTGATGTATATGATTCACAATTCTTCAACTTTAATCTTCAAGACTCAAAACACTGAGTGTCAACTTGAGCTCTTGTTGAATCTTCTCTGAGTCTTTGATTGCTGATTGACAATTTGATCACTTCAAGACTCCGACTCAACTCACGAAATATGCCAACAAAAAGCTGTAACAATCTCCCCCTTTGGCAATTTCGTGACAAAACCCAAAAATACATAAAACGCTCAAGACACTCATCTTAAACCAAAAAATCGAAACTCAATGTCATCACCAAAACATTGACTTTCTTTGCGTGAAAGATCCAATAAACAAAAATTACATTTGAACCAATCTTAGAACAAACTCAATGACTTAGGACTTGGAGTCTTAAAGTGATGTAAATCCTGCAAAACAAAACTCCAAACAAAATCAAAAGTCAGTCGTTTGAAATTAAATGTAAATCCTACATTTGATTCGTCCTTTTGGTTCTTTTTATTTTTCGGCTCCTTTTTCATCATCTCTTTTCTTTTTCTCCCCCTATCTTGAGCATCTCTGTTCTCCCCCTATCTCTGTTCTCCCCCTATTTCTGTTCTCCCCCTTTTTGTCACAAATTGTCAAACAGTGAATATAGGCAAAAAGAAATCACTAACACCATTAGTTCATAGAGAAAGAGAGATAAAAGCTCAGTTCCGGTATATAACAAAAACGCCGATTTCGTACCGGTCCTCGAAGGCAAAAATCACAAAAATTCTTGAAACAAATCCAAATATTGAAATCTTTCAAATACCGATTTGCATTCCATCAAGAAAATAATTTAAGTGCTTGAAAATAATATGAGATCACATAGATGTCATTCAATCCAATTAATTTTACAAAAATTAAAAAGATTTACTCCGAAATCATGAAAAATAAAGATAAAACATTATAAACCGTTTTTCATATTATATACGTCAAACACAAGTCATCAAAAATAATCTAGAGATCCAAACTCTATCAAGATATAACGGATTTACAAAGATGACTTACAGAGATTTCCAAATGACATCAATTTGATTTCTACCCTTTCAAATTTGAGATAAGCACTAAAATACCTAAGGGTGGCTCTTTGAGCATCTTTCAACTATCCCACCTTATACCAACCAGGAGATTGTTCAAAATATAAGAACTTTGAATATGAATCTCCAAATGCTTCAACTAAAAATTTTAAAAAAATATTTTTCAAGCATCAAAACATGTGGTAGCTTCACACACAGCCCGGACGACCGGGGTGGCACCTCTTTCCAACATGTGGTGGTAGTTTTCACACTCCTTTCGGATGTAACTCTTTCCACATCTTTTGCAATTCATTTCATTACCCTTGTAAGAAAATGCAATCTCTTATGTGAAAGAATTAAATCCCAAATTTTAGTCTATCGGTTGTCTCATGTTTATCACAATGAATTCACACAACCGAGATAGGTTAAGCATCTAAAGGTTACACATGATTACCAAAATTTGATGTATATAACTATCAAAAACTCCTATAATGAAGTATCTTCAAGAATTATGATTATGGAGTAAAGTTGATAATTCATATAAAATTAAATTGGAGTGATTGAAAGTGAAAACCCTTTTTATTCAATGCACTTGTTCCTTAAAACCCTTTTGTTTAAAAACAAAATATAAAAACGAAGAGCATTGAAAACATGTAATGCAGAGATTCAGAAAAATATGAAAGGAAAACCAATCAAAGCATTACATACAGTCATAAGCTATTTAGAACTTAAGAAAAGGAAAGATACCACCTTTCCGATTCCAAAATCGTCGGATTTTGGGTTGTCTTGATTCATTGTGGTTGGGAGATGATAGCTTTGACTGTTGATCCACCTTAGGTCTTTGCCTCGCAATGATCCACTTGTATGATTGATGTTGTGGCTCGGACCTTTGGTGGTTTGAGTGAACTCCTTTGACTTGATGAGTCTTTTGATTCCGTTGAGTTCGCTCCGTAGATGAAGTTGCCGAAGAATTCCTCTTTCTCTTTTTCGGGCATGTCTTCATCAAGTGTCCTTCAAGTCCACATTGGTGACAATTTCTTCCTTTCAATTTAGTTGTGGAACTTGAATCCTTCACAGTTTGGTTCTTTTTAAATCCCAAACCAACCTTATTTGTTTGACCTAATCCGGACATACAATCAAATTTCTTGGAACCAGTTGAAAGCCTTTGTATGTCGGATTTAAGTTGATGAACTTGCTTGGTCAAAGCTTGGTTGGTGACATGAATCTCCTCAAACAATTTTTCTAGAAAACCAATCTTGTCCATATATGATTTAGCGTTTGTCTCCGATTGGTTTCGCTTTTCTTGGAGGATTTTATTATTATCCAATAAACGTTCTCGTTCCTCCTCGAGATCATGAAGTTTTGTCTTTAAAGCATGATTCTCGTCTTGAACCTCAAGTCGTTGCTTCCTCAACTTCTTAATATGCTTGGCCATCTTCTTTGATTCCGTAAGAAGTTGTTGATATGCCTCAACAAGTTCTTCTTCATCCGACTCCCCCTCACTTGATGACTCTCCATCGGATGTTGATGTTTCATGCAAAATCAAAGGAATAGAGTCAGTGATTAACGATGATAAGCAAACATTAGAAGAGGGAATTTGAGAGGCATGAAAGGCAACGACTTTTTCCTCTTTACTTGAGGTCGATTCATTAGAAGTAGAATCGTCCCAAGTTTTCGCTTGCAAAGCCTTCTTTTTATATGATTTCGGAGAAGGATAATCCGTTGAAATATGGCCGTAGCCTTTGCATCTATAACATCGGATTTCCCCTTCGAATTCATCTTTTTCCTTAGAAGGTTTTGCAAAGCTTTTGAGGTTAGAGGATTTAGAACCCGATGATCCTTTAGACGTTTTCGAGGATGAAGATCCATCGGTTCGTTTTTTCCAAAACTTCCGACGAAATTTCTTTATGATCCGCGCCAATTGTTCTTCAAAATCGGCAAAAGTAATTTCATCGTCGGAACTTGATTCGCCATCTTCTTCCTTTGTGGATTTGAATGCAACACCTATAAGCTTAGAATAAGACTTGGAAGAAACTTGATTAGTAGGAAAAGTCATCTCATAAGTTTGTAAAGCACCTACTAATTCCTCTACTCTCATCTCATCCGGATGACTAACGGTTTCAATGGCGGTAACCTTTGCCCTAAACCGTTCCGGAAGAGTCCGAAGTATCTTTCTTACAATTTTCGACTCCGGGATCTTTTCTCCTAAATTAGCACAAGTATTGATTACATCTTGAAGTCTAGTGTAATAATCTGTAAACAATTCATGCTCTTCCATATGAATAGAGTCAAATTGACTTGTAAGCATCTGGAGCTTTTGAATTTTTACTAGATTAGTACCCTCATGTGTAATTTTGAGAATATCCCAAATTTCCTTCGCGGTTTCACACGCGGAAATTCGTGTGAACTCAGTCGAGGAAAGAGAATTAAATAAAGCGTTCATACCTTTCCCATTGTAAGAAGATCTTTCGAATTCCTCTTTGGACCATCTAGAGCGAGGTTTTGGGGTAGTATAATTTCCTACTTCCTCAACAGGATGCACCCAACCGTATTCCACGGATTGCCATACCCGCTCATCAATTGCGATGAGAAAAGCTCTCATCCGCACTTTCCAATAAGCATAATTAGTCCCATCAAAAAGAGGAGGTCTATAAATATTACCACTTTCACCCGACATGATAGATAAACCTAAAGCCCGCTCTGATACCACTTGTAGGTTTTTATATATTTAAGGATCCACACGGATCTAAATAGGTACTATCAAACAACTAGAGGGGGGGTGAACAGGTGTAATACTTATAAAACCAATCTCAGTGCAAAATAAAAACCAATGCGGAAAATAAAAATAGCACACCAAGATTTACATGGAAACTCCAATCCAGGAGAAAAATCACGGGACCAACACGCAATAACAATCCACTAAGAAAAGAAGAATAACAAGGTGATTACCGACTCCACGGACTCCAACCCCTCCTTCAACATCTTCGGATCTTGCGCTCACCGATTGCACGTCCACTGCACACGTTCGAATCCACGAACGCCACTCGAATCCACGAGCACACGTTTCGAATCCACGAAACGCCTTTAACACACCGAATCCACGATGCTACGTCGAATCCACGACGCAAACTTATTAAAAGCTTCGATGGTGATCCTTTGCTTAGATTATCATTGAAGAAACATAGAAGGAATCTCTAAGCAAAGACTAGATCAATTCGACAAAAGATAGATCTTGGAAGAACCGTCGAATTGACCTAAAAGCGGCTATAAAGAAGAACGATAAAAACCTATCCTCTAGGGTTGCTCTCAAGTGTTTTATATATTAATCGGTAGTTCTTGAGAAACCCTAAGAGTGGTGACCCTGATCCCCGTGTGGCTTCTCCCATGAACCGTGGTATAGAACACCTAGTGTTGGTGTATCTGGTCCATAGTGCATCAAAGGGATGCCACAGATGGACCCCGTGTGATATCCACAGCCGGATTGGCCTTCGGCTGCATTTGCCGAAGTTTCGGTTTTGTTTTGGGCCAATCAGAGGTTGGATTTGGATTCAGCGCGGAAAAACGCTTGAAAACGGCTGTTTGCTTGTTAAATTTGGAGTCCGGATGCCCAAAAACGGACCCCCGGAAGTTTTCGCTGAATTTCGGTGCATGGGAGGGGCCGTGGACGGCCGGCTGCCACGTGGCGGCTTGTGATTGGGCCGGTCCGCAGCGCTCGGTCCACAGAGGGGAGCGGCTGGGTGCACGGACCCGGCGCATGGACACGTGGTGCCGCCTGTTTGGCGGGCTCGTGATGCGCGGTCTACTGGGAGGCGCGGCGGTGCATGGACCAAGGCGGGTGGACACGTGGCAGTCCCCGATTGGTCGGTGCACGCGGCGCGGTCCACGGAACCCGAAGTAGGGTGCGTGGACCGGGTGCAGGGGACACGTGTCGGCGTGCTACTCGCGAGCTCACGAGGCGCGACGCACGGGGTCGCGGGCGTGCGCCTCGGGGCGCGTGCGTGGCAGGCGGTCAGGCGGCGCCCTGCCCTCACGTGTGACCGCGACAGTGGCAGGGCCACATGTCGCCCTGCCACTGGCGGGCGCCACCTACCCGGTTTGACCGGGTAGGTGCCACGCGGCGGCACCACACGCGCCCCGCACAGCTGTTTACTGTGCGGGACACGTGTCGGTCCCGGGAGTGCCACGTGGCCACTCCCGGCGCGCCCCGCACAGCTGTTTGCTGTGCGGGTGACGTGGCGGCACGGAAAAGTTCCGGGCGGCTACAGTAACCCGCCCTTGCGCCCGGATTCGGGCGCCTGAAAGTTCGGGTGCGCCCGAATCTTGGGACAAATCGGGAATTTTCCCATTTGTTCCTGCGGCCTATTTAAAGGCCCGAGCTCTCTTCCTCTTCGACTTTTTGGCACTTCCGAGCTTCAAACCGACTGGAGCTCTTCAGCAAAGTTGATCCTCTCGCAGTGTAGCTTCCATCTGCTGAGTTTGGGGATTTTTGGGTGCACGCTTTTCGAGATTCTCATTTTCTTGGCGCGTCGCAACGCTCTTTCTTCGGTGCTTCTCCCGTTGCTCTTCGGTGCACGAGCTCTCCCGGCCTACTCCGAACATCTTTTCGAGCGATTCCTTCGCTGCTGGATCCGTGACAGGTGAGGCTACATTTTTGGTTTCTTCCACATTTTCTGGTTGTGCGTTTTTCGAGGAGTTTTCTCGTGCTCTCTGGGACCCTTTTTGCTGTGAGATTTTGGTGAGGGCAGCACCTTCTTTTGAGGAGATCTCCGCGCACGAGTCTCGGATCAGGACGTGCTTATAGACTTTTTTCATCTACTCGACGCGAGGATCATCGTGGATTTTTCTTGGAATTTTTGGAGACTTTCCCGAAGGTATACACTTTTCCTTTTATCTGTACAAGAGTTTACAGTTGGATGGTTTTGGGATTTTGCGCACCGATACTGTGGAATTTGTAACTTGGCCTACGGTGCTCGGAATTGGGCGTACAGGTACTTGTTTCGAAGCTATCGACACGAGGATCGCAGGGATATTTTATTTGGAATTTTTTGAGCACATTTAGCAGCTGAAATAATAGCATCTTTGCGGCTGTGTTTTCAGTGTAGTAAATCATGGCAGATTTTGGGATTAAAGTATAACTGTAGCCTTATGTTGTACCCAGGAGGGATTGTGGACTGTGGAGGACCTGTTGGACTTAGAGTTGTTATTTTTCATGGTTTCTCAGCTGTACGACTCCGGACAGTTAGCGTTTGCAGGTGGGTGGCTTGCTTTCAAGATCTATGGACTGTGCTCTAATTCTTTTGATATAGAATCATGCATGATAGTGATTGGACTTGGGTAGCATGCTAGAGTGTAGGAATTGTTGTTCCTTGTTTTATCTGTCGATCTTGTGATCTCTTGCTTCCTACTATCATGTTAAATGTTTGTTATGTTGGAACCTGACCCAGCACCCCCGTCATATGTTGCATGTGTAACCAGACCAGTAGAAAACCCTCACTTGGGCTAGGGTTATTTATGTTTAGACATCCACACTTTATGTTTCATTCCTGGACTTAGTGTTATCCTCGCCCGGGTAGTGGGCCGAGCGGTCGGGACTTCTTTTAGTCTGGGATGCATTTGCACTCGTGCTTGGGAGCAGAGTGGAGTCTGGTAGATGCAGTGGTTCGCTTGTCTGTACCGGGAACCGTTGGGGTAAACGGTGGACCCGGGAGATCTGGTTTTCCCCTGTTTGGGTTGTCGCCACGGTGTTAGTGGCGGTAGTTTTCTAGTGATAGCCGGACATAGAACCCAGAACCCTTTTCGACATACACATGATTTTTAGTCTACCAATGTTTTCTTCCAAGCATCGAAAGGCCGCTGGAGTCTGTTCTTGTTTGATTGGACAAAGGCATCAGCCCTTCGGGGCTTGGGTAAAACACTTATTTTTCTAACTATTTTTCTAAAGAGAACTAAAATCATTAAATATGGATTTCTTCTAGATCAAATGATTTTCAATAACAAATGTCACCTTTTTCTTGTAAATCTCCCCACTCGAAAGGATTCGAGTGATCTGGGTTCTAGGGGCCGTTCCTTTTTCGGGACGAAAGCCACGGGGGCCGAGCCTGGAACATGTTCTTGTTTGATAGGGTTGTAGGTGTAGGTCTCCCGGGACTTTCGGGCCCTGTTGGTGTTTTCTGCGTGTCGTACCGAGGTTTTGCTTTCCCGAACTATAAGGGGATCGGGAACTTCGATAGGCGGAGCCTAGAGTCTGTTCTTGTTTGATAGGGTTCTTAGCACCGGTCTATCGGGTTTCCGAACCCTTATGGTGTCGGTCTTTCCTGTGAGTTTAGTGTTCTGTTGTGGGAGCCGTCTGGTGGACGGTGGCCCCAGCTGTGTGGTTTTCCAGCCTGTGGTTGAGAGTTGGTGTTGTTGGTCGATCTTGTTGATCGTGGTTGGGACTATAGCCTGCATGAGCCATATTTCAGCTCGACAGAGATACACGGATACTTTCCTCGGTGGGGTCGCTCCCCTCGAGAGCCACTCCGGAGTTAGGCCTGTTACTTGCTATCGCGACTTGTCGACGCCGTCCCTCTGACTGGGCCAGTTAGTGGCAGTCACGGACACCCTACGGTAGACCCGTCCTGTTGAGGATGTGCGGCAGTAGGTGGGCGCAGGTTTGACTGGACCCTTTGAGGCAGTCAGTTTAGATTTGGTGAGTTTACTGTGTGTGTTAGTAGATGCATCATGTTCCATCTGTTTCTTTTTCTTGAGCATCTAGATAGAGTCATAGTAGCTGTAGAGTTACTTTTCCAACCCTTTCATTTCAGTATTATATTGTTACTTTATGCCTCTAGTAGACTTAGTGGGCAGACCCTCGGGCTTGTTGGCGGCACCCACTGAGAACTACTTGGGACGTAGTTCTCACACCCGTCGTGGTGTTTTCCCCACAGGGACTTCTACTCCTGTTCCTGCTGCTCCTGTTGCTGCTTCTTCTGATCGAGGTAAGGGAGTCGCGAGATAGTTCCCTACCAGTCATCGTCCAGAGAGTAGATGTACCCTTATTACTTTTGAGAGTTCATGTTGAGAGAACTTTGTAGTGAGGTATAGAGTTGTATTTATTTTCTACTGCTCGAGAGACTTTTGTATTTTGGTGAGGTCTTGGTTTGTATATAGTTTTATTTCTAGCAGTTTTCTTTCAGTTCTGATATCTGTATAGCATAGTTGATCATTTGCAGGTTAGTCGCTTCGTCTATACGGGGCTTCCCGTATGTGCGGCGGATCTGTTGGCGAGCCCGGGTCGCAGTTTCGACGCCGGGGCATGACAGATTAGGTGGTATCAGAGCCTAGGTTGTAGGTCATGTGGACTTAGAAACCCTAGGCTTGTGGTTGGACATTAGGATGACTACGTGAGAGTCGTGACTGTTAGCGAGAGTCCTGATTGAGTTTTTACCTCTCCCAAGGGATGGGATGGGTGATTGGCATGTTTATTCTCCTAAGCGATTATGTTGGCTGCATACAACATAATGCTAGGGAATGGATGACATGTCCTAGACTTTCGCTGGATTGGGTCGAGTGTTGTTTGGTACTGTCCTGATGGTTGCTTGTGTGTTGCAGGTAGGCACGATGCCTCCCCGACGCAGGGTGCAGACGCGTTCTCAGCCTTTCCGCTCCGATGAGCCCGAGCAGGAGGTCTCGGGGCAGGGACAGCAGAGGGAGGTTCTGGAGCTCCGTGCCCAGGTGGCATAGTTGTCTGAGGCGGTGCGGCGCCAGGAGGAGACATCTCAGCGCCGGGAGGAGGCTTTACAGCGCCAGGAGGAGGCTTTACAGCGCCAGGAGGAGGCTTCTCAGTGCCAGGAGGAGGCTTCTCGGCGCCAAGAGGAGGCCTTTGGTCGGATGATGCTTCTTTTAGAGCAGAGGACGCAGCCAGTGGTAGCACCCCCTGAGTGTTCGCCTGTGCCTTCTTCACCAGCTGTGGCGCCCCCTGTGGTTCCGTCAGCGCCGGCTATTCCTGTCTAGCCAGTTTCTTGCATACCACCGCCAGGGTCGACGGGACCTTTGACTTCGGCTGAGCAGAGTGCGGTGGTGGATCTGTTGATGAGGTTCCGCCGGTTTGATCCACCCCGTTTTTCTGGTATGAGTGCTGTGCCGTGGGAGGCAGAGTCTTGGATCACGGCCATGGAGCGTCATTTTGAGAGTTTGTTTGTTGAGGATCGATTTCGGGTCTTCTTGGCTACACACTTCTTGGAGAGCAACGCCGAGGCTTGGTGGCGGCGTGTGCGGCCTGTTGGTCCGCCTGGGACACAGATTCTTCCTTGGGCAGAGTTCCGCAGACTTCTTCTAGGGGCCTTCTTTCCTGAGAGTGTTCGCTAGAGATTGGAGGAGCAGCTGAGAAATCTCCGCCAGGGAGATCGGCCCGTGAATGCATACATAGCCGAATTCAATCAGCTGTTGGCTAGTATGCCTCACGTGACCAGGGACGAGTCTCACCGGATCTACATGTTTGAGCGGGGGCTGCGCCGGGACATTTATCAGCTTGTTCGCTCCCACAGATTGCAGACTTTAGAGGCTTCGATGGAGCAGGCTTTATATGTTGAGTGTGGAGAGGCAGTGATGGCAGAGGTGGCCCCAGCTCCCGCAGGGATTTCGGGGGCGAAGCGCCCAGCACTGGAGGATGAGGGTCAGACGAGCCGGCAGGGACCTCCGAGACCTCCACGATCTCATCCAGAGGGTCGTGGGTTTCGTAGGCGCCGGAGATCTGGTGGGCCCCCGCAGCAGCAGCAGTATCGGCAGCAGCGACAGGAGCGGTGTGTCATTTGTGGCGGGGCCTCATCCACCGTCACAGTGTGATCAGAGACAGGGGCGGTGTTTCCTCTGTGGAGAGTTGGGACATTTCCGCGCAGCTTGCCCCCAGGCCATTTTGTCAGTGCGGCCGATTGCGACAGCACCCCCCTTGCCCATCCATGCAGCGGGAACCCCTCCGGCACACCAGCAGACAGAGTGGGCCACGACGTCGGGACAGACGGGACGACGACCTGCAGCACCCAGTGGACGGGTTTATGCAGCCCTGGTGGAGGACACCCCGGCAGCGGATCATGCCGCGGCAGGTATGATTTTATTTCAGTTAGCTGAGTTGAGCATTTCATTACCGCTGCATCCTTCTGCATTATTAGTTGAGCATCTGCATCAGCATCTTTGCATGGGAGTGGGTTAGGAATGTAAGCTACATGTTTTAGCAATTGGATTCTTCCCAGTATCCTACGAGTAGAGGAGGTTCGCGGTGTATGATCAGTGCAGTTGAGACTTGGGACTTCACCGGCTGATGTGACGATTCAAGGACAGCTCCAGGACTTGGACTGAGCACACATGTTGGACTGGTTGGTGCGGTGCAGTGCTACGGCTGATAATGGAATGAGAGCAGTTATCCTTCTGCGAGTTGGGCTGGAGGAGTTCGTTTTCTCGGATTGTCGGCGTATCCTTCCAGCAGCAGCAGCTTCAGCGGCTTTGGACAGACGCCACCTCAGGAGCTGTTGTGACGTTTAGGACTAGGGGTTGCGTCCTTAGGAGTCTCGTTAGTGGTAGCTTTCTTTTTGTTGCCACAGCAGGAACGACACCAACACTTCTCTCCCTTTTCTCGCCTTTGTACTGAAATTTACGAACATGACAAAGATTTCGAAGGATTGCTCCAGAAATGGAGACAGTGCCCGAAACTATTCTTGTTTGATTGGGGCGAAGGCACTGATTTTTCGAAATTTTTAGACTTTTCGCTAATTTCAGCTGTTTTCTAAATCGAGGGTTGGGGTTGATGACTTTCCTGCTAGTGGAGCCGTACCTTTCTTTTTAGTTTAGTGTTGCGTCCTTGGTTGTTTTGATTGTTTGGTTTTGTTGTTGTAGTGTGTTTTGTTTCGGGGACGAAACTTCCTTTTAGCGGGGAAGGATGTGGCGACCCTGATCCCCGTGTGGCTTCTCCCATGAACCGTGGTATAGAAAACCTAGTGTTGGTGTATCTGGTCCATAGTGCATCAAAGGGATGCCACAGATGGACCCTGAGTGATATCCACAGCCGGATTGGCCTTCGGCTGCATTTGCCGAAGTTTCGGTTTTGTTTTGGGCCAATCAGAGGTTGGATTTGGATTCAGCGCGGAAAAATGCTTGAAAACGGTTGTTAGCTTGTTAAATTTGGAGTCCGGATGCCCAAAAAGGACCCCCGGAAGTTTTTGCTGAATTTCGGTGCATGGGAGGGGCCGTGGACCGCCGGCTGCCACGTGGCGGCTTGTGATTGGGCCGGTCCGCAGCGCTCGATCCACAGAGGGGAGCGGCTGGGTGCATGGACTCGGCGCATGGACACGTGGCGCCGCCTGATTGGCGGGCTCATGATGCGCGGTCTACTGGGAGGCGCAGCGGTGCATGGACCAAGGCGGGTGGACACGTGGCAGTCCCCGATTGGTCGGTGCACGCGGCGCGGTCCACGGAACCCGAAGTAGGGTGCGTGGACCGGGTGCAGGGGACACGTGTCGGCGTGCTACTCGCGGGCTCACGAGGCGCGACGCAAGGGGTCGCGGGCGTGCGCCTCGGGGCGCGTGCGTGGCAGGCGGTCAGGCGGCGCCCTGCCCGCACGTGTGACCGCGACAGTGGCAGGGCCACGTGTCGCCCTGCCACTGGCGGGCGCCACCTACCCGGTTTGACCGGGTAGGTGCCACGCGGCGGCACCACACGCGCCCCGCACAGCTGTTTGCTGTGCGGGACACGTGTCGGTCACCGGGAGTGCCACGTGGCCAGTCCCGGCGCGCCGCGCACAGCTGTTTGCTGTGCGGGTGACGTGGCGGCACGGAAAAGTTCCGGGCGGCTACAGTAACCCGCCCTTGCGCCAGGATTCGGGCGCCCGAAAGTTCGGGTGCGCCCGAATCTTGGGACAAATCGGGAATTTTCCCATTTGTTCCTGCGGCCTATTTAAAGGCCCGAGCTCTCTTCCTCTTCGACTTTTTGGCACTTCCGAGCTTCAAACAGACTGGAGCTCTTCAGCAAAGTTGATCCTCTCGCAGTGTAGCTTCCATCTGCTGAGTTTGGGGATTTTTGGGGGCACGCTTTTCGAGATTCTCATTTTCTTGGCGCGTCGCAACGCTCTTTCTTCGGTGCTTCTCCCGTTGCTCTTCGGTGCACGAGCTCTCCCGGCCTACTCCGACCATCTTTTCGACCGATTCCTTCGCTGCTGGATCCGTGACAGGTGAGGCTACATTTTTGGTTTCTTCCACATTTTCTAGTTGCACGTTTTTCGAGGAGTTTTCTCGTGCTCACTGGGACCCTTTTTGCTGTGAGATTTTGGTGAGGGCAGCACCTTCTTTTGAGGAGATCTCCGCGCACGAGTCTCGGATCAGGACGTGCTTATAGGCTTTTTTCATCTACTCGATGCGAGGATCATCGTGGATTTTTCTTGGAATTTTTGGAGACCTTCCCGAAGGTATACACTTTTCCTTTTATCTGTACAAGAGTTTACAGTTGGATGGTTTTGGGATTTTGCGCACCGATACTGTGGAATTTGTAACTTGGCCTACGGTGCTCGGAATTGGGCGTGCAGGTACTTGTTTCGAAGCTATCGACACGAGGATCGCAGGGATATTTTATTTGGAATTTTTCGAGCACATTCAGCAGGTGAAATAATCGCATCTTTGCGGCTGTGTTTTCAGTGTAGTAAATCTTGGCAGATTTTGGGATTAAAGTATAACTGTAGCCTTATGTTGTACCCAGGAGGGATTGTGGACTGTGCAGGACCTGTTGGACATAGAGTTGTTATTTTTCCTGGTTTCTCAACTGTACGACTCCGGACAGTTAGCGTTTGCAGGTGGGTGGCTTGCTTTCAAGATCTACGGACTGTGCTCTAATTCTATTGATATAGAATCATGCATGATAGTGATTGGACTTGGGTAGCATGCTAGAGTGTAGGAATTGTTGTTCCTTGTTTTATCTGTCGATCTTGTGATCTCTTGCTTCCTACTATCATGTTAAATGTTTGTTATGTTGGAACCTGACCTAGCACCCCCGTCATATGTTGCATGTGTAACCAGACCAGTAGAAAACCCTCACTTGGGCTAGGGTTATTTATGTTTAGACATCCACACTTTATGTTTCATTCCTGGACTTAGTGTTATCCTCGCCCGGGTAGTGGGCCGAGCGGTCGGGACTTCTTTTAGTGTGGGATGCATTTGCACTCGTGCTTAGGAGCAGAGTGGAGTCTGGTAGATGCAGTGGTTCGCTTGTCTGTACCGGGAACCGTTGGGGTAAACGGTGGACCCGGGAGATCTGGTTTTCCCCTGTTTGGGTTGTCGCCACGGTGTTAGTGGCGGTAGTTTTCTAGTGATAGCCGGACCTAGAACCCAGAACCCTTTTCGACATACACATGATTTTTAGTCTACCAATGTTTTCTTCCAAGCATCGAAGGGCCGCTGGAGTCTGTTCTTGTTTGATTGGACAAAGGCATCAGCCCTTCGGGGCTTGGGTAAAACACTTATTTTTCTAACTGTTTTTCTAAAGAGAACTAAAATCATTAAATATGGATTTCTTCTAGATCAAATGATTTTCAATAACAAATGTCACCTTTTTCTTGTAAATCTCCCCACTCGAAAGGATTCGAGTGATCTGGGTTCTAGGGGCCGTTCCTTTGTCGGGACGAAAGCCACGGGGGCCGAGCCTGGAACCTGTTCTTGTTTGATAGGGTTGTAGGTGTAGGTCTCCCGGGACTTTCGGGCTCTGTTGGTATTTTCTGCGTGTCGTACCGAGGTTTTGCTTTCCCGAACTATAAGGGGATCGGGAACTTCGATAGGCGGAGCCTAGAGTCTGTTCTTGTTTGATAGGGTTCTTAGCACCGGTCTTTCGGGTTTCCGAACCCTTATGGTGTCGGTCTTTCCTGTGAGTTTAGTGTTCTGTTGTGGGAGCCGTCTGGTGGACGGCGGCCCCAGCTGTGTGGTTTTCCAGTCTGTGGTTGAGAGTTGGTGTTGTTGGTCGATCTTGTTGATCGTGGTTGGGACTATAGCCTGCGTGAGCCATATTTGAGCTCGATAGAGATACGCGGATACTTTCCTCGGTGGGGTCGCTCCCCTCGAGAGCCACTCCGGAGTTAGGCCTGTTACTTGCTATCGAGACTTGTCGACGCCGTCCCTCTGACTGGGCCAGTTAGTGGCAGTCACGGACACCCTACGGTAGACCCGTCCTGTTGAGGATGTGCGGCAGTAGGTGGGCGCAGGTTTGACTGGACCCTTTGAGGCAGTCAGTTTAGATTTGGTGAGTTTACTGTGTGTGTTAGTAGATGCATCATGTTCCATCTGTTTCTTTTTCTTCAGCATCTAGATAGAGGCATAGTAGCTGTAGAGTTACTTTTCCAACCCTTTCATTTCAGTATTATATTGTTACTTTTTGCCTCTAGTAGACTTAGTGGGCAGACCCTCGGGCTTGTTGGCGGCACCCACTGAGAACTACTTGGGACGTAGTTCTCACACCCGTCGTGGTGTTTTCCCCACAGGGACTTCTACTCCTATTCCTGCTGCTCCTGTTGCTGCTTCTTCTGATCGAGGAAAGGGAGTCGCGAGATAGTTCCCTACCAGTCATCGTCCAGAGAGTAGATGTACCCTTATTACTTTTGAGAGTTCATGTTGAGAGAACTTTGTAGTGAGGTATAGAGTTGTATTTATTTTCTACTGCTCGAGAGACTTTTGTATTTTGGTGAGGTCTTGGTTTTTATATAGTTTTATTTCTAGCAGTTTTCTTTCAGCTCTGATATCTGTATAGCATAGTTAATCTTTTGCATGTTAGTCGCTTCGTCTATACGGGGCTTCCCGTATGGGCGGCGGATCTGTTGGCGAGTCCGGGTCGCAGTTTCGACGCCGGGGCGTGACACTAAGTGTCTATTTATAGGTTAGAAACCTTTAGAACGAGATAAGCATCAAAAACTGACTTAACAGAGTTTTTCCCGCACGACGGTCCGGACTAGTTCAGGACTGTCGTCTTTTTTCAGCAATTCCTGAAAAAACAAGGTTCGGGGTCCGGACCGTGGATTTCAGTCCGGACTGGAATTCTGATCCGGACTGGTTCAGGACTGTCGTCTTTTTTTTAGCAATTTTCCTGAAAAAACAGTTTGGGGTCCGGACTGGAACTCTGATCCGGACTGGTTCAGGACTGGAATTCTGATCCGGACTCTGAACATCCAATTTGTCCAGTTTTTGATTTTTAAGTAATGAAAAGTTATCCAAGTGTTTCTAAACTACACAAATGTATTCGGATCACCAAAATTATTTAGTTAAACGTACCTAATCATTCCGAATCCATTTTCCTTAAGATTGATGTATATGATTCACAATTCTTCAACTTCAATCTTCAAGACTCAAAACACTGAGTGTCAACTTGAGCTCTTGTTGAATCTTCTCTGAGTCTTTGATTGCTGATTGACAATTTGATCACTTCAAGACTCCGACTCAACTCACGAAATTTGCCAACAAAAAGCCATAACACAAAGCTCCGCGAAGCTCCTGCTACCTGCCAAGGCGAAGGAGGTGTCGATGCTGATGTAGGTGCTGCCTGTCACGCCCCGGCATCGAAACTGAGACCCGGCCACGCCAACAGATCCGCCGCCCATACGGGAAGCCCCGTATAGACGAAGCGACTAACCTGCAAAAGATCAGCTACACTATACAGATATCAGAGTTGAAAAGTAAACTGCTGAAATAAAAAAAATATACAAATCCTCAAATAGTACATGCCAGGTCCTCACAATACATAAGTCATGTTGGTTTTTATAAGGATCCACAAGGATCTAAATAGGTACTATCAAACAACTAGAGGGGGGGTTAATAGGTGTAATATTCAAAAACCAATCCCAGTGCAAAATAAAAACCAATGCGAAAAATAAAAAATAGCACACCGAGATTTACGTGGAAACTCCAATCCAGGAGAAAAACCACGGGACCAACACATAATAACAATCAACTAAGAATAGAAGAATAACAAGGTGATTAACGACTCCACGGACTCCAACCCCTCCTTCAACTTCTTCGGTTCTTGCGCTCACCGACTGCATGTCCACTGCACATGTTCGAATCCACGAACGCCACTCGAATCCACGAGCACACATTTCGAATCCACGAAACGCCTTCAACACACCGAATCCACGATGCTACGTCGAATCCACGACGCAAACTCAGCCGATACAGAATATAGGCTTCGATGGTGATCCTTTGCTTAGATTATCATTGAAGAACCATGGATGGAATCTCTAAGCAAAGACTAGATCAATTCGACAAAAAGTATGTCTTGGAAGAACCGTCGAATTGACCTAAAAGAGGCTAAAAGAAGAACAATAAAAACCTAGCCTCTAGGGTTGCTCTCGAGTGTTTTTGAATTGATCAATCGTTCTTGAGGAACCCTAAGTGTCTATTTATAGGTTAGAAACCTTTGGAAAGAGATAAGCATCAAAAACTGACTTAACAAAATTTTTCCCGCATGACGGTCTGGACTGGATTTGGCTGATCCGGACTGTCGTCTTTTTTCAACATTTTTCCTTAAAAAATAGTTCGGGATCCGGACTGGAATTTCCTAATCCGGACTGTTCATGCGATTTCAGCAAACACATAGTTCGGGGTCCGGACTGAAACAGGGGTGGTCCGGACTGGAATTCCGCATGAACTAAACTATGTTCGGGGTCCGGACTGGATTGGTCTGATCCGGATCCTGAACATCCAATGTAGTGTCCTGGACTTTTTACAATCACTTACTTTAAGAGTTTATGTTATTAGTGACTTTTGAAGTTCAGAATTGGCACTCGCGGGTATTTTTCGGTGATGGGGCTCGGGAAATGTTGAACAGTGGCACGATCGGATCTAAAATCTGACTCCCGGATCTCCCGGTTTTGAATTTCTAAGGTGACGGTAACTATAACTTATCGCCCTTTTTAGTGCGCGTGCGATTTAGGGTTGAGAGGAGGATTTTTCCCTATGCCTATAAATACTGACGGTTGTCACCCTGTGTAAGGGATCCTTTTGTACCCTGGCCGCCTGAGAGAGGAAGAGAGAGAGAGAGGAAGGGGAATCTCGTCGAGAATCAAAAACAGCGGGACGGGGATCGGATCCGGAGGCTCCATTCGGGAACGATCGGATCGTCTTCTCCGCGATGAGGTGAGCTTTGCGTGTGTGTGGTCGTTCTTCTTTTAGAGTCTTTCCTGTTTTCCCGAGACGCCCTAGCCTTGGCGGCCGCCGCCGCCGCCGCCGCCGCGCCGTCGCTGCCGCTGTCGTCGCCGCCGCCGCTGTTTCCGCGCGCGCCGCCTGTGCGGGCCTGCACCTGCGCGGGCCTGCACCCGCGCGGGGCGGCTTGCTGCCGCGCCGCCGCCCGCGCGGGACTGCACCCGCGCGGGGCGGCCTGCTGCTGTGCGCCACCCGCGCGGGCCTGCGCCCGCGCGGGGGCGACGTGCTGCCGCGCGCCGCCCATGCGGGGCGGCTTACTGCCGCGCCGCCGCCCGCGCAGGGGCGGCCTGCTGCAGTGCGCCGCCCGCGCGGCCCTGCACCCGCGCGGGGGCGACCTGCTACCGCGTGCCGCCCGCGCGGGCCTGCACCCGCACGGGGCGGCTTGCTGCTGCGCCGCCGCCCACGCGAGCCTGCACCCGCGCGGGGTGTCCTGCTGCTGTGCGCCGCCCGCGCGGGCCTGCGCCCGCGCGGGGGCGACCTGCCGCCGCGGCTGCCGCGCCGCGCCCACGCGGGGCTTGATCCCGTGCGGGGCCTCTGCTGCCGCGACCGCGCGGGGCTTGTGCCATGCGGGGCCTCTGCCGCCGCTGCGCCGCGCCCGTGCGGGCATGCGCCCGCACGGGGGCCTGTTGCCGCGCACCGCCGCCCACGCGAGGCGGCTTGCCTCCGCGCTGCCACCCGTGCGGGGCTTGTGCCCGCGCGGGGCGATCTGCTGCCACGCCGCTGCGCCGCGCCCGCACGGGGCTCTGTTGCCGCGCGCCGCCTGCGCGAGGCCTTGACCGCGCGGGGTGGCCTGTCGCCGCACCGCTCGCGAGGGCATGCACCCGCGCGGGGCTTGCTGTCGCCGCCGCCGCTCGACTCCTTTCGTGTTTCCGCCGTGTGCGTCGTGTCCCGTTAGCACTTATTTACTGTTGAGCCGTTCGTGTGTGTGGTGCCTTCGCTAGTCTTCGGTCTTAATGTTTACCTTGGGTACTTTCTAGGTCCGCGTGCCGATCGAGTGGGGACAGGTCAACTGTGGGCGTACCGACCAAGCGCTGTTCAGGTGGGTGTTCTGGTGTAAAAGAAATTACGGTTTAACATGAATAAAGCAACATATATTTCATAATCGTATCTAACCCCTGTTTTACCTGAGCATGTAACTATTCATATCTCTTACAACTACGGTTCGCTTCGGGTACGACACACCCATATATCACACATTTTGAGCCCAAGGTTTGCTTGCACGCACACCAGCGGTTTGGCCACCGCACTGGTGCATTTTTCCAGAAAAATGGCATGTTGGCCCATGTACACTAGTGTTGTTGGGGACCTCTCACGGCTGCTCACGTTCCGCACGAGCGCCGTGGAGGGGTATAGGCAAATCACGAAATGCAAGTGCACATTTGATTCTTGCAGGAGCACGTACGCATGTTTGATGGTACAGGAGCAAGGACGTATGTTTGATTGTTGCAGGAGCAGATGCACGTGTCTGGCTCGTTACCGGGTACCGTGGCTCTCTTGGGAGGGGGTAAACACTGACACGGGGCTGGCTCGGTTTGCTTTAATTTCAGTTTTCCAATTATCGCATATATACATTGTTTACCCCGGTTTATGTTGCATCCTGGTAGCGTCACTGACTCCCCACTCTGTGACAGGTTCGTCTGGCGCGGGCGCGGGCACGGGACGGATGTGAGGACGGTCTAGGAAGATGTGTCGTTTTTAGCATCTCTTTCGAGTGTCTTTGCGAGGTTTCATTTATGTTTATTTCCTTAGTCTTTGTGCTTGTGTGGATGTTCAAACTACTGTAGTGACTCTGTGTGCTTGCATACTCTGTGGTTGTCGGCCTATTTTCAAACTAGGAAAAATGTTTGCGAAAATGGCTTTTAAAACAACGAGTGTCGTGTGGACACTGATTTGGAAACCCATGGATTTATCCTTTCTAAATAACGACGGCCGTGTTAAGTAGTTATAGTACTCTCTCTTGCTTTTGTGAACGATGATTGTGGTTAAAGTGTGTAGAATACCGAGATTTCGTATGGCGCGCCGACTGCGCGAGATGGCGTGGAGCGGAGGAATTGCCTCGGGCGTGTTCCACATGTGCTTTCAGTTGAGTTCGGGCCGATTCGGATCTACGCGGGAGTTCAGCTTGATTCGGAGTTTTCCGGGCCTTGTGCGTTATAGAGGACTGGTTCGGGAAGCCTCGACTCCTCCCTGGTGTGCAGAGAAATTGGGAAACACTTGGAACAGGTGTATTTTCATATTACAATGGAGTTCGGGAGGTTCCGGACTGACGCGGAGGACCCGAAGGCGAAAAGTGAGTTGGAACTGGCAATTTTGGAGCTGGTTTTTGGATTGAGCACGCCGACTCCACGGTTGAGCTTTTTGAGTTGGAAAAGCTGTGGACATGTGTATTTTCAGATTACAGCAGAGTTCGGGAGGTTCCGGACTGGTGCGGAGGCCCCGAGCGCAAAAAGTGACTTGGAGTTGGCTAAATTGGACTAATTAATTAATTAATTTAATTTAATTAGTTGAGTTATTTGTTTTGCTTGTGTTGTAGAGATGGAATGAAGAGAGAGTGGATTAGTGAAAATTGGAATTAAGGTGGGGTGAGTTGAGATATTTTTAGTGGAGCATTAAATGCTGCCAACTACCACATTAATTAGGCAACCCCCCTAATTAAGAAGCCTCCACGTCACCTCCTCTCCTCCCACCTGCAAACAGAGGAAGAAGAGAGGAAACAGAGGAATGGGAAATGAGAGAGAAGAAGGAAGAAGGAGAAGATGGAGTAGTGAGATGGGTTGGTAAATGAAGTTTTGGACAGTGGAGTTGGTCTGGACCTATTGGAGGCCGTGTGAAGCCGAGCGGAGCGAAGCGCGCGCGTCGAGCCTCCAACGAGGTAAGTGCGGTTTTTGTTTCTTATGGTTAGAAAGAGAGAGCGAGCTCGGTTGAGGGAGAGGGGGAGCTTGGCGTTGTAGGTGGTGGTCTGTTTGTCCTCCGTAGAGTGGCTACAGGAGGTGGAGGTCGTGGCCGCGCGGGCGCAAGGGCGCGCAGCAGCGATGTGACACCCCCGGAATTTGGATTAGTCCTCTATATAAATGATATAATAGGACTAAATCTCTAACCCGGCTATAGCATTTTGGATGGTAGCAAGATCCAAGAGGAACATGAGAGTTAAGCGTGCTAGAGCTAGAGTAGTTCTAGGATGGGTGACCCCCTGGGAAGTGGGGCGTCACAGTTGGTATCAGAGCCATTCACCAGCCGGAAATGTGAGATGAGTCTCGGCTGAGCCAGGGTTATATAGCGGGTAGAGCGAGGCTCCCCGGCTAATGACCGTTGTGAGTGGAGTGCAGCTCCTCACAAGGTCGGCTAAGGCTAGCGAGACGAGTCTCACATCGCCTGGTGCTTGTGAATGTGCTTGAGCCTGACGTGGACGTCAGGGCTTAAAGGGGGGAAGAATGTGACACCCCCGGAATTTGGATTAGTCCTCTATATAAATGATATAATAGGACTAAATCTCTAACCCGGCTATAGCATTTTGGATGGTAGCAAGATCCAAGAGGAACATGAGAGTTAAGCGTGCTAGAGCTCGCCCCACTTCCCAGGGGGTCACCCATCCTAGAACTACTCTAGCTCTAGCACGCTTAACTCTCATGTTCCTCTTGGATCTTGCTACCATCCAAAATGCTATAGCCGGGTTAGAGATTTAGTCCTATTATATCATTTATATAGAGGACTAATCCAAATTCCGGGGGTGTTACATTCTTCCCCCCTTTAAGCCCTGACGTCCACGTCAGGCTCAAGCACACTCACAAGCACCAGGCGATGTGAGACTCGTCTCGCTAGCCTTAGCCGACCTTGTGAGGAGCTGCACTCCACTCACAACGGTCATTAGCCGGGGAGCCTCGCTCTACCCGCTATATAACCCTGGCTCAGCCGAGACTCATCTCACATTTTCGGCTGGTGAATGACTCTGATACCAACTGTGACGCCCCACTTCCCAGGGGGTCACCCATCCTAGAACTACTCTAGCTCTAGCACGCTTAACTCTCATGTTCCTCTTGGATCTTGCTACCATCCAAAATGCTATAGCCAGGTTAGAGATCTAGTCCTATTATATCATTTATATAGAGGACTAATCCAAATTCGGGGGGTGTTACAAGCGAGCTACATGCGGGCGCGCTAGGGTCGCCGCGCGCTGCACGCGGGCGCGCCTGGGCGCCGCGCGGCAGTGGCAGCGCCGCGCGCTACCGCGCGTGGGCGCCGCGCGACAGGCAACTTGCGCGGGAGCTCGGCGAGCAGTGAGCGCGCGGCGAGGCTGGTTTTTTGCCCAATTTTTCTTTCGATTTGTGCTTTGGGCTGATCTTGATGCCTTCTCCTTATCCTTTCTAATTTTGGTGCAGCAGCTGCAGTGCGCACGTGAGCTTGGTGTCGCGCGAGCTTTTGGAGCCAACTGGGCACGGCGCGGTTTTTCTTCTGAGCCGTGGGACCTTGGAGCTGGGGGATGACCTGCCAACAGTAGTTGAGAGGGTGTTGAGGTTTTGGGAAGATAGTAATGGAGGTGAATGTGTGAAGTGAGTGTTCTGTGGTTAATAAGAGCTTAAAGAATTCATGTGTTTGTTTGTTGTGGCTTTTTGAATTGAGGGGTATATCAAGAGGACCTTGTGCACCTAGTAACTGCTAAGACTTATGAGTACTATGAGAGTGTATTCTGGGTTACTTATAAGATGATGGACTTGGATTTATGTTGTGGGTTTTATTTTGTGCTAAGGCTTTGGTTGTGTGTGTGCTGTGGGTAAGTGGTTATGAATAATTGTGGATGTGTGAGTATATATTTATTAGTGTGGTCAGATGCTTAATTTTGGTGATTTTGGTTGGCTGTGGAGCGGGCCAGAGTGCGCAGGGAATTTTGTAGAAGACTCAAGAGTTTTGTTCGAGCCTCCGGGGGATTTTTCTGTGGTTCACGGCAGTGCGCGCGTGCGGTGCGATTTTCGGAATTTTCGTCAGTGTGAGGGTCCGACACTTCACCGACTTCAGCGTTGCCTGCGGAAAGCGATCCAGGTGGGTTGGAATTTCTCCAAAATTTATGGAATGCCCTTTAATGCTGTTGAATGCAAGTTGATCATGCTTATTACGTCATTTTCTCCGTATTTAAATCTGATAGTTGCCTGGAATTTTTTGAAAAAATTATTAGAGCCCCAGATTAATTTTAGTATACTCCTGACATTGTGTGACACTAGGTTTCATATTTGGTTTGCATTATATTGGCACCTGAATCGTTTTAAAAATCGAGAAAATCCCGTTTTAAGGAAAAATCAGCTTTTTAAATGTGGTATTTAAAATATGAGTTCGCCAGAGATATGGCATAGGTTCAGGGTGCTTGTTTACCCGTGCCGGGGGGCCGGGTGGATTTTTAGAGCATGTATGCTGAGTTCTAGCGTCATGTGAGTTGAGCTCCTTGTGGAGATTGAGGAGATTATTCTAGATTGTGTTTTCCTGATTTAGTCGTAGAGGTGGATCTCCGACTTAGATTGAGAGCTTGGGGTTCTGGTAGATCGAGTCGTGGAGGTTTCCCGACTTAGCCATGGGTTGTGCATTATCAGATTGAGTCGTTGAGGGTTCTCCGACAGATCATGTGAGGATGTGGGCATTTCCTGTTGAGTCGTGGAGTCTTGTTCAGACTGAGTTGTGCTTGAGCATCGAGTTGCCGATCTGTTTGATCGTGGACTATAGCCTGCAGTTGCCGCTTGCTGAGACAGTTGAGACATGCTTGATACTCGGTGGTGTCGCTCCCCTCGGGTCACGCTCCGGATGCGTAGGTGGGTTACATGCCCCTGGCCGAGTTACCAGGCGGGTTACATGCCCCTGGCCGAGTTACCAGGTGGGTTACGTGCCCCTGGCCGAGTTACTAGGTGGGTTACATGCCCCTGGCCGAGTTACCAGGTGGGTTACATGCCCCTGGCAGAGTTACCAGGTGGTTACATGAGTGAGATTGAGATAGTCGGACAGGACGCCCCACGTAAATCCCGTCCTCATGTGGATGTGTGGTAGTGGGCAGGTGCGTTCCTAGTCGACAGGCGCAGGCTTGACTGGACCCTATGTGGCAGTCATTGGGACTGGGTGACATGAGCGGGTGGTGGCATCATATGTTCTTAGATGGTTTTTCTTTGAGCATTGATACTGAGGCATTTTAGCAGTAGCGAGAGTATGCATAGCATGTTTATGATAGAGTTTCCTTTTGAGCATTATGTTTGAGACATATTAGCTGTAGTTTTTCTTCAGCTTATCTATCTATCTATCTGCATATCTATCTGTTATGCCTCCAGTAGACTTAGTGGGCATACCGTGGATATTGGGACGGTACCCACTGAGATCTGCCTTCTGCAGTAGATCTCACACCCGCTGCGGTGATAGGTTTCCTGAGGTAGCTGTTCCGGCTTGGCTCACGCGGAGACAGCAGATCGAGGTGAGGACGTGGTCTATTAGTTCCTTACCAGCATTGAGAGTCTGAGGTAGATGTACCCGGTATATTTTATGTTCCACTTTTGTACATTTTGAGAGTTTGTGAGGATAGTACTTGTATTATTCTTGTGAGACTATGTACCTTGAGGACTGGTGTTTTAGTGAAGATTTTACTATTCCAGATGTTCAGTTTTTTTTTTTCTATAGCTTTTGGTTTTAGCTTCTTTTCATCTCGGGTACATTTTAGCTATAGATCTGACTTGCAGGGTAGACGCTTCGTCTGTACGGCAGTTTCCGTACAGATGGCGGATCTGTTGGCAAACCCGGGTCGCAGTTTCGACCCCGGGGCATGACAGATTTGGGTGGTATCAGAGCCTAGGAGTATAGGTCGCTGAGGACTTAGAGACCCTAGGCTATTGGTTGGACAGTAGGATGACTGTCGAGAGAGACGTGATTTTAGCGAGAGTCCGGATTGAGTTTGTACCTCCCCCAGAGGATTGGGGCGAGTGATCTTACATGTTATTTCTCTAAAGATGATTATGTTGGCTGCAGACAACATAATGTTTAGAATGGTTAACATGTTATAGACTTTCGTTTGATTGGGTAGAGAGAGTTTTGGTCCTAATGTTTGTTCTGTGGCAGTGGTTTTCGATGTTTCCGAGACGCCGTGCAGCGGCGAGGGCGTGTTTGACCTTGGATGAGGAGTCAAACAACGGGAGGCTAAATGGATAGAGCGGAGCGAGGTCTGAGAGTTGCGGGCTAGGCAGCCCAGGTGTTTTAGGCGATGTGGCGCCAGGAAGAGAACATGGAGCGCGTGATGCGCACGCTTTAGTTGAGAGCATCTCCCGGGGTATCACCAGTAGTACTTCCGGCCGTGACATTGTCGATTTCGACCCTGATCGCACCACTGATGGTGCAGGAGCAGCGAGAGGTTGCTGACCGGTTGTTTTACTCCATCCAGTTCCATCCCCGGCAGATTTCGGGATTGAGTTTGGAGCCTTGGGAGGCCGAGAACTGGATCGCTGCTATGGAAGAGTTGTTTGAGGATTTGTTCATCCAGGAGAAGCATCAGGGCGCTTGGTCGTGCAATTTGGATAGGGACGCCGAGAGTTGGTGGCGTCGAGTTCGTCCTGTTGGGCCACCGGGAGCGCGGTTGATGACCTGGAGCGAGTTTCTACCATTGACGAGCAGAGTACCCCATGTCGCCCAGGATGAGGCCCAGGAAGCTGATTATGTTTGAGAGGAGACTGCATCGAGACATCTATGATTCGAGGCATACTCGGCGGGTGCCGACCTTAGATGCAGCGATTGTGCATACTCAATAGATTGACCAAGGACCAGTGATCACGACCGAGAGGGACGAAGAGCGAGGGACCAGCTCCAGAGAAAGACGTCCTGTATCGCTTAACCTTGGGATAGTCGAGTGGATCGAAGTTGCCTTGACTCCAGTCTCAGGATCATGAGCCTTAGGGGAGACAGAGACTAGGAGGTTCTCGACAGTAGAGGCACCTGCATCAGTGCCAGGATGAGTATGTCAGAGCCGTGAGGCCGAGGCAGATTGAGTGATGGCCATCAGAATCTAGTGGATGAGTTTGTGCAGCCGGTTAGAGGACGCAAAGATAGTGGATCGCGTCTTACCTGGTGTGGTTTTCCTTGTGGTCATCGGAGTTAGAGCGTGTTGATGCCGACACCGCTCGTGTGTGTTTCAGTAGAGCAGAGGTAGCTTCGTGTGGACCAAAGGAGGGACTATTGGCTTGTGCACGTGAGGATCAGGTTCAAGATCACGTATAGCACATGGATGAGTGTTGCCAGTCCTACATCAGTTTAGAGATGTTGTTACGTGGTTGGGTAGGGACGTGTTATCCCGTTGTTTTGCTATCATGGATTGTCGAGAGAGGACAACGACCCTCCGTGGACCTGGTCAGGAGGAGTGTGCTTATAGAGGAAGCTAGAGCACGATAGAGTTTAAGTCGTGATCGTATCGCTTTGCGAGCGACCGTAGAGAAGGTGCTTACGGCGGCACCGGGATTAAGGAATATTTGTTTTTTTATCGCCCGTGTGATCCCGGGTGAAAGTCTACCTGGTCTGATATTGAAGCCGCCGCTTAGAGTGATTGATATTGAAATAGAGATTGACGTGGTTTTGGAAGCTGCGCCGACTATGGTAGCACCTATTGGAGTATCACCTGCGAGACAGAGAGTGAGAGCTGATAGTGCAGCTGCGGGATTTGATGGATCGAGAGGTCCGTGTGACCCAGTACCACGTCGTGGGAATACGACAGTGAGGATCCGAGAGATGGATGCTTGAGTATGATGCCACACCGTGGGTACACGGTAGTGATGCCACGCCGTTGGTGCACGGCAATGATGCCACGTTGTGAGTATACAACGGTGAGAGTTCTTTGATGGTTCGAGTGCAGACAGACTCGGAAGGTGTCGCAGTAGATGCTCATTGTGAGGCAGGTATCTTTTTGGAACCCTACAGCCATGGGCTGTGCCCTGATAGTGTTCAGGACCCGGTTGGGGACTTTCTGAGCTTGCATTGCGGTCAAGTGAATTGACTAGGGCCCAGCGGCCTTTTGGATTTGAGGGAATTGAGTGTACCAGCTGTGTTTGGACGGGTTGGTAGCAGTACCCGACGTGGATATTTGGATTTACTTTCGAGGTGACATAGAGCGCGAGAAGCACTTGAGAATGGTGCTGCAACTTCTATGAGAGGAGAAGTTGTACGCCAAGTTGAGAGGTTATGAAATTTGACCTCGGAAAGTTTCGTTGTTAGGCCAGGTGTTTTCAACTGCAAGAGTGGTAGGGGACCTAACGAAGAGTGATACCGTTGGGTTGGGCATAGATCTATAATGGTAACAAAGGTCAGAAGCTTTTGGACTAAGCAGGGCCAGTGTAGCTGAGGAGATAAACTGAAGAGGATACCAGCATAGATGGGGATGTTTGTCAGTGATAAGTGAGGGAATTAAGTTATTTTTAGATCCTCGAACCTGAAGTACTTGGATACTCAGGAAGAGTTTGGTTCGAGGCAGCGCCGGTGGACAGAGTTATTGGTATTATATGAGTGTTTGGGTATATCTTTATCCCGGTGGTGACTCTATGGTCATGGACGCCTTGTTTGGGCGAGCTGTGTACCTGGGAATGAGATGATCGATCAGTGGGTGCCCCTCTGGAACTTAGAATTGAGAGCTAAGGGTTGAGCATTACTCTCGATGTGGAACTTCTTCCCCTGTGGATGGATACAAGAGTTGTATCTGTAGAACTTGGTTATTGGTTGCAATGGAGCAACGAGGGAGTTATGCCCTTGGAGATCTTGAGTGGTGGAAGCCTTTTTCCGCGGGGATTGTAGATTTGAGCTTACGCGGGGAGTTTGATCCGCGAGTTTATCTGATTGGAAGAAGTGTTTTGATCACCCTCATATTTTGGATTTCACTTGCTTGGAATTGGACGAAGATTCAGAATCCGGAGCAGCCGATGTAAATTCTTGCTCGTGAAGCGAAGAAATTGTACAGACGGATCATACCTTGAGTGAAGGATCAGTGGAGCCATCATGATGAGTGAGAACGGCCACTTGAGAGCCGAGGATGAGTTGAGTGTTTCCTATCCCCTTTTTAATTGAGTCACCCTCCAGTGTTATGGATTTATTCTGGTTTCGAGGACGAAACCTTTTTAAGGAAGGGAGAGTGTAGAATACCGGGATTTCGGATGGCGCGCCGACTGCGCGAGATGGCATGGAGCGGAGGAATTGCCTCGGGCGTGTTCCACATGTGCTTTCAGTTGAGCTCGTGCCGATTCGGATCTACGCGGGAGCCCAGCTTGATTCGGAGTTTTTCGGGCCTTGTGCGTTATAGAGGACTGGTTCGGGAAGCCTCGACTCCTCCCTGGTGTGCAGAGAAATTGGGAAACACTTGGAACATGTGTATTTTCAGATTACAGCGGAGTTCGGGAGGTTCCGGACTGACGCGGAGGACTCGAAGGCGAAAAGTGAGTTGGAACTGGCAATTTTGGAGCCGGTTTTTGGATTGAGCACGCCGACTCTACGGTTGAGCTTTTTGAGTTGGAAAAGCTGTGGACATGTGTATTTTCATATTACAGAGGAGTTCGGGAGGTTCCGGGCTGGTGCGGAGGCCCCGAGGGAAAAAATGGACTTGGAGTTGGCCTAAATTGGACTAATTAATTAATTAATTTAATTTAATTAGTTGAGTTATTTGATTTGCTTGTGTTTGTAGAGATGGAATGAAGAGAAGTGGATTAGTGAAAATTGGAATTAAGGGGGGGTGAGTTGAGATATTTTTAGTGGAGCATGAAATGCTGCCAACTACCACATTAATTAGGCAACCCCCTAATTAAAAAGCCTCCACGTCACCTCCTCTCCTCCAACCTGCAAACAGAGGAAAAAGAGAGGAAACAGAGGAATGGGAAATGAGAGAAAAGAAGGAAGAAGGTGTAGAATATCGGATTTTTGGATTGAGCACACCGACTCCATGGATGAGCTTTTTGAGTGAGAAAGCTGTGAGCATGGTGATTTTCAGATTACAGCGGAGTTCGGAGGTTTCGGACTGCGGCGGAGGCCCCGAGGGCGAAAAGTGAGTTGGAGTTGGCATTTCTGAATTATTTAATTATTTAAATTAAATTAATTGCTGCTTACCTGTTGGTGGCTTTGGGGGCTTCAGAGGTGTTGTTGAGGATAGGAGTTGCATTGGAGGGGATTTCCTTGGTTAATTAATTAGGTATTTAAGTTTTCTTTTTTTTTATGCCGGCTGCTTTGCACCTATTTAATTAGCCCCCCTAATTAGTGTGCCACCTCACCTTCGCCTTCACCAAGCAAGGAAACAGAGGATTTTTTGAGAACAGAGGGAAGAAGAAAGGAGAGAAAGAAGAAGAAGAAGTTTTTGAAGTGGGGCTTTGGTGGGAGGACCACCTGTGGTCGCCGGAGTGGAGCCGAGCGGAGCGCGCGCGTTGAGCATCGACAAGGTACGTGGTTTGGGTTGTTTTCTTGTGAGCTCGATTTCTTTTTTTCTTTTTCTTTTTTTGAGGTTGGCGCGTTGGCTGTCGGACTTCATGCCCGAGGTACGGGGGACGCAGCGGGGTGACCCGCGCGCGCTGCGTAAGGCGCTGCGCCACGGGCTGGGCGAATCGCTACGCGGGCGCGTATGAGCGCCGCAGCGCAGCAAGCGCCCCTGCTGCCGCAATGCGCGCAGCAGGGCGTTGCGCAGCTGTGGCAGGCGCGCCTGGGCGCCGCGCAGCAAGTGCGGGGCATGCCAGGGCGCCACGCCTTGGGGCGGCCGTCGCGCGGCAAGCAGTGTCGGGCTGCGCGCCGGCCGCGCGCAGCGCCGCGGGCCCCGCGCAGGGCGCGCACAGCGCCTGCTGTCACGCCCCGGGGGTTTTATTTAGCGGAAACGATACTTCAAAGTACGCGCAAGTGCGTACTAATTTTTTTTGTTTAGAAACCTCCTTCCCCGGCGCGTGCCCAGACCCGCCACATATACAGATTTACTCGGAAATCGGGCAGAGTCTCCTCTGTATATGCACGGCGTCGCGGCTGTACAATAGTCGATCCTAAGCAATCATTCTCCCATTTAATCACAACAGTTCGAAGTAGTACGGTGCATGAAGACTAAACAATACCCGTGGCCAAATCAAGTTGAAAGGATAAACTCACAGTTTTGAAAGCAGGTCCACACGACCCAAGGTTTTGAAGACAGTCTGAAAAGATGCCATAATCCACAGGGTTTGGAAAACAGGTCCACACGGACCCAGATTTTGAAAGATAGTTTTCGAAGTTCTTTTCTTTTCTAGTCATGTTGCTTTGAAAACGGCCAAACGGAACAATAAGGAAACAGTAGTGCATAAGCAGAAAGAAAGTACTCAACATCCACACGACCCCACAAGGGTATCGAGAACCACACAATAACCTACAGTTCTGAATGAAATGCAGAGAAAGTAAATGATACAGCATACTAGGGCTCCCTCAGCCCGACTGCTACCACTTCGGCCTCACCGTCGCCTACCGCTACCCCCTGGAGGTACCTGTCACAGAGTGGGTAGTCAGCGACACTATCATAAGAGTAGTACTAAAACAGTAAGTGATACCAAGCCACAAAAGTAAGACTAGCCGGAACAACCGCTCTACTCGTAACGGTAACTCGCAACCACCTGTACCACCTGTAACACCTGTAACACCTGTAACCCCGGTAACACCTGTAACACCTGACCGCGTCGGGCACCGACCGCGGTCTCACACCTGACTACATCGGGATCCAATCCCGGCAGTCTCACACACCTGACCACATCGGGATCCATCCCGGTGGTCTCACCGCTCGCACCTCGCCCTCAAACCCCCCACCTATAGGGGCCCCCACTACGTCACCTCGTGGGGTAACACGGGTCAAAGACCGCCTTTCCGAAAAGAGCACCCTTTGCGGTGGCCAAACCGCGGGTGCGCGTGTCGCAACTCGAGCATAAGTAACCAAGTAACCAAGTAACCAAGTAACCATGTCACGGGGTAAGGTAGTACATCATAGAAACCGTCAGTGTTAGTACCGATTAATAATCAAAAGTCCCTTTTGGATTACCAACACAATACTCAGCCTCGACCGTAAACCCACCTCAGTACAAGCGATCCTCAAATCCGTTGGGAGGCTCACTGGCTAGCGGCTGACTGCTAGTACCTGAATAATAAATACAAGTCAATAATAGACCTCTCTCTCATATCCATCCCCCTAACTCACTGTGTGTGCAAGCTAACGGAAAACTTCGCCGAAGTCCCGGGATTTTGCCGAATTTTCCGGAAATCCGATTTCCGCTCAACGAAAGCCATTGGATCTCCAACGAAGGTTTAGAGATCATGGGCGTACAGCCCAAAACAGCCCATGAGGCTACAATTGCAGTTAGACCCCTAGGGTTCTACCCAATTGCACTTTTACAATAAAATAAGAGTCGTTTTCGCTCGTTCTCTTAACTGGATATTATTTTTACGAACCGTCACTTCCAGTAAGTGACACTCGACCCGCTAAACACCGTGCTCACCCTTTGCAGCAGCACGGTACCCGAGGAAAACTTCGGGCCATAATATACCTCTCTAACATAGCCTAAATGCATTTTTGTTTCTTCGGCTCAACGAAATCGAAATCCGACGCGAGCATCGCGTCCAGTGACCCCCAAATTAGCTAGGAGCTCACTGTCGCGGCTTCGCAAACAGCCCGGAACAGTGTTTGGGCTAAACTATTCTTTTAAGGGTTGGTTAACCTATAACTTAACCTTTAATAATCCAATTCAAATTCTGCTTTAGAGTTAAGTTCACAGCAACCTAAAAACCCTGGGGCTTGCTTCATTTGCAGCCCAGCAGTTGCTGGATCAGCCAGATCCACCCTAGTCCACTAACAATGCATACAATGCTCCAAACCTCAGTCCACCCAGGTCTAACTTGATCTGAAGTGAGCATCAAGCTCAGGAGACATTTTTGAGCAACTTTCATTTTATACTCGAAGCCAAAATCCAAATAGAACCTCTCTCAGGCATTTCATCAAACACCTTAAGTGCACCAATTGTTAAACATGAACCCAGCCATGCCCGAGCTTGTTCTCGGCCAATACTGCCCCCACACCCTTCCAACTTGGAAGGAATTGATCTAATAAGTTACAGGATTATCCCCATCAACTTGGGTTCAAGCTTGCTCCCCAGGTTAGCCGCGGGCAAAGGTGAGCTAATGAAGAAGATGACCACCATAGACCCGAGATGAAGATTTTTCCATCTCTGGTCTCTGGGCCTCCAGCAACTGCACCATAAGGTGTTTTTCATCTCTACCATCACATCTGGAACAATTCCCGGGCGGTGGGGACGCGGCGGAGACGGCGGCGGAGCAGCTCGGTTTGGAGCTTCTTCGCCTCTAATGGCGGATTTCCACCGAGGCTTCATGGTATCCATGCAAGGGCATGGATACGATATAATCGATCCCAGGAAGCTTCTTGTCCACTCCCCGGCCGCCGGGGACCGACCGGAAACGCCCGGCAACCGCACCCCGAACCCCCTCGAGCCCATCATGGCCGTGCCTCAACCAAGCTGCATGGATGCCATGCAAGTACATGGGTGGACTCCTCTCACCCCCAGGGAGCTCCTCGACCACTTGGCCGGAGGTGGGAGGCCCGCCGGCGCCGAGCACATAGCTCGGCCGAAGGTGGAAAAACCCAAAACAGGGTTTTGAACTGCGGCGTAGTTACTCAACCAAAATCCCTCAAACTTTGCAGAGATGACCTATTGGTCCTACAGTCCCAACCCATCATTTTAGTTTGTTTTTTGGACCACGGTTGCGAAGCTTGGCCGCGGCGGAGCAGAACCACCTTTCCGGCGATGCAACTTCACCCGCCGGCAAACGGCCGTGCATGGAGGTTTCGGTACTTGGCAGGGAAAGTCTGCAAGACCTAATTAAGACTCTGCCATGGTTCTTGGGCCACTAAAACCAAAGGATAAGAAGCTTCACCTTCGCCGGAGTTGGAGAAGTTGGATGACGCCGTTTCCGCTCCTCCCAGCGTCGCGCGCCACGGGGGAGATCAGAGGAAGCAGGAGAAACCTTTGATGGAGTTTGGGTGCAAGAAAACTCGGTGTGACCCCCTTCCTCAAACTTCCACTTCCCCTTTATATAACCGGCCTCCTCACCTTACTACGAGCCACCCCAAGAAGAGGGCGGTTCTGGCAATGGAGGTCTTGGCAGGGGAGTGGAACATGGAGGAGCAGTTGTAACTGCTTCTGTAACTACCAACATAGTGTTTATAGCCAATTTTCCTTTCCTTTGCAACTAAGTTCCCGCTAAACCTGGATCATTACAATCCGTCCATACTGTAGGTCATTATGCATAGAAGTCCTTCTCCAATAACCTCATTGCATTTGACACATAAAAATTAAGATTTTTGCGAAAAATACCCCTTTGTTCGACGTATTTCACGCATTCGAGACAACGGTTCGTCAAATTGTGAAACCGACTTCGC